>JAJHZJ010000718.1:3922961-4507961 GCA_023548195.1 Bettongia penicillata ogilbyi
ATGGAGGACAGAGTGATCAACAGTGAGATTAGGAGAATGACCGCTGAGAGAAAGCCAATGGATTTGGCAACTAAGAGATCACCGGTAATTTTGGAGAGAGCAGTTTTGGTGGAATAAGGTTGAAAGTCAGGCTGTAAGTGTAAGAAGGGAGTGAGAGGACGGCAGAGGCACCTATCACAGATAACCTTATTGTGGAGTTTAGCTGCAACGGGCAGAAGAGATAGGGGACGATAGTGGCAGGGATGATGGACGGTCATGGGCATGTTTGTAGGGAGTAGGAAATGAGCCAGTAGAGAGGGAGAGACTAAAAATAAGTGAGAGAGTGGGAATGACTGGCAGGCAGAGCAATCAGCTGCTCCTGAAGCCTCCCTTCTTCACATTGTGCTCAGAAATTTCATGCTAGAATCTTCATTTTTCACTAACTGCTCTGCTTGGTTTCATCTCTGCAATCACATTCCCGTGCCAAATATCCTCCTTCCCACCTTTCAGATTTTTAGTGTACTTTTGTGTGCTATCTTCCCTCATTAGAGTATAAGGTCCCTGGGGACAAGAAAATCTTTTTTTTTTTTTTTTTTCTTATTGGTATGCTCAGCACTTTGCACAGTGCCTGGCTATGAGGAAAAAGAAGTCACAGGAAAGAATACAGAGATAAAAGTTTTAAAAATAGAAAAAGCATCGATTTTACTGGTAAAACATGCTTTTTTCATTCAAGGGTATACTAAAAATCATTGTCAAAAGTCCAGGAGAGGTTGAGAGATTTGCATCTTCATGAGACCATAAAACACACACACACACAAAACAGCTGGGGTGATTCTTTATTTGCACTAGGCTTGTAAGTCATGTCCCTATTAAGGAAATGATAAACACTGATAAACACATAGATGTTCTGAGAATTTTTCCAGAATTATAAGAATTCCTAAAGGAAGATAGAATATCCCAACACAACATGGTACCAGCCCACATGTTACAAAAGCTTGAGGAATTTACCTACTAGATGGAAATAAACGTTCTTCAAGCGCCTTAGAACTCAGCTTAAATTCTGCTAAAAACCTATGTAATATAATATAATAAAGGCTAGACTTGGAAAAATGGAATGTCAAAGACAGTCTTAATATCTAATAAGTAAAGTTTCATGATAAAGAATGCATCTAAATGTCATGCATTTAGTTCTAAACTATTTAAGAGAAGTGACTATAGCAGAAAGAGCACATATCACATACTTTTGAAGATGAAGTTTAAGGCTAAATGTATGTCAATATATTTTACTATTTTATCTTTTATCAGTTAATTTGTATGCAATTATGTTTATTAAATAATGTTTGACCACAAAAACAGTCACTGCTTTGAAAGGTAAAACTATATCCTCAAAACGATCTGTTAAGTTGGCAGGGGGAGAGGGTATAACATCTCCTGTTTATTCTACTTAGAAATGGATCTGTGGAAGAACTCTGTACACTTGCCTTAGCTAAATGCTTGCATTTACTTCCTACACCAAAACTGCCCTTCTTACATCCAGTCAGCAATGTCCACATGTCATTCTTTCTTATAAATTATCAGGTGAGATTTTGGAGGGTAAGGAATCTTATAGATTGCATCTTATCAAAAACTCTCATTTTCCCGAAGGGAAAACTAAAGCCTACAAAGTTTACAAGAACCACAGTGAGTTAGTAGGAGGGCTGGGATGAGAATTCTATCTTCTGACTGTTGGTCCAGTGCAACGTCCATTTTACCACAATATTTTCTTCTCTTTATTAAGCCATATCCCCCTTCCCATAAATCACATTTTCAAGTGTTTATGGAAAGTTTACAATGTGGAAATTACTATGTTCTTCATACAATACCAAAAAGACAGAAATGTTTCTGGCTTTTCAAAGTGCTTATGGTAGAGCTGGGGAAGGGAGAACAAGCATCTATTGAGCACTTTCTATGTGCCAGCACTGGGTTAAATGTTTTGCAAATATTATTTCCTTTGATCTTTACAAAAAGGGAGGATACTCTAGCAGCAGGCTCCTGGTGGTCAGTGCTATTATTACACACACACACCCCTTTTCATTTGAGGAAATGGAGGCACACAGCTAGCAAGAATCAGTCTGATGGGGTTTCCTGATTTCAGGTCCAGCACTGTTCACTGGGCCACCTCGCTGCCTCTACTGCTAGGTGAGGAAAAAAGATAATGACTCAGTGGCTAGGTGATGAGTTAAGGCAACTGTCAATGGCTAAGTAGTAATAAAATATTTAAATAATGTTGCAAATGATAATGAAAGATATATCAACAATTAAAATAGTGAGTCAATACTGTTCCACACCTAATCATTCTGCTACTCTAACTACTGATCCTTATGTCTTCAACATCCATTTAAAATATACCTTACTGTTAAGTAGCCACTAACTTGGTCAAAAAGAGTTTTTGAGGAATAACTGTTATAACTAAATACAATCCTGGAAGGGAGATGGACCGTAGTTTAATTTTCCCTAACATGGCTACCCCACAAACAACGGAGGCAATAAGTCACTACCTCCTAATCTCCATCTGGCTTTTCTCTATCTTCAAAGTTTCATTAAGCTTTACTTATCATTTTCTTACTCATTACACTCATGAACTCAAAATATATAATCAAGGGTTCACTACATTTGAATGAATGGTACAGAACAGATAATAACTGCTTCATGCTGGCTTTTGTGAGACTTTATGAAGAACCTGGGACTGGGGGAGTCTAAAGATAGAACTCATACCTTCACAGATGAGCAAAACTTTACGCTAAAGCTTCTTTCGTTCCAAATCAGTACTTACATCTCCATGACATCTTTCCGGAGGAATCTCCTATCTCAACTATTTCTTGACCCATATTTGTTCAACTATACTTCAGTTCAATTCAACCAGCATTTGTTAACTACCTATTATGTGCTGGGCACTACTTCAGGCACAGGAAGGACAAAAATGAACCAGCCTCTGCCCTCAAAGGGCTTACCTTCTACTTTAGGGAAACAACATATACACAAATAAGTAAATGCAAAATAAATTCAGAGCAGTTTCCCTGAGTAAGGAAAAAGAGAATACTTGTAACTGAGGAAATGTGGAAAGCCTTTGTCTAGGAGGTGACATTTGAGCTGAACCTTGGAAAACCAGATAGAAGTGCCAAGAAGCAGAGGTAGAAAAGGAGAGCATGAGGAACAGGTATGATGTTAATGCCTGTTTAAGGGCCGAACTGGGAAAGGGACTATCACCGATGAGGAGCAACAGCCAGCTCGGTGTGTCAGTGGCAAAAAGTAGAGTCGGGAAAATAGTATGTCATCAGCCTAGAAGGATAAACTGGAGCCACACTGTGAGTGGCTTTAAATGCCAGAGAAATCTGACTGTACTTCAATATTTGTCCTAGGCTGAGTCAGTCAATTAGCAATTATTAAACACCTATTATTTGCCATTACTGTGCTAAGCACCGGGGATACTTCTAATAAAAGGACAGTCCTGTCCTCAAGTAGTTTACAATCTAGTGGAGGAAGATAATGCAAAAAAAAAAAAAAAAGCCAAAGGCCAGGTTGGGGGAAACAGAAAGTACCCAGTGCAGGAGTGGACCCAAAAGGTGGGAAAGGAAAAGATGGATGGCCACAATGCTCTCTTTAAATGAAGGCCTCCTCACTCCATCCTCCAATCAGGTCCTTAGGAAAAAGGGTTATTTATGTTTTCTTCTAACAAAATTCAGAAGAGTACTTTACAAGTTAAACAATCTCTACTGACCAACTGTCTTATATACATTAGTAATACAGAGAGAAAAAGTATAGGTAGCCTGAAGGTCATAGCATTTGTCAATAGATGTAAAGATACAACAACAAATACATGATGTAAGAAAAGTCATCTGTAAATTTTAAAAGAAATGTGAGCTATTCTAGTTCCATGAAAACAGCAATGGTTTTCACTGTTTTGTCTTTGTATATCCTCAGTTCCCTGCACATATAAGGCACTTAATAAATGCTTGTTGAATTATCACATCAAGGATAATTATAGGGAAAATATTTTAAGCAATTTGTAATATTATAAAAAATTGGCACTTATGAGACTTTAAGAAATTCTTCAAAAACCACAATAACAACCCACAGAACTATTTAACCTGAAGGCTTAGTATATATCTTGATACCTGTGTGAAAGAGTAATTTTACAGATAATAGTAAGTAGTTTTCTCTTCTTGAACAAAACTAGATGAAACAGACTGAAATCAAGGTATTAAGATAGCTAGAGAAACAGCTTCTCCATTTAAAACAAATTTTCCGTTTAGCAGAACTCTATGCCCAGGAATACACCCCCCCAAATGCCACATCAGTGGTTTATGGGGGCAATACTGGAAATCCCCACATGATCATTACAACCTCCGACATAATGATAACAGCCCAATCCAACAAATGTTTAGTAGGTGCTTACTATATGCAAGACGCTGTGCAAGGCAGTGGAGACAAATGGAGAACGACCATCACCACCCATGTTTACATGGAACTTTAAACTTATAAAACACTTCCCTGGACAGCAACACCAAGAAACAAGTGGTACACACATTATTTCCCCCATTTGACAGATAAAGATACTGAGGTACTGAGAGGTTTAGTGCCTTGCCCATGAACACAAACCTAGTAAGTATCTCATTTGGGATTAGATTTCAGTTCTCCTGACTCCAAAGCCAACAGTTCTAGCCTCTGTATCAACCTGTCTGGTGTTTTGGTATGGTTGGAGCTCTGATGGTGGTCTGGGGCCAGAGGGACAGTGAGCACATTTCCCACAGACAGTTCTAGTCTGATCTCTGAAGTACAAGCCATATTAGATTGAATTGCTTTACAACTATTTTTATTCTGCTAAAATTTTATACAGCAATGTGTTAATAAAAGGTACCATTTTCAGAAAACAAAATCAACACTCAAATTAATAAGAAACAATCTTGTCCCAAACCTCTGATGATCCAGTCTCAACACAATTTTAAAAAATGATCTGGTTATTTTAATTGAAACATGGGATCACAGGGAAAGGGGAAATCTCAATGGAGAGCAGAGCACAATAGACTTTACAACTTAAAATTAACACCTTTAATTGCATTTTAACAGTAACAAATAGCTATTAGAGCCCGAAGAATTCATGTGGAAGAGGACAACCTATGGTTCCCTGGGTCCTCAGCATTTCTGTTATTTAGTGAACTTCAATAATTTACCATGTTCTTCATGAAATTAAAATTAAGCCACTGTCTTTGCAGCTTGCCCCTTTTCAAAGAAGTTCTACTTATATGCCTCCTCGTGGCATGCAGGTAGACCTGAGTCTGCAGATACACCAAGTTGCAAAGGTTTCATGAAGCTCAGAGGCCAGAGCCTAGCTACACAGTGAGTTCGTCTCAAGAAGTCAGGCCACACAGATGATGCGGAGAGGGAGAGAGGGAGGGGGAGGGAAAGAGAGAGAGAGAGAGAGAGAGAGAGAGTGTGTGTGAGTGTGTGTGTGTGTGTGTGTGTGTGTGTGTGTGAAGAAACAATAATCTATCTAAGCCAACGGTGATACTACTCACAGTGATAAAATATGGATCTTTATGAAGTTGAACAAAGGCCTCCTACCAGAGCCCCATCAAGATTCATTCAGGTGTTAGGCTCTCCCTTTTTAAAAGTACTTTGTAATTTGTTTACACCTTAGCCCACTGTGTTTCCAAGGGCTCTACTTGACTAAGCCTTAAAACCCAAATCACTCAGGTTTTCCCAGAATACCCATTCAGTTCCCAGCCTAAGCCTCCAGGGTTCGTTGTTTAGCTTTTGATGACTTAGAATGAGTGCAAATAGCCATAGTTTTCTATTCTGGCCAGACACAGAAGGCCTAACCCTTACAGACAAATATTTGTGCAATGGTAAATTGGACCATCTTTTGTCTAACCTCTTCCTTGGCCTTTAATCACAGAATGGGCATTGCCTCAGATAAACTTAGATTTGGGAAAGACTGTACTTTGGAGAGGCCAAGATCACCCATCGCATCCCAGGTCGGAGCCAGTTGTCTTGACTTGCCTTGACACTGAACTCTGATGACTCAGGAGAAGAGAATGAGGCGGACTGCCTCAGTTAAGTCCAACTCACAAGCAAGTCAAGGCACTGTCCTCATGATCTCTTTGGTCTCGCTCAAAAAGGAAGGACAAAGGACAACGCTGCATTCATCTGTGTACATGTTGTACCTCCACCCAACAAACTCCCTCTCATTATGATCTGAATCGTGCCACTGAACCCAAACAAAGGCTGGTGACCTTGCACAGCCCTGCCTCACTTCAATCCAATTCATTGCAAGTCATGGCAAGATCTTCCTGACGTCAAGGTCCTCTTGGAGAATGAAGACAAACAACAACAAGACACGGAATCAACTTTAGGGCAGAGAATGATTTTTGCAATTGTGCACCCAAAGTGAAGAAAAATGATTGCACAAAGCAGGGGCTTTAATAAATGTATTTAACTTAAACACAGAAATAGCAGAAAGAGAAGATAAGCCTAGGAGAATTAACGCATTATGGCATGAAGAGATGAGGGATACAGCATGGCTGTGCTTGGTCATCCATACTTAAGGTTTTAACCAACACATGAACAAGAATGTATTAAGTGTTCTTACACAGCAGGCACTTTGTAGGTCCTGCGAGCACAAAGTCAAGAATCAAACAGTCCCTACATTTTGGGAGCTAATATCACAAGCTGATTAAAAACAAATGCACGTGTGCCTCTGTATAGCCCTACATCTTATATGGGTCTTACTTGTGTGTTTACATATGTGTGCATGTGTGTATGTATTTATGATTGTACATGTGCAGCTCGGGTGCACTGCCCCACACCTCAGACAGTTTGATAAACACTCATTGACTGATTAAACTGATTAAATTAAATATGACCTATATGTCACAAGCTGATTTCAGTCCTTAACCAAACACTCTTCCCCTTAGGAAGTGGCCGAGGGCCTTCAGACTTAAGTGACTTATCCTGTGTACCACTGCTAAGAGGTTTCAGGAACAGGTCTACAACAGAGGTCTTCCAGACTTAGACGTGAAGTTTACTATCCATCCAAAGGCACAGATTGACAAATACAAAATATATGAAAAGCAAATTTTTAAAAACTAAGGAGGGAGGAGGTCCTAGAAGTAGCAGAAGGTTTAAGAAAGCTTTCACAAAGATGTGGATGAAACTCGACTTTGAAGTGAGGTGCAAATAAGTTGGGAATAGATATCAGACCCAAGGGGTAGTCTGTGAAAAAGCCTAGTGACTGCAAGTGGACTGTCCCATACCAAAAATAGCAAGAAGGCCACATGAAATGGATCCTGGTCTCTGGGAAGGGGGCTCAGCAGAATGGAATTGTCACAGGGCATGCTTTCGAAGTTTGAATTAGGAAGATAAAGCAGAAAGCATTATTCAAGATATAGTCAGATGTGGAAAGGGAACTGAAGTGTACAGAAAGATATCCTTCAATATTTGCCTACAAATGAACTACTACATGGATTGCAAATATCAGAGGAAAGGAAAATTTTACAAGTTTTGCTGGATTCACATCCTCATTTTTATCTTTATGAAAACATTATGACTTCTGAAACCTCCACAAGAAGCTGCTGTTGTCTGTGTTGTGTGTGACTGTGTGAGAGGAAATCAGTCACAGTATACCAACTTCACTGTTATAATAGAATGTATTAAGAATGATATAATTTGTACTTCTTCTTAAATACTTTAAAAAAAAAACAGGTGCCCAACATTAGCCTATTCAACAATTTCTACACACTCCTTAGGTTCCTGATTACACCAATAATTTTTAACCTTTCCGTACAATGCACATTTCCTCCTCTAAGTAACTAATAAAGGAATATATTTATCAATTATACTTAGAAAAATTTTATTGGGAACCTTACATTGTTGATTTAGGTATTATCCAAGCTAACTATTGAATTTAAATTTGAAACTATTTAATATCATCTCTCATCTCATGACAACAGAAACAGAAATGAAATGAAATTTATCTACTACATTTTGAGGCCATTCTCATTTAAAATTCAGCTGAAGGAGAAACTAGAATACGTAGCTATAACAATATTTTGGATGGTCTGAGATTTCAATTAATCAGTCTATTTCTTTTCCCTATTACCAGATATAAGTGACATTTGTCTTTTTTCCCTCTCATGATTATAAACTATTCCAACAGACCCAGGTAAACTGACACATCATTGGGACAGTACTTATCAACTCTGTTACATTCACATAAATGTGTTCAATGGCCTACATTCAGTAAGTGCTGATAATATCTAAGGTGTGGTTTTATCATATACAGAAATGCCAAAGACAAAGAAATCACCATAAGTCTGAAATTTTCAAAAATAATCCTTAAAAATGGACAGATTATGCAAAATATTATCTTGAACAAGCTCTATCTTCTACCAGTTCCACAACTTGGTCGAGGTTCCAGGAATATCATAATGCACACAGGATAAACACATCACCCAAAATCTCATCATCGTGAGGCTTTGACACTCAGCACATGCTCAACATCCTCAGTTGCCTCTCCCCTCTGATTGAAGGGTTGGCCACTCAACTCTTCTCAAATCCTTCCTTTGTCCAGGACTCAGAACTCTCCAGGTAAATCTCCATTTTTTCATCAATAGCTCTGCCTGGAAGGTCAACCCACACAATAGGTACCACTGCAGATTTTTGGACCACACTTTGAAAACTGCTATTCTATATTATAGAGTAACATTTGAGCTTTGCTTTTTTTTTAAATGACCAAAAAATAATAACAAGGCCATAATAAGATAATAATTCATTTCCCAGCCCCCTCTTTTCAGCTTCCTTTCCTGCACTGTCTTCTCCAATTGCATTGTAAACTCCTTGAGAGCAAGAACTTTCTTTTTCTTTCTTAGTATCCCTAGCACTACAATATTGGGTACATAGTAGGTGCTTAATAAATGTTTACTGACTATAGGCAAAATAAAGATCTGTGATTTGAAATATTACACATAATCATAGGTCACTTTTATTTTCATGAACCTTTAGTATATCACTTAATGTCTCAGTGCTAGACAACCACAGACTAAGATACAGAGAAGATGATGATCAATATTCAGATAAAGTTCCTCACTGCAAATACCTTACTGCAACAGAAATCACTGGTCCAATCAATTCCTTATCCTGTACAGCATTAACTCATATTGATATAAATAAACAATATTAAGTAAGAAAAATAAAAATTATTTCCAAAAATACAGCCAGTGATTATGTTCTGAATTTTCTCAAAAAGGTAAAATAAACTCATGATCAGTACTTTAAATAAAATTAGAAGTGATATTTGGGCTGTAAAACCTGCCTGGGGCTATGGAGGAAAAAATGCAACAGGACAAAGTTTCTTCAATATCTCATACCCTAAAGAAAAACTCAAAATATGCTGTTTATTTGTTACTAATGAAATTTAATTGAATATACATGTGATCACAGAATACTGATAAAAAGAAGCAACATTTTTTCCATGACTATTGTTATTTGCTATGGAAAAAGAAATTGAACTGTAAGTTCTTTTTTAACTGTTATTTTTTTCTCAAGTAGTTCTTCATAAAGAATGCCTCAGCTGTATCTTAACAATTTATTTTTCAAAAAAAAAAATTCATAAAACAAGAGTGAATGATGCTTTTCAATTTATCTTCTACCCTATTTTAAATTCAGGCTGGTACAGTTCATGTTTGATGAATTGTGCCAAAAGAATACCACAGAGTTCCATATTTTCATAAAGGGCAGTGACGCTGATAACACAGACTGTCTGTATTCTACACGTATCTTAACCAGTCCTACCCTGTGAATTAAAGCATTGGCAGGCAGCAGAAATAAAATGTCACACTCTATGCCAGTATCTTAAACTTCTTTGTTTCAGGACTCCTACACTCTCTCAAAAGTGACCCCTCTCAAAATGCTGTGGTTTATGTGGGCTGCATTTATTGATTTTTATCATATTAGAAATTAAAACGTGTTAGTGTTCATTGTGAAAATCATTTTAAACTCAAAGATACCTTGAAATGTTCTTGAGGAACTTGCTAGCTTCTGGGACCATGCTTTGAAAAGTACTGCTCTATGTTATAGCATGATATCTGAGCTTTGTTTTTTTAAGAACATTTCTTTATAAAAGCTAATAAGGTAATAATCTCACTGATTAAAAAAAAAAACAACAACCCCACAACAAAAGTACAAGTCAATTAGCTCTCTTTACTGGTCAAATTAAACTGCTTCTGTGATATAGTCTCTGCACAGTTCAAAAAATATCTGCATAGAACACTATCTACAGTAATGGTATCAAACTCAGAGAGAAACAAGGGACACTAAACTATACCAAAAGGATTGTCGTGAGGCATGTGTTAACTTAGAAAACCATATATTAACATTATCTATGTTGTACTGTACTTTTATTTCTTTTTCTAAAAATACTTCCCAATTATATTTTAATCTGGTTCCTCCAGAGTATTGTTGGCTGTAATGGGCCCAAGTGTGCTTGCCAGCCCTGTTCCATATCATGCATGGATGTTATAAATATTATATAAATAACATACTACTCTACCAAATTATCTATACTGAACATATGTGCCATGATAAAACCTGTATGATTAGAATAGCAAATTTAAGTCAAGAAGCACTGTTAGGCACTTATTATGCGCCAGAAATTTCAGTAATCTCTCTCTCTCTCTCTCTCAAAGTATGTCACAAAATTATGAAATTGTGAGCTAAGCTCTGTGTGTGAAGTAGCTTCAAAGAGCTCCTGGCTTTCTGAATACCTTGTATGTATATATAAGACAAACATACCTTCAAGCCACATACAACATAGTAAGGAAGACAGGACACACATAATATAAATGTTATCTTGATAATTTTAGATACATTATTTAATGAGAACTATTATTTTTGATGCCACACTCAGGGCTTTGCTAGGAAAAAGGTAAATCCATCTCCTTAGCTCATATTTTGTTTCCGTTGGGGAAACAAGAGCCTTCCAGCTCTCACATCTATTAGGATCAGCTGTTTGGGGCTAGTTCTCAACTTCCTTCTCTGTAAACTGGGGATAACAACATGCTTATATACTATATACTTCATAAGGTGAAATATTTTTGCCTAATATTGAAAAGGGATTTATTACTATTAAGTGGATTTTTAAACTTTTTCAGATGAAAAAAATACCTATTAGACACAGGAAAGGGAGTTTATATAAAATTCTTGAACAAATGACTGAAAATAGTATGAACTGAAAATAGTAAGAACAAAGAAAACAAAAACAGACATATAAACAATACTAGACAGTTTTCTAGGATGGGTGAGGAAAAATATAATTTTACAACGTTATTTGTACATTTTCACATTTTTCAAAATATTGCACATTGCTGACTATACCTTCACAGAGTTTAGTCATTTCAACATATTACTTGGCATTTAGATTTCCAATGATGACCCCAGAGTAAAGAAAAAATAATTTAAGAAACCCCAAACTTTGCAAATAGAACAATTAAATGGTAAATGTTTCCCCGCCAAAAGGATCCTTCCTTATGGAAAAGGTTTCACCCAGGGTAAGTGAGCAGATTCACAAAGAAATGTTTGGTTATCAATCGTTAAATGCTTAAAGAGAACAGAAAGTCATGGAACATCAAGCTACAGTATCAGGAGCTATAGCCTACCAAAGATCAATCACAAAAGAAAATTAAAGCATTCTTCAAGTTATGATATGAGTAAATGGAAAGTAAGAGATTTCTGTAATCTGGATTTGTAGAAATACATATCAAGTTGGGCACATGTACCCACAATTTTCATTAAAAAGGTCATTTTTTCAATTTCTTCACAATTCCTCTAGATATGTTCTTACAAAATAAAGCACATGCTACCTCTCAAGTAATACAATATAAAAGCAATTTTGAACTCATTACTCATTATATACGTGTACATACACATATCACTCAGGTGTTCTGCTATCCATGAACTGTCTTGTGTTAGTATTTTTTACCCATTTAAATAAAAGTCTAATTGTCCCTTTATATTATTAGTTATGTCCACTCATCCTCAACATCTATTATACAATTTACCATCGTGCAACTCTGGGAAACGAAAAATATCTAAAAGACAATTCATTTTCTTTCGAAACAGAAATCATTAATTTCAGATTTTAAAGTTAAATATTTCCTAAAATCCCCAAAAGAATAATTACTAAAATGAGTGAAATGCGTAAAAGTTCTTATTCAGAATAACCTGACTAAAGCAGACCACTCTCTAATAAAGTGCAACTTAATAAATCATGTGGAATCTTATTTTGTTCAAACCCTTACTAACTCCTAGCACCATCTGTTACCATCAAAACTATATGACAAGATATGATATATAATTAATAGGTAAACAACAATCTAATTAAAATGGACAAATACTCCATGTTCCTGCCATTTGGGAGCTCTAATTACAGACTAAATTTTAAGCTTGAATTAAATATTTAAGCTGGAAAATTAACTTTCCTTCTCGAGCCTTGAATACATTAATACAGATATGTGAAGCGACTTCCTGATGGGAACTTAAACATGTAATTTAGTTTCATCAAAGCAGTTACTAATTGTTAAGCAGCAGTACCTTACCATATGTACACAATAGCTATTTAGAGCTGAAAAGGTGGTTTTAAAGCACCCCTCTGCAACCCTTTCCTGACATAAATATAAAATGTATATACAGCGCAGCAGTTTATACTACACACTGAAAATAAATTACTTACAGACTTTAGCTTCCCATGCTTTGGGCAATAAGTACAACTGGATATAAATACATGAGAGATGCCTGTGTTTGAGAAGCCAAATAGAAAGTACTACATGACCAAAAGGAATTCCTAAGCAAAAGCAACTCAGAGGTGGAATTGATGATGGTCTGTACAAATGTAATTAAAACCACTGAATCTAAACCAAGTGGGAAAGCAACGCATTAGCAATACAGACTTACAGTCCTTCCTCCCGTCCACAAGCATTTATTAAGTACCTACTATGTGCCAGGCACTGGGCTAAATGATAAGACATAAAAAGAGAGGCAAAAACAGTCCTTGCTCTCAAGGAGTTCACACTGTAATGGGGAAGACAAGTGTAGACTGATGATGGCACCCTCAAAGTGAAACTGTAGTTACCACTTAAATTCTACCTTAAATTTTTAAAAGCCAAAAAGAAAATGGTATAAATACAGTAGAATAACTCAACATAGAATCATTCTAAAACAAATTATATATGAAATAGCAGTAATTCTAACAGCAGTAAGCCAAACTTTGATATTGCCTCTTTAAATCAGAGAAACAAAATAATCACACAAAACCTATCAGCTTGATCTCTCCCCTCCAAAAACATCAGTTACTAACTAGCCAAACAGAATGTGCATTTTAATAAGGGTGTGAAAAAAGGCTTCTTTTTTTGTTTAAAAAAAAAAAATTTGTTAGGGATTTCCATAAATGTCATGTGACAAGACAGTGTCCTGCTTTTTACACCTACCCACAGAAAAACTCAAGTTCGGTTTTGCTCATGATGAGGTCTATCACATGGAACTGTGCCCTATTCATTAAATCACGTGCTCAACGTACTGCTCTCCGACACAGCTATCTGCAGGACTCAAACTTTAAGGAAAGTCGTCCCATAGGATGGCATCACAGATTTTATAAATGCCTCTTTCTAAGCCCTAGATCCAGGCTCCACTCAAGAATCCCCGAGTCACTCAATCAGCAAGCATCTGCTAAGTGCCTACAGACACCAGGCACTGTGCTAGGCTCTGGGGATACACGTAAAAAGGATGGAATAATCCTTACTTGCAAGGAAGTCCCATCGGGATGGGGGAGACGAGATAGACTTACCTAAGCACACACAGCAACAAGAGAATCAGTACAAAGTGGTTAAGGACAACGTAGTTTGGGGATGAGGGGGAATCAGGAGAGGCTCCTGCTGAAGACAGTTCAGGAGTTCTGTCCATGAGGTAATGAGCTGACTTCCTATTTCCCATTCTTCCACCCTACACATAGTAATAATGCCCCTTCTTTTGTACTAAATAGGCTATAATTTTGTTCCAGCTTCCAATTTGAGTAACATTTGACGTTTCTATTATGATAAAGGTCAATTCAAACCATGTGGGGCACGAAGGGGTGAGGGTGGGGAGGAAGGAAGTGACAATACAAACGTACAGACCATATTTTTAAACCAACCTTGCAAAAGAGTAAACTATCGATGATTTTGAGCTAGTGAATAGGTGCACCATCATAGATAATTAAGAAATCATTTCTATTTAATAATGAAATTCATTTTATAACTATATATGAATATGCATCATGCACTAAGAATTCATAAATTTTACAATAAAACGATGAAGCCACACTAAAACCTAACTTTAACTAAACAAGAATTCACCCCTCCCCACTCAGTTCTTTCCCACATGTAGTATGCATGAACAGCAAAAAGTGACCTAAGCTCTCTATTTCCCCTTACTGTATACACACATAAGGAATTTGTGCCATGGTGGCAAAGGGCACAGATTCGGAATCCTGGCTTTGCCACTTAATACCTGTACAACTCTAATAAGCCATTTAAACCTCTCCAAGACTCTTCTTCCTTATCTGCCAAACAAGGGGCTTTAAGTAGCTCTCCCCAATTCAGTTAGCACCTATTAATCAGCTACTATGTGCAAGGCACTGTGTTGTATAACTTGCACATACAGACAAAAGTGAAAAACAGAATTTGCTTTTGACACAATAAACCCCAATGTGGATAATCCTTAGAAACTGTAAAATAGTTGACCACAAAGAATAAAAGTTTCTCCAGATTTTTAAATTTTTCTAACTATATTACTTTCTTAGCTACAGGTAATGAATTGTAACAGGATACAAGGCTACATGGTTTTTCTGTTATGTAGCTTGGGCAAGTGGATTTGAGAGTGGCAGAATTATGTATGAGTGTATAAGTGTGTGTGTGTGTCTACACTTCCACACTACTGTCTGCAGTTGGTACTCTAATTTTGCTGACTAATCCATCCAAGCCTCCTTTACTGGTTTACCATCAGTCTCCAAAGATTAGATGTGCCTAAAAGCTCTTTCTTGTGCTCCTTTCTCTTTCTTCACACCCCCTATTCTGATCCCCTGACTGATCTCTTCAGTTCCTCATTACCATCTCTATGTAGACAACTAATGAATGTCCATCTGTCTCTGTCTTTCTCTAGTGCTGTGTATACACACAAATGTCACTCTATCACAAAGTATAGAAAAGGGATTATGGTATAAGAAGATCAGTAAGAAGCAGAGCTTAAGAGTCTACAGGACATCCAGTGTGAGATCTCTAAAAGGTAGTTGGAGAGGAAAGGCAGAAGTTAGGCTGGACAAGTAGCACGGAGAGTCAACTACATTGAAATGATCACTGAAATCAAAAGAGCTAATGAGATCACCAAGTGAAATATTCTAAAGGAAAGAGCCCTTTGGGACACCCAAAGTTAGGAGGCATGCCTTGGAAGATCTAGTCAAGAAGACAGAGCACTGATCGGCCGGCCAGGCAGGAGAAGCAGAATAGAATGCCCTGAAAACCTAGACAGAAAAGAGTACCATGGAGAGGACAAAGCAACAGTGACAGAGAGAGACCAACACAGATGAGAATGGAGAACAGGCTATCAGGGTTGGCAAAGAGGAGAACATTCATAATTTTGAAGAAAAGCATTATGGTTGAATGATTAAAAAAAAGAGTTAAGAAATGAGAGGAAAAAAGGGGTAGAGTACCTATTGCAGCTATTGCAGGCAACCTTCTTAAGGACAGATTGGGAGGGGTTTCTTTGAGAATAGGGATAAGATGGGAATGTTGAGAGAGACAAAGAGTCTAAGAGGCAGTTATAAATACCACAAAGGAGTTTGGGAGAAAAATTAGGGCTGGACACAAAGATTTGGGTGTCTCATCAGCATACAGATGAAAACTGAATCTTTGTTGTTGATAAGACCATCACAGGATAAATGATACAAAGACCTAAGCTTTGGAGGATAGCCTAGTATAAGAGGCTCTACATTACTCATAATTTAGCAAAAACTCAAGACTGACCAGGTAGGCAGGAAAAAGAAAAGAGAACAGTAGCAAAAAGAAATCAAAAGAAGAAAAACTTTTCATGATTAAAAGATGATCCCCACTATCAAAAGCTGCAGGTAGATTAAGACGGATGAAGGCTGAGAACAGGTCATGGATTTATCAATTACGAAACTAGAATTGTCTACTAAGTCTCGGATGAGCTAGAATCTGTTTTGGTAGAGAGTTCCCATATTAGAGTTTCCTCTAATGATGAAACCACAGACCATTAATATAAATATGACCAGACAGAAAAAGTTATCTATTCTAAAATGAAGTCCTCTGTGGAGAGGCTTAACTATAATATATTTATATTCATTCTGTCTGTTTTCCATTGTATCCTTGTACAAAATACACGTACATTAAAATAATTTAATTGATACTTTTGAATATATTCACTATTCATTTGTTCTAAATAAACAGTTTCTATTGAGCCTAAATATTACACTTTCATGGGATTAAAGTTGTTCAGTTAAAAACCCCTAAAAGAAAAAAATTAAACGCATCTCCTATCAAAGTTTTAGAAAAGTATTAAACAACTTTAAAAGGAAGAGAATACAATTCATCATTTAGAGTTATCTATCCTAGAGGTCTGGCCTCTGGTCCAGGATCCTGCACAGAAAGGTCCATGGAAGAATTTTCTATTGTGAGTCTGATATGTGGACTCATTCTGGGCCAATTTCAATACTCAGGATTCGAAGTTGGATTTTGGGAACCCCCTAAAAGACCAGATCATAGAAAACCAGCAAATGCAGAAAAGGCATCCTGAGCAGTCATCACAACCCTTACCGATTGAATCAGTAAAGCTGTAAACAAAACAAAACAAAAAAACTCCAACATATCCACAGACAGAGACATAATAGCAAGTCAAAAAGAAGATACAATGAAAGTACGAGTGGGGTCCTCTACTGTCTGCTGAAGTTCACAAGAGATTGGTAGAGATTTCTATTGGTAAAAATGAGTGAGACCACAGGACTGTCTTATTGCCTGGAGAGGCTAAGCGACTTATTTATAGAAACACAAATTCTAAGTGAAAGAATTAGGATTTGATCTCAGGGCCTCTCTCCCCAAATTGAGATGTTATCCCCAAAACATACAAGCTTCCTCCTTTGTTAGTTTAATGAATCTTTGGAGATGGATACAATATTAACAAGAGAAAAAAAGGGAACCAGGTCATAGTCCAGTGTTCCTCTCTACTGGTTTCAGTTTTGTACTGCTTAAAGTTAGTCACTCAGGCTAGAAGATGACCTTTCTAAGTAGTGGATATTATGACTGTCAAAACATTTAAATAAAAATGGGAATTTTATCATGATAAAATTGCCAAACCAGTTTGTTTTTATTGTGCCTTCCGAATTATACTCAATGACCCAAGAGAAAGTCAGTCTTAAATATTCCCTAATATTTCTAATTTTATTTAACTGCATCAATAAAATAGTGTATCAAGAAAAATAAATTATTTTCTAGCTCTGCAAGTATTGAAGTTTTATAACTTACTTACATTGATTAATGGATAGTAATAGCAAAACTTCCTATTCAATCCATGGTATGATCAGGTTAGAAAAACTATTGTATATTTGCTGAAATTAATTTTCATAATACTCAATAATGTAAGCATGTTATCTTTGGGGTTGGAATTTAGTAAAATAAAAGTAACCAAGTCAAAAATAAAGTCCAAAACTTTAGAACTACATTACAATCAATAAATGGAAATTGGTTGACAAAAATATTATTTTATAAATTTGCCTAATAAGATAGCAGCTCTGACAGTCTTTAGTCTTTTATAAACTTTGCATCTTACTATTTGTATATCACTATATGTTTTATGAGAGGTAAAGTGGATTAGTAGAAAAAGGGTAATAGCTCAAGAGTCAGGAAAATCTGGATTCAATCCTAATTCAAGTCAATTAACCTCTTAGCCTATGGTTTCTTAATTTGTCAAAAGGAGATGCAGAGGGACTACTAATTCATTAGTCATAAAAACTATGGTTCTCAATGGAGGCCACGGTAGCAAAGGCTTGTATGGTTACCCTAGTACTGACTCATACTGATACTAAGATACAAACTCCGCACCTTTCCAGGCCCTCATATTCCAGCTCCACTTTTCCTTTTCAGCGTTATTTCACATTCTTGCCTTTCATAAAGTCAATACTTCTATGGAACCGTACTATTAACTATTCCCCGAATGTAATTCTCTCTCATTTTCAACCATTTACATTAAAAAATTGTACTGATACACTAACCTCATCTCTGCCTTTGTTTTATTTGAAGGCTATGTTCATATGTCTTAGTACCATAAAATCCTAGCACAGGGCCTTACACATCTTAAGTTATTAGCAAATGTGTGCTGACCTGTATACAAACAGACTGTGAGATCCTCAAAGAAACATGCCATGCATTCTACTTTCTTGGCAAACTATCCACAAACTGGAATACCTCAGTCACTCAAGAATCTGAGTTTGTACTGACTGAGGTGGTTACATTTTCTCTAGGAGTTAGTAAATGTATTTCTAGAGTTACCATGTCCCTCCACCTCACCTTTCCGCATTCATTATGCTTCAGCCAAATGGATGAAAAGCCTTGGCAAGTAACGCTGAATTGGTTCTGAGGCTGGCGCCTAGGCCCACATATGAAGCCTTCTAGACTGGCAGGACCAGACACAATTTATGGTGAAAGCAGGGATTTTTTTTGTCCTTTTTTTGTACTCCCAGAACTTAGCATAGTGCCTGATAACATGGTAAGCACTTGCTAAACGACTGCCGACTGATTGGCCCCTTTCTATAACTCTATGCCACAATAAAAGGGCCTTTAGGGTGGGAGATACTACAAAAACTGTAGATAATTAATCAATGTTATTGTAAGTGGCCAAATGTCAGGTGGTTAAAATATTACTGGTTTACTATTCTGTTAAATTAGCAAACTGTAGGTCACAGATATTCTTACATAAATTGGACTGTTCAGTTTATAAACTTAAATTTTAAAATCTGTATTTGATAAAATGTCACAAGCCCAAATAATGCAAAAATTAAATTCAGTAAGAATTATAAAATTATTATTGCAACACATATGAGTCAAGGATTTTAATACACACTTACATTCTCAGTCTATATTTACCTATCATTGCCTATGAATGTGATACGCTATTTGGTGCCACATGACCAACAATTGTGACAATTTTTTTTTAACTCCCTTAAGAAAATGTACAAGAGGAAGAATGCTTCATATGGAAAGAAAACTGGTGGAAAAAAAAAAAAAGAATTGGACGGAAATGAATGTTATGGTCACAGTAATTCTAAAACAGTCCAATGTTGAAATGTTTGAATATACAATATAAATTGTTATAAAACATTCATGTGAAATAAGAGAAACAAAGGCATATTTGCTTTCTGTAGTTTGCAAACCTGAGAGGTATGCAAGTAGATAAAATGACAGAAAAGGGGCATCTTTTGGCTGTGCGACCTGATTCTGTGCCATTAAAAATGCATCCTCTTAACAGAGATCTTTCAGGAAAACACTTCAAGTTGACTTAAGTCAAAGAAAGGAAAACTTTCAATATAATCACTGACTGGTTTGACCACATTAAAAACTGAATCCAGTTGCATAATGTTAAAAATATCCAGAGAAGCACCCAGTGTAGATTTAGAAACAACAGGTAAATATTCCATTTTGTAGAAAATTATTAAGGAGCAGTGATCAACAAGACTTTAATGCGGAAGAAATAGATTTATTCTGCAAGTGAACACCTTCAAAACTTGCATTTCTAAGAAAGAAAAATCTGACCTGAATTCAAAGTGTCTAAGGATTGCTTAACACTTCCACTGGGAGGTAACACCGAAGAGAATTTTAAATTAAAATCAATGCTTGTTTATCAGTCTTGATCTCTTGGTACTCTGAAAGTCAACAACCATTAATCACTTCTAGTTTTCTGGTGGTCTATAATAATAATGCATGGATAAGTATCGTTGTTTTCAAAGAATAGTTTTCAAGTTGTATTAGCCCTGAAATTGAAAAATATTGCATGGATAACAATATCACATTTTCAGCATTAGTGATTTTAGTTAATGCCCTAGGTCATCCAACTATACTTGGCTCATAGTATGAAAATGAGAACATTTTGCTGAAATTTGCTGAGATGTGGACAAAGCTTTATCTACCTACCAGCCAAAGCATGAAGAGTTACGGAGAAACAATTTCAGTTTACACAATCTACAAAAAGGACAGTGTAGATATGTTTAGATTTAATATTCTGGGTTTTTTTTTTAAAATTTTGTTCTCTATAATTATTCTGTTACTTTGTAATAAACTTGAAAGAGGAATACAATTTTCCTTATGTTTGCTTGCTTTGTTATATTACAACAATAAAATGATAAAAACTTATTTTAAAATTTTTTCATTGAATATTTTTATTGGGCTAGAACCAATCATCACATTTTACATATAATTATAATTCTGAATGGTGCAAATTCAAATAATGCTGCTACTTCATCAGATGTGTTATTTGTACTACTTGTAACCTACGCATCTTATAGAATTTACTTGGATGACAGCCATATTAAGACTAAATGAATGACAATGATTCAGTATGCTAAACAAACTTTTAAACTGATTTATGTAAATGATTATAATATAGTTTATAAAGAATAAATTACTTGAGGCAATATGGTAGTAAATTCTAACTTAATTTTTAATAGAAAAAATATAAATATTAAAGGTTTAGTAATATTAATCTGTGTTCATAGAAGTAAAACTAAAACAAGGGCTGGTGCTATCTCAGTGTACTTGGGAACAAAATTACAAAAATAGCTGCACCCTAAGCTCATTTCCTGACCACTAAGAAAAACCTAAATGTTCAATGGAAAGAAGATAAATGGCTTTATAATTAGATGTCAAAAGGTAGTGTAGTACAATAAATAAAGGTCTGACTCTGGAGTCGGAGAACCAAGGTTCAATTCTTGCCTCAGATACAACCTACCAGTGAAATCTTAGGAAAGGATTTAACTTTCCGGGACTCAGTTTCCTCAAATGTAAAATTAGGGAGATGGGCTGGATCCCCTCCAACTCTGTATCTAAGATATTACAATTCCTTCCCACTCTTAATGTGTAGCATGTATATGCAAAATTAGACATCATATTAAAAAGGAGAAAAAAAGGTCTGCCATCAGGACTTCACATACCGAAAGCACTTCTTTAAACAAATTTTTCTTGTTTTAAAACAAATTCACTTGGGTGTTGCTGTTGTTGTTTTAACAAAGACTGAGGGAACCCAATGAGGAAACTTTTAACAAGAGCCAGGTAGAATTCCCTATTTAGCCTACTGTTAGGCTACTTTGGTATTGTTATTTTGGCTAAAGATATGCTTGTATGCGATACTTTCTTTTTAGAGAACTCAAAACAACCCATAAAACTCCAACGACTAAAGCGGTACATTGATTTGAGTTTCTAAGTCCTTGAACTCAATGAACCTTGGCCATAGCCTTTGGGATATATTTAAGTGGTGACAATCCTGGCTAAAAGAACAAGACGTGAGCTCCACGTTATTCAGATTTATGCCCTTGGTTCAGTTTCTAAGACAAAGTGAAACTGGTCCTCCAAGGGAATGCCTTAAAAAGGCAGTCAACACTTTTGGATATTATACAATTCTAATAAGAATAAAAAAGAATTAACATGAAAATACTAAACAATCTACGTTAGAATATGAAGACCAAGAATGCATCTTATTATTTCACCAATATTTTATCACTCTGAGTGGGAAAACAATTAACTAAGGGAAATAAGGGGAAAGGGCTTTGTTTGGGAGAAGATGAATGGCTACATATCTTTAAAACATTTTTCTATACCAGCACTTAAAAAGGTTAAAAGGAAGTTGGCTCCCTCATTAACTTGTAATATTTTTGGCATAATTCAGTGTAGTTTGAAATACTTTTGCACTAACTGAAAGTTTCCTCCATCTTAATAAAAACCAAGAGTTGGAACAACTCAGGCTTAACTTCTTTAATAGAAAGTGACAGTTTAATTGGTCTAACTGCTAAATTGGTATTAAAGTTAAACTAAGAAAATTAGTAAAATTATAAATATTCTAGATAAACAGCCACATAAGTAAAAAGACTATTTTCTAATACATTCAAAATTAGCTTTAATGATTACATCATATAAAATGCCTTTAATGAACATTATTCAAGGAACCAAAACACATTTTCTTTCCCTAATGGAATACAGAAGTTCGAGACAGGACTTAATCCCCATCAGTAGAGAAAATAAACCCTAAAAGACATTTTAATAGATTTTTATACAAATGTCTATGAGAGATACAGGAAGCACATAATTATAGTTTTGTATATTTTATATACTCAATAAAAACATTAGGGTAGTAGTTAATTCCTATAACCTAGGATGTAACCTAATATGATCCAAACACCAAAGGAGAAGAGTCTATTCTCCTTACCGTTCACTTTGCTCTTGGTTTAAACTGAAAATATATGGTGGAAATCTTTTAGAAATGTTATCATTGCAAGGGCAGGGCAAGAGACATCATTGAAGCTACCAGTTCATCATGGTGAATCTTTGCATCAAGTATTTAGGGAATTTGATAGGATACTGATAAGCTAGAGAACATTTGGAGGAGAACAAGCAGGATATGCCTTAAATAATGCCATCAGATGATCCTAGAGGAAAGGAGATGGTTAGTGTGTATACAAGAAGAAAACATTATGTGGACCAGGATAACTGCTTTTACATATTTGAAGGGCTATCCAGTGGCCAATTAAACTTGTTCTGCTTGGCTCCAAGAGCAAGAACAAGGCAAAATGGGTAAAATTTACAAGAGATATATTTAGGCTTGATGGAAAAACTTAACAGATTTAACCCAAAATCAAAAAAACTCCTTGAGGAAGTATTAGGTTTCCATTCCTTAGAAGACTTCACACAAAGGATGGATGGCTAATCACTTGTAGTTATGTTTTATTAGGAATTATATTTGAGATATAGGTTGGAATATATTGTCACTTTAGGTCCAAATCTAAAATTCTGTGATTCTGCTATCTCCATAGGGGGAAGTGGGAGAAAGGGAAATGAGGGAGGGTGGGGTAACACTTTTTTTTTCAAAAAACCGAAGAGTTAGAAGGGATTTCAGAAATCATTTAGTCCAACCTAAATCTGACCAAGAATCTCCACCAAGTAATTTTTTCCACCCTTTGTTCAAAGGCATCCATGTAAAGAAATATATTATTTCCCAAAGCATTTTTATCCTTTTTTAGATTAGCTTTAATTCTGAGTTTTTTTCAGCCATGATCTCTCCCTTCCACTTCCCCCCAATTTAGAGCAAAAGAAGAATAAATCTCCTGTTACAAATATGTAGGATCGAGCAAAAAAAATTTCTATACTGGCCATGTCAAGAAATAAATATATGTATATGCACATACACATACATGTCCAACTGCGCTCAAGCGTCTTTCACTCTCTGTCTGGAGGTAGACACCAGGCTTCACTGCTCATTAGCCCTCTGGAGTCATGGCTGACCACTGTCCTGATCAGGATTCCCATGACTATCTTTGTATGTGTAAATTGTTCTCTGGGCTGTATTCATTTTGTTCTGTACCAGCTCATAAAAAATCCTGTCAACTTTCGCTGAAACCATCTGATCCTCACCATTTTTATGTCACAACAGCATTCTATTACATTTACATGCATAACTTGATAAAAATATTGACTGAAAAATGGTTGAGTTCTGACCTATTCCACTCTAGTAATACTATAGTTCTAGTTCTACAGCGACATACTCACATCATCTAATCCATTCTGCTTTAACACAGCTTGTCCACAAAAATATCATAAGAAACGCTCTTTCAAATATCTTTACTAAAAACCAGGCATGCTGACTGCATCATTTCCCTGATAAACTAAGGCTATTTCAAATGTGAATACTCCAGGGACTTCTGATTTACATCAATGTGGGTAATACTAGCATGAACGTAGAGCTCTCCAATTTAGTAGATAGTTATGGAGAACTACTGGGGAGAAGGGAATATGGCTGGAGACTGAACTACCTAAATTAATTTGCTGAGTGCATTACAGTATACCTGGTGGTAAATCTATAAGAACATAGTTCGAATGATCCTCAGATAACATACCTACTGATCTTTTGAGACCTACCAACCTTTCCAGATTCTTAGGACCTACCACAGCTTATTATGCTCTGCTAAGAAAGCCTTCAAATACATTCAGTTATTTGTTTAGCAATGAATAGTCATGTAGCTTATACTCTAATAGTGAGCTGTGTTTAAAGGAGATGAATGTAAGTTATTCATATACTATAGGTTATGATACAAATCTCAGCGATAGCTTGAACCTCCTAGTAATTATTTCTTTGTCCCTGTAGCATTACCTAACATTCTACTAATATCTATTCTAAAATTTATCAGTAGTTGAAAACAAGGTCAGCAACTTAAGTTTTAGGAATCTACTTTCTTCTTCTTTTTGAAAGACAATTATAAGATTATAGTACTTACAACAGGGAATGATTTTAAAGATCACCTAGTTCAATCTCCTTCACTTCACCAAGAAGAAAAGTGAGACTCACTTGTCCATGGTACCAATTTCCAGTAATATACTCCTGCCTTTCTCTATAACTCCTCAATGATCACCAATTGCCATCTGTGAGATCTTGTAGCATCAAGATCCAGATAACAAACTCATTTAAGGTAGCTAAATGATGTTTGTTGAAAAATCAGTTTAATAAGCTCTAAAGTGCAGGATATCTTAAATTATCAAATTAAATGAGCAGAATAAAAAATATGGCAAACAGTAGAAAGGAAATTCTCCAGGAGGAAAATGGAAGGTATTAAAAACCCACCAATGATAAGGGATCACAACTGTAAAAACTGGGAATCACCAGTATAAAAAAATTACCTGTTTGAGAAATACAAACTATTTACACCTGCAATAACATTCTAACAAATGGCAATAAACTCACTGAAGACAGCCTATTAGTAGCTTATTTATTTTTAGGGAGAAAAAAGTTTCAAAAAAGAGCTTTTATTTGTCTTTATTTTTTAATTGCAACACGTACACAGGTGGTTCAAACTAATCAAAAACAATTCTATGAATATATAGCACATCTTAAAATATAACTACCTCCTCTACCCTGAAAAATTAAGCTATCATAAATTATTTTGGCACATTAAAACAGTAATTTTTACAGTAGCCTAGAGTGTTTTTTAAAAGATAGCCATAATTTAATTTCAAACTTCATTTGCCATTCAGAAATAGTATATCATGTATCTATAAACCTACATGTCTATTTTTTATGATGAGAAAAAAATTTATAAAATAATTTCTAATTTTGAAATCCTACTATTACAAATATACTGAAATTCAGGCTATATGACAAACAACTTCGCCTTTTGGTTATTTCCAGGTCAATTATAAAAGCTAAGTAAGGTGGGTATTACAAAAGCTGAGTAAAACAAACACTCTGACCATAAACCCTGGGTGTCTGATGCTTTCAATCAAACCATTGCAATTAATATGAAATTCTAAATACAGAATATAATGCCACATAAATAGTATAACAGCCAAGTCCTGTCTAAGAAGCCATATGTTTTTTCCCATTGTTCAAAAAAAGAAGATGACTTCCCGTCACTTATGTTTCTGATTAGCAAGGTGATTTATGCCACAATCACTAAAAATGCCAGCAAGTGAATGAGAAAATGCATAGTGACTGCACCAGATGTGCACAATAAACAGGAATCCCATTGTAATCTCTGGTACTTAGTTTATATGAAGGTAATGTAAGAAACACTCTTGGATATGGCAAAGTCACTCTTTTTTTACATTTGACTATAAATGATATGAAATAAATTGTGTGTTTTATACTTTATGGCATGCATACATTGATAAATTAGGTACAGTTTTGTATCCCGACTTATCTACAAGACAAACCTGGCTAAGATCATGGGGATTAATTGCTTCAGAAGTGTGAAATGCAGCTTTCCCATTCTTTTCTGCACACTCAGTGAAGAAACAATGATTAATCACTGTTTAACTATTCTCTTGAGGATCTACAAGATTGCCAAAGCAGGACTTATCCTCATAAATCCAAAAAACACAGGTTTAGATTTGTTGCCAACAACTGAAAGAACATGAACTTAAACCCATTCGTTATCAGATTAAAATAACGTCAAGGTTTTAGTACCCCTACTGGTACACAATTCTCTTTAATCAGCAACTTCAATGGAAAATTAGATTAACATATAAGATTTTTTTTAAAAGCATGTATAACTTATAGAAAATAAAAACATATTCAAAGAAACCTGACAAAATCATTACTAACAATAAGGTCAAACACACTACTGAATTAGAAATCATCTAGTTCAACCCCCTTAATCTATACCGAAAGAATTTCAGACCTAAAAAATTGAAGCTACCTGCCTAAAAGCAAGCTAGTTAAGAGCAGATGCCGGACCACAACTCAGGCATCCTAAGGCTTTCTCCTTCAGTAATATAAATAGTTCAAATGCTTCCTACTGTTTTTTTGTGAATTACATACGCTATTTTAAGGAATATCTACTTGTAAATTAGGAGGACAAAAAGAGGTATTGTTCCAATACTTTATCTTGCAAATTAAGCTATTTTAAAAATATTTTTAGCCTTAGATATAATATCCTGCCAGACTCAAGTTATATACCTCATTTTCTGGAAATCATTCAATAATATAAGAAGAGTTGGAAAAATACGTAAGAGATGCTTTAAACATATTCATAACTTAAATTCTTAAAATAACTACCCAGTAAGTGATCCCTGGCCACTTGAATAAGTGGAATAAATAATATAAAGCAAAATTAGTCTCCACTGATTTTAAATTTTTTACTGTACATTTTTCTATGATAAAGCACATTTTGTATTTTGATAATAAATCTGTATTGATAAAAAGGAGAGAGGTTGGACTCAGTGTTTCATAAGGATCCTTCCAGCTACAGAGCTCAAATGACTCTCCAACATGTAGCAATATTAAGGGGATAACTTACAATAAGCATGACCAAGAAATTAAGGTAAAATAAAGAACCTTTAACATGATAGCTATGTCATACTTAACGTGCAGATTTCCCTAAACAGGGGAAAAGCTTCAACACTGATTTTCCAAAAATTCAACTCCAGCTATCACTTCATGCTGGTTTTTCTGATTTGCTAAAACCTATTCACACAGTTTCTTATGCTTTCCTTGCCAATCTACTAGGAGATATCAGGCTGTTTTCTTCTTTGTTTAGAAGCAACTGCAGAAAACTAGCAGCAGTGCAAGAAAAAGGAGGTGAAACTGATAGTCAATTTCACTGCTCATTAACTCTTATAAAACTAAGGAGGGGGGAGGTGAAATTTGTATCTTCCATGTCTCAGTTTTAATGAAAGGTAGAGATTTTTACCTCACTATCACAATGGCCATGCTTCATTAGCATATATAGGGAATTTCCAAAATTTAAATGTAATTCTAAACAAGTTTGGCAAGGTGTTTTATATTACTGACCTCCTCCAATCTTCAAGTTAATTAAAAGAATTTTTTCTTTAAAAATACATGAGATTTTCCTATTCGAGATGGATAAAAGATTAATACCACGTTTAGTGGAGGTTATATTCTTTTTTGTTAACTTCCCACTCTCAACCTGTTAAACCATACATCCCTTCAGGATAGGGTCTGTGTTTTTCATATCTATATCCACAGTGCCTAAAACAGCCTTAGACATAGCATACTGATATATGTTTGGGGATTGAATAAAAATTCATCATTTTCTTACTTTGTTGATAACTATCACATATACCTTGTAACATTTTGCTCTAAATAGTATACCCCTACTATCTTCAAACCTCTTGCCTCTGTAGTGATACCCACAAACATAACAGAAAAACAGTAAGGGCAGTACAATGTCTCATTAAAATGAGATGATGGGTATGTATTATCACCTACTTGTGTTTATATAAAATGATAAATATCTAAGAAAAAATATAAAGCAATAGAGCAAGTAGATGGAATAAGTTTATGAAATCTTTGCAGCTGATTTGCCAAATGAAAACTATTTGTAACTTTTTTTCAAGTAGAATCTCTATTGAGAGAGAGAGAGAGAGAGAGAGAGGAAGAGTGAGAGAAAAAGAGAGAGAGAGAGAGAGAGAGAGAGAGAGAGAATGAATGAATGAATATGGTATAGTAAACTAGATAACTCACAATATCTCACTTCCTAAGTTAAATTTGTAAGATTACTAGCTGCAAAGAAAGTGTCAACTTGCATTGCTAAGGGTAATTTCCTCACCTAGGAGTTCCCCACACCAATAAAAATCACAGATCAAGTCTCTATCTATTTAAGAAATAAATCTGTGATGTCCAAACTATGGCTCAAATGTACAATCCAGGGGAAAGAAAATTTTGAAAAAAAAATCAACTTCTGGTTCTGTTTTTTCCATTTTCTATCCATAAATCTTACTAAAAGCCAGTCATAGGCATTGCACTGTTTTATATGTTGGAAAGAAAAATTTTAAAAAATGAAAGGATGTCTACTTATAAGAAGCTTACACTTTTAATACTTGTGACAATAAAGATACGTTACTATACACAGAATTTATTCACAGAAGTGAATAAATATAAATACAAAATAGGTAAATGCAGCAAAAGAGACAAAACAAAAAACCAAAACTAACAGACTGGTAGAAGTAGGAAAGCACAGCTTCTTGATAACCCAGGAAGGAGAAAGGATGTAGAAAGAGAAAGTGATCAACTGTCAAATGTAATAGGAAGGGCAACGAGGATGAAAACTAAGAAAAGACGACTGAATTTAGCCATTCAAGAACCTTGTGAAAACATACAAAGCTCAGATGAGATTCAGTCCTTTTCAGACTATCACTTCAATACCAGACATCTCATGAAAAGAAAGGGAACTATGATGAAGTTTAAAATGCCGAAGAGGTTATGGAAAATATAACACAAACATAAAAGATACACATGTGTGTATGCGTCGTGCATGTGGAGTGTGTACATATGTATATGTATACTATATATGAAAAGTACATGATATATGTGTGTGTATCTGTGAAAGGCATATATAGGGAGAGTGATACTCATGTTTATATGCAAAATGTATGCACACACATTTTTCTATATATCACCTCTTGGGAGTTTTATTTCTACTTACTTCTGTGAATAATTTTGAAATATACTATTCATATATTATTTTCTCCTTTGTCAAATTTAAGCTTCTTCTGAAATTTACATGTATATAAGTGTTATATAAATATAAAATATTTTTAAATGCCTACTATAAATATATAGATTTAAAACAACTACTGTATATAGACATATATGTATATTTTAATGTGCATTTTTTGCATTAAAGAACAGGAAATAAAATAGATAGATGGCAATCAGTTGAGGAAGAGTTAAGTAAAATGTGGTTCATAAATAGGATGTAATCTCCTGTTGTAAGAAAAGATGAATCTGAAGAATACAGAGAATCACATGGAGACTCTACTGAATGGCTCAGATCGTGACATGCAGTGCACTAAGCCAGCACAGCTCATGTCAATGTGGAGATCTCAGTTAGCTATTACATATGGACAAGCTGGACTCAGAACTGAGAGCTGCCACAGCTAGTGCAGTGAAGCAAGGGATGGGACTGGAGTCAAGATGACCTCAACTCAAATCCTGAGATTTATTAGCCATATGACCTTGGGCAAATCAGTTAACCTCTATTTTCTCAGTTTCTTCAACTATAAAATGAGGATAATAAGAGCATTGCGTCCCAGGGTTGGTGCGAGCATGAAATGAGGTGACTTCTGTACAGTCCTGAGCAAAGAGCCTGGAACAGAGAAGGCACTACATAAAGGCCAGTTATTACTACTACTACTGTCACTATAGTTCATTGAGTAGGAAAACATCAGGATAAACTACATTTGTGGAAATGACAGAATCTCTTCAAAGATACACAATGTGCTAGCTACTGCAAGAAGAGGGAAGAGAGGAAGGGGAGACAAGAGAAGAGTCTCACTATTACAGACATTTTCGCAATAATATATGTACAGCTAGAACCATGGAACACCAATATCTGAGAGGAATCAAAACTACAAATAAGCCAAAGCCAGAAGGTTGCATAACTAGTCCAATTCACATTACCAGCAATAATAGCTCATAATAAACTAAGAAACGTAATTGAGGACATGCATGTCTGGAAAAATGTATGGGCCAGACAAAGAGAAAGAATTAATGACTGAAAAGGCATTTGTTAAGAGCTTGCTTCCTACGTGCCAGGCACTGCTAAGTACTGGGGTACAAAAATATAAGCAAATGAATAAGAAAACAGCAAGACTGACTCGACAATTCTCTACAACCTCTGAGAAAAAGAAGGGCTACAGGGGTAGACCCTCCATCAAGAATTCATGAGGAAAAAAGAGGGGACAGAACTACATTAGAATAAAGAGGGTCCATATTTATGAAATTATATATACAAAATACTCCACTGAGAATCAGTCATTAACAAACACGTGTTAAGGTGTCAGGCACTTCAAGTGCAAGATGCTATGGACACAAGTGCAAAGAAGGAACAATCGTTACTTGCCAAGATATTACCTTCTAATAGGAGAGAGAACAAGGAGGTATCTAAGTTTACAGAGAATAAATATAAAGTGAATAAAGAGAGTCATTTCCCTACCTGATGAATGATGTCAGTTCTCAAGGAAAGAAACCCAGACTAGCCATATAGCCAATAACAACAACAGCTAACACTGACAGAGCTTTAGTGTGCTTTATGGAGCAGATAAGACTGCTAGGTGGTGCGCTGGATAGAGAACGGGCCTGGAGTCAGGAAGACTCCTCTTCCTGAGTTCAAATCCGTCCTCAGACACTGTGATTCTGGGCAAGTCACTTAAACTTGGTTGCCTCCGTTTCCTCAGCTTTCAAATGAGTTTGGTGAAGAAGAAGGCAAACCACACCAGTATCTTTGCCAAGAAAGCCCCAATTAGGGTAACAAAGAGCTAGACATGCCCGAACAACCACAACATGTGCTTTGTGCAAAACATGTCACATTTTAATTCATGTTATGCCCAGGGAAAAGGTTCCCAACCACTACATTCAGATATTTAGCTCTGTCCAATTCTTTACGAACCTGTACCCCATAGTACACTAATAATATACATGGAGTTTTCCTGGCAAAGATCCTGGAGTGGTTTGCCATTTCCTTCTCCCACGCATTAACACAAACAGAGATTAAGTGACTTGCCCAATTGCTTGATGGCCTCATCAGGTCAAAAAGTTTCTGAACTCTGTGTCTTTTTACTCAGCTATACCACTCTTAGGTCAATACCTAAAAGAGATCAATGAAAAAGGAAAGAAAAGTACAAAAGCATTTATAACAGCTCTTTTTGTGGTGGCAAAAAAAAAAAAGGAAAGTAATAGAAAGACTATAAATTCAGAAAGGACTGAATGATGTATATGAATGTGATTGGGTACTATTAGGCTAAAGATATTAAGAAACAGACTATTTCAAAAGACATGCTGAGATGTATTTGAATTGATATAGAATAAAACTGGCACAGCCAGAAGAAAAACTTCTACTTTAACAACCATATTATTAAAATAAACAATTTTATGAACTTTTAAAGAAAGAAATGAGCGGATTCAGAAGCACAATTCATACGCTAGCACTGTAAAATCAAAGAACCTTGAAAACGATAAGAACTAAAATCATCACTCAGGATGATGGAGGATGTTTTTGGTCAAAGAAGTGCCTGATTTGTGTAAACAAGACATATGACCTTCATTCTCAAAGGGGACCATGACATCAGGGAGGACGGCATGACTTGCAGCTGAGGGAGGGAGGGCTGTGCAAAGTCACCAGCCTCATTTTCTCCTCCAGAGCCAGCAATCCTGAGGGTCTCACCCTCCCAGAACGAGACAGATATATTTATTCAAATGTAGATGTGCCTACATATACATACACACAAATATTCATATTTGCATACAGCCATTAAGTGAATCTATTTTACCTGACTACGCATATACGTTAAAATAAATTTATTTTTCTTTTCTATTTATTTTCATGAGTGACGAACAGAAAGAAGAGAAAATAAATTCTTGTTAATTCTTTTACAAAATAGATGCAAGGGCATCATGGACTTTCAGAGGTCACCGAATTGTTAGCTTTACTTGACTCTTACTTTTTTTACACACTTCATGAAGTAGGAGTCATCTGTAAATGCAACATAAAAACAAAACAGATCAATAAAGCTAAAAGAAAAACCCCAACACCCTGATCTTCCTAAGTACAAGTTTGACCATGTCAGGTCCTCTAGTCAGCCAACTTCTGTGACTCTTATGCCTTCCAGGATCAAATAAAAATCCTTTGTTTGGCTTTTAAAGTCCTTCCCAACGTGGCTTCTTCTTGCCTTTCCAGTTTTCTTATACCTTACCCCTCATATTCAGCCAAGCGGGGAAACCAGCCTCACACAAGATTCTCCCACCTCCAAACACCCTCAGGTTTTCCTCTGTGCCTGGAACTATTTCACTCCTTCTTTCATCCCCCAGAATCATTGGCTTCCTTAAAGACTTGGTGAAAAGTACCCCAGTGTGCAAGAAACCTTTCCTGGCATCCTTTCATGCCAGTGCCTTCCTCCACTGATTATCTCCAATGTATCCCATCTACACTTTGTTTGTATACAGTTGTTTACTTGTGGTCTCCCCTATAAGACTGTGCACTCAGCAAGGGAAGGAACTCTTGCTTTTCCTTATATCCACAGAGCTTGGCATAATGCCCAACTGAGAGCTGACTGATTGTTGGAGAAGGAAAATATCAAGGATCTGTAACAGCTCACATTCACCTCAGGCTTTAAGCATTAAAAGTACTCTTTCCACAAATCTAGCAGGATATCAATACTTAGGAAGTACATGTGTAACTACAGTGAACAGTATATAACAAATACAAGAAGCATACTGGTAAAGCTTATTTTTAAATATGCATCTTGTAAAATATGTACACATTTTTAGGAGGTTTGTAGTGATGCAGAATATTCATATATGGGGAAAGGGACTGGATCCATGACACCACCTGTAGAGGGAATTCCTCTACCAATGCAAGTTGGCAATTCCTCTAAACTTCAATTCTTAGGAGCTGGCCAGGGCACTAAGCAATGAAGAGATCTGCCAAAGGGCACACTATCAGCAGTTTCAGAAGTGCATTTTAAGTCAGGCTGCCCTGGCTTCAGTCAGCTCCTTAATAATGCCACACTGTCTTCAAGTTCTATGCTGTTGCTACTTAGTTCTACTGCGTCATCAGGCTTGCAAGGACAGGACTTCTGAATTGTAAATTTTGGTGGGGCTGGGAAAGGTTAAGTGAGAAACCATAAAGAACAGTTTAGTTGCTTCTCAATGGAGATGTTTATAGAAAATTCGGGGGGGTGGAGAAATACATTAGATGCCATGGGAGAATACGGACATCCATACACCATCCAAATTATATACGTAATATGACTAATCAAATATAGACCCCCAAAATACAATATACAAGAAAGATTTTAAAAAAATTCTTGACATATTTTCAATTTTAGCAAAAAAAAAAAATTAACCTATTAACTCATCAGTGTCCTACCATGTTTTGGCTCCCATTCCCTTGAAAAGCATCCTAAGCAGAAACAATTACCTTTCGAAAACCTACTCCCATGCAAAATCAAATCACCTATGCTCTAACTTAATTACACTTAAGTGAATTCACTTGAGGGACATAAAATATACTTAAAAGGCAACACGACACAAAGATCCACATTGAAATGAAATATGAAGTGTTGATAATTCATACAGTGACCAAAATAAAGAGATACATAGCATTAGTAAAACTTACTGCTATGTGGCACAAAAGGCATCAGTTTTAAGTGATTATTATTTACAAATATAAATTAATAGCTGCAAGTATTAATCCTAGAGATAAATGATTATCCTACTTGCTTTTTAGTAATGTATTATCATTGACATTTGCTAAACACATGCTTTTATGCTCCAGTTACAGGAATGACAACTGTGTTTCCTAAAGAGGCTATCCAATTTAAATAAATAACTCTACAATAATATCAATTTACTTGAAAGACTGCTTTTTTCTTACTCTTATCGATTTGATATCTATTAAGTTACAGAATACCACAGACCTGATGAGTAAGGCACAGTGCATGCAAAAGAAGGCAGCAGTAAGATACTATAATGTAAAACATAAGTCAGTGATATATAACTGAAAAAAAAGCACTACTGTAACAGATTTAGCTGACACTCATTGAGATTCAATAGGAATGAATAACTTCAAGCAAATTTTCCCAATAAAATCAAATTCAGATGGTAATCTTGTTGGCTACTAAAACCTAAATATAAAAAAAAATGTACAATTTGCAAAGAATTCAATAAATTTGGTACTGATGTTTAGAATTATTTCAAGAAATTTATTTTTCACATCACATTCAGATCAATTAATTACACTGTACACAGCTTAGGTCCTGATTTCACCCCATCCCCATCTGACGTGGTTAAAGGGAAGGGATTGTGAAACAATTTGGTTTATTGTAATTTTGTTTTCAATATCGTCTTCAATGTTAAAAGCTGCAGGACAAAAGCTTTCAACAACAAAAAAACCAAAGCCTGGAAAGGTCCTGTGGTACATGCCTTTCACTGGGCTAGTCAGATGCTTAGTAGCATTACAGTAGATAAAATAAAACCATAATCATTCCCATAAGGGGTCCTTTGTTTACTTGCTCCCAAGTGGAAACCTGGGGACAACCTGTCTCTCAGAGGTGGGGCTTCCTCTATGGATGAGAGAACTGATGGCTGACTTTAGGCCTGAATCAAACGCTCTGTATAGCATTTAAGAATAAAATGCAGAAGATTCAGTCTGCAGGCAAGAAGGAATAATTACGGGACAAGTCCAAATAAGTCTACTATATGCCAGGCAATGTAATTGATGCTAAGGATATAAATATAAAAGACAGTCTCTGGTTTCAAGGAGTAGGAGTACAAATAGAACATACACAAAATAAAAACACAGATACTGAGGGAGGGGCTGTACAACACCAAAAATGGTGGCCATCAGGAAAGGTATTGTGAAAAGGCTGATCCTTCAGCTAAGTCTTGAAGGGAAGCAAGGGTTCCAAGAGGCTGAGGGAAGGAGGAGGGAGGATACTCAAGACTGAATGGAAGTCTGAAAAAGACAAGGCTAAGAAAAGGACAGTGAACAGGGAACAGTCAAGATGGTCTACGATGTGGAATACCTGAGAGGGAACATGTGCCTCAGGCGGCAGGTAGCAAGGGCCCTTAAGTGCCAAAGACAGAAATCTGTATTTGAGCCCAAAGGCAAGGATGAAGCTCTGAGGCTTGCTTCTGGTTTCTGGGGCTGCTGTTGTTCAACTGTTTCTGTTGAGTCCAACTCTTCGGGACTCAATTTGGGGTTTTCTTGGCAAAGATGCTGGAGTGGTTTACCAATTCCTTTTCCATCTCATTTTACAGATGAGGAATTGAGGCAAACAGGATTAAATGACTTGCCCAAGGTCACAAAACTCAGGAGGAGGAATCTTCCTGACTCCAGGCCAGGTAATATACTCACTGCATTACCAGCTGCCTCAAATTGACAAGTCTGTGAAAGTCAGATTTAGCGGGGATGAAGGTTGTGTTAAGAGAGGGGAGAAGTGGACAGGCTCTGGAGATGCTGAAGAGATAGGATCAACAAGACTGGAAAAGGAATAGATTTGTGGCAATTTAATGCAACATGAACTGTAAGTGAATAACTAGGTCCAAGGCACTTGGTTAGGGGCTGGGAATATAAAACAAACAAAATGTCATCTTCAAGAAATTTACATTCTACCAGGGGACACAACATCTGCATGGATAATTAAATATGAGATAATTTGTAGAAGAGAGAATTAACAGCTAGGGGCTAGGAGAGGCCTCAGCAAAGAGGTGGTGAACTTGGCCTTGAAGGAAAACAAGCATTCCAAGAGAAGGTGAGGGAAAAGTGAATTCTAGGAACAAGGGACAGCTTGGGCCAAGGCATGAAAGGCAAGACAGAGGATGACAAAAGCAAGAAACTGGTAACTGCCTAATTTGGTTATAACATTACAGGCATGAAGGAGAAATCTATCTACAAATGCAGGAAGGAGTCAGACTAGCTCTAACAGGTAAAGCCCCTGCCCCCCTTTTCTCCATTCCTTCCTTTCCGGACCTTCTTGACAGGGCCACAGAAAGCCCTTCACCCTGGAAGCTCACTGTCCTCCAGGATGCTACACATTGGAGTGGGCCTTATCCATTCAGAATAGATAGGTCACATATCCATTTAGAATGTGCTGTGCAACACAGTGGTACATGATGGTCTAAGGTTAATTTCTGCCAGATTGCTTTCCAGTTTTCCCATCACTTTTTTTTTTAATCAAAGGTAAGTTTTGTTCCATTGAACTATTTTTAACCACTATCAGATGGAATTGAAGACCGCTGCTTAATAATATAATGTGAGGTCTCAAAGTGCTGTTCTCCTTTCATCCCTATCTTTTTAAAATAATTTCATTTGATATTCAAGATCTCGTGTTTAACCAAATTAATTTCTAAATTGTTTTATCAGGTTTTATAAAGTATCCTCTGTAATTTGATTGTTTGGGATAAGGTAATAAAAGGTATAAATTTCCCTGGGTATTATAGTGATTTTTATTATATAGGCTCATCCTGGCCATTTACAATGACTAGACTCCTCAGTATTTCTTTCTTTCTTTAAGTAGTACTCTGAAATTGAATCTATGTAAATCTTCTGTGTGCTCTGGTAAATTAATTCTTAAGATATCTTATGCATTTTATAGTTATTTGGAATGGGATTTCCATCTGTATTATAACTGCTTGCATTTTGTTATTGTCACATATAAATACAGTTGATTTTTAAGCATTTCTGGCCTGAAACTTTGCTAAAACTATTGTCTCAATTAGTATCTATGCTGATTCCCTGCTGTTTTCCAAGTATATCATCAACGAATAAGGATAGTCATTTTTATTTCTTCCTTTCCTTATCCTTAGGTTTTTAATTTCACTTATCTTTTGCTAGCATTTACAAAACTACTGGGAAGAATAGTCACTTTACTTCCATACATATTGGAAAATGTTCTAGAAAGAGTATCCCTATTATATATGATGTTTGCAAACTTTTGGTTTTAAATGCTGTTTATGACTGTTTAAAAGGTCTCTCTATGCTTCTGCTTTGAAGGATTTTATACAAAAATGACTCTTGTACTTTTGTCAAAGGCTTTTTCTACATCTATTGAGAAAAGAAAATAATGTTTTTGGATGTTTCAGTTCTTAATATGATTATGCTGACCATTTTCCTAACGTTGAACTATGTTGCATATGTGGTATAAATTCAGTTCGGTCATAACAGATGATTTCTTCAATACATTACTGTAGTCTATTAGATTTTGCTTAAAATTTTTTAAATCAAAATTCATTAATGATATGGGCTTATATTTTTCCTTTTTTGTATTTTTTCCTTCCTTGGTTTGTGTATTATGATTATATTTGTCTCTCATAAAATTATTTTGGTAGAATGCTTTCCTGAATCTTGGAAATTATTCATGAAGTATAGGTATTAATTGCTCATTAAGAGTCTGATGGAATTCTCCTATAAATCCATGGGAAACAAGAACTTTTTCCCCCCTCTGGTAGTTCTTTTATGCCTAGATCTATTTCCTTTACTACGAACTGGTTAATTAAGATCTCTTAGGTATTTCATATTTTTGAAGATATTCTTGTATTTCTTTTGTGTTTGTACGTTTTGTAGTACTTAACTGGCATAAGGTATTTGTTTTTATTTCTCTGGCTTTGTGGTGATTTCACTTTTCTCATTTATTCTTTGTCATTGTTTTGATTTTCTGACTTCTTCTGTTTAATCAGATTACCTAACAGTTTATCAATTCTATTAGCATTTTTAAAGAAACAGTGTGTGTTAATTTCCAATAGATCTAATTCTCCTCTAATTTTTAATATCGCTTTTGTGCTTCTTTTAGGTTTGCTTATTCACTAGTGTTCTAATTTTTAAATGAATATTCAGTTCATTAACCCTTTCTTTTTCTACTTTATGTTTCTTGTAGGGGTATGATTTTTTAACAAGATGACTATTTTAGCAATATTCCAGAAGTTTTGGTATACTGCTTCATTTTTCTATCCCCTTAATTTTATTCTGCACATGGTTTGTTAGGCATGTTTCTTATAAGCAATAGATGGTAGGGTTTTATATTTTTGTCTAATCTGACATAATTTTAAAAATGGATTATTTAATATATTTACATTTAAGTTATGAGGTTTAGATTTTCCTCCATTTGTTTCTGATATTTAATTTTTTCAAGTTACGTTTGGTTTTTTTTTCCACTCTTCCACTGTAAACCTAGTATAGCGCCTCTTCAAGTACTTGAGCTCAGTCCTTAAGCTGGCTCTATTCCCCCAGCTCTCTCCTCACCCCAGTTCCCTTTAAAGGTTATCCCTTTCCCTCTGTAGTCTTACCTATTAGTTCCTTTTTCTTTCCTGATTTAGCTGATTTTTTAATTCCTCCCCTCTTTTTTTCCTCAGTCAAGTAGATTGTCTCTTCCTCTTAAGATAGCTAGGTGACGGGGCGGAGCCAAGATGGCGGAGTAGAAGGACGCACGTTTACGAGCTCCGAAACCAAAGCCCATAGAATTAATGTAAAAAGAGTCCCCCATAGCTTCTGGGTGAGTACAAGGTGTGCAGAAGCAGAGTGGAAGAGATTTCCGTTCCAGGGAGCCCTGAAGACCCGTCCCCAGGGTCCGGCGCGCCCCGGAAAGTAAACCCGACCCCCAGCGCTGCCCTGGCCGAGGCCCCAGAGAAGCTGATCCGAGCAGGCTTCAGAGACGGAAGCTCCAGCAGCCGGGAAAGTTCCTCCGCCCACAGAAGCTACAGGTCAGTGAGAAAGAAAGCCGGGCTGAAGGAGAGGGGAAGCGGGGCGTCTCCGTGACTCGGGCCCCCTCGGGAGGAAGCAGCGGTGGCGGGGACGGGGGCAGGAAGCGGCGGAGGCAGAGGTGTGGGCGGCGGCTGAGGCGGCAGCGGCCCAAGACTCAGGAATCCCCCAACGGCAGGCAGGATCTTCATTACGGAAGATTCCTGCATAAAACCTGACGGAGCTGAGCCTGGGAGATGGCCTTGCCCCCACCCCGCTCTGTTACTGAAGGCTTCTGCTTAAAGCCCCCAAGGGAGTGGGATTTGGGAGGCGGGCCCCCCACCCCGCCCCCACCCGTTCCATTCCTGAAAGTCTCTGCATAAAGCCCCTGAGGGATCAGTCTTGGAGGCAGCCCTGGCCCCACCCCAGCACCTGAACTAAAGCTCACTGATTGACAGCCGGCAGGAGGAAAGCCCATTTAAATCTCAGAGGCCAAGCACTAGCTGGGCGGATCCAGGCAGGGGTGGAAAGGAATCTCAGAAGTCAAGTAACTGGCTGGGAAAATGCCTAGAAAAGGGAAGAAAAATAAGACTTTAGAGAGTTTTTTCCAACAAATGCAAATGATCCCGACCTTCGGATCTGACGAAGATGAGGACGTATTCTTGCCATCAGGGAAAGACGTGGAGGGCGGGGCCTCAGTACCCCAGACACCCCAGGGGGGTGGTGGGTGGGCTCAGGCCCTGGAAGAGCTCAAAAAGGATTTTGAAAAGCAAGTTAGACAGGTGGAGGAAAAACTGGGAAGAGAAATGTCAGAGATGCAACAAAAGTATGAAAAACAGGTCAATACCTTGGTAAAGGAGACCCAAAAAAATGCTGAGGAAATTAACACCTTGAAAAATAGGCTCACCCAATTGGCAAAAGAGGTTCAAAAAGCCAATGAGGAGAAGAATGCTTTCAAAAGCAGAATGAGCCAAATGGAAAAAGAGGCTCAAAAGCTCACTGAATTTAATAGCTCTCTCAAAATTAGAATGGAACAGATGGAGTCTAATGACTTTATGAGAAACCAAGAAATCACCAAACAAAACCAAAAGAACGAAAAAATGGAAGAGAATGTGAAATATCTCATGGGAAAAACAACTGACCTGGAAAATAGATCCAGGAGAGACAATTTAAAAATTATGGGACTACCTGAAAGTCATGATCAAAAAAAGAGCCTAGACATCATCTTCCATGAAATTATCAAGGAAAACTGCCCTGACATTCTAGAACCAGAGGACAAAATAAGTATTGAAAGAATCCATCGATCACCACCTGAAAGAGATCCAAAAAGAGAAACTCCTAGGAACATTGTGGCCAAATTCCAGAACTCCCAGCTCAAGGAAAAAATCTTACAAGCAGCTAGAAAGAAACAATTCCAGTACTGTGGAAATACAATCAGGATAACCCAAGATCCAGCAGCTTCTACATTAAGGGATCGAAGGGCGTGGAATAGGATATTCCAGAAGGCAAAGGAACTAGGACTCAAACCAAGAATCACCTACCCAGCTAAACTGAGTATAATACTTCAAGGGAAAATATGGTCTTTCAATGAAACAGAGGACTTTCAATCATTCTTGATGAAAAAACCAGAGCTGAAAAGAAAATTTGACTTTCAAACACAAGAATGAGAAGAAGCATGAAAAAGTAAACAGCAAAGAGAAGTCTTAAGGGACTTTCCATGAGTGAACTGTTTACATTCCTACATGGAAAGACAATATTTGTAACTCTTAAAACTTTTCAGTATCTGGGTAGTTGGTGGGACCACACATACACATGTACACGCATGTACACACATACACACATGCACACACATACAGAGATAGAGAGCACAGATTGAACTGAATAGGATGGGACCATACCTTAAAAGAAACTAGGGTAAATGGTGAGAGAGAAATGTAGGGGGAGGGAAAGGGAAGGGGCAGGTAGGAGTTTTTCTTAGTGGAGGGAAAAAGAGGAGAGCTGAGAAAAAAAAAAAAAACAAAAACAAGAAGTTTACCCTCATCACATTTGACTAAACGAAGGAGTGAAATGCACACTCATTTCGGTATGAAAACCTATCTTACAGTATAAGAAAGTGGGGGAGAAAGAGATATTGCAAGGGGGGGGATGATGGAAGGGAGGGCAAAGGGAGGAGGGAGCAATTTGAAGTCAACACTTGGGGAGGGACAGGATCAAAAGACAGAAGAGAAACAATGAGGGGCAGGTTAGGAGGGATGGTAATCCAGTTAGTCTTACACAACACGACTATCAGGGAGGTCATTGGCAAAACTACACAGATATGGCCTATATTGAATTGCCTGCTGTCCCAAAGAGAATGGGTGGGGAGGGAGGGATGGGGAGAATTTGGAACTCAAAGTTTTAGGAACAACTGTTTAGTATTGTTGTTGCAACTAGGAAAGAAGACATACAGTTAAGGAGGAATAGAAAGTCATCTGGCCCTACAGGAGAAAAGAGAAGATGGAGACAAGAGAAGGGAGAGATGACAGAAGAGAGGGCAGATTGGAGATAGGGAAAATTAGATTGCATGGGGTATTGGGGTGGGGGGAGGGGATAAAAGGGGAGAAAATTTGGAACCCAAAAATTTGTGAAAATGAATGTAAAAAATTTAAATAAATAAATAAAATAAAAAAAAATAAAAAAAATAAAAAAAAAGATAGCTAGGTGACATGGATGAGACCATATGGAGCCAGAAGACTGGAATTCCAATCTACCCTGACACATACTAAGCTACATAATCCTGGACTGTGTCTTTGCCCTCAACTGTAAAATGTGGACAGTAACTGCTTCTCCTTCTCAGGGGTTGTTATGAAGATAAAATGAGTAACAATATGAGATAAAATCTGTAAAGCTCTTGGCACAGTGACTAGCCCATAGTAGGTGCTACATAAATGCTTATCCATTCACTGCTCCTAACTTCCTCATCCTCTCCTCCCCAACAAATCTTGTTCATTAGGTTTTTTTTTAATTGCTGTATTTGTGTCTGTCTGCCTTTACATAATAGAGATACTTCACTAAATATTCATCATCCATCCTGTCTTTCAGTCCGCTCTGGCTCACGGCACCTTGAATTGTCTCCATCCTCTTCATTACTGATAAAATCAACACTTCTGAGGTCTCCATTCTGGTCTCTAAGCAGTTTCTACCACTGCCTTACAGAACTTGGTCCTCAAATCGATGAGTTAACTGCCCCATGGCAACACCTCCTCTACACCCTCTATTATTCAGCCAACAGTCACCTTAGCTCGCTTACTTCCTTTCCTGAAATTCTTCTCCCTGGGTCTATATCTTCACACTCTCTCAGGCACTCTCTCAAGAACTTCAATCCCTCTCTCCCACCCCCAACACCTACACTCTTGATGCTGGACAACTCTTTTGAACTTGTAATTGGACCAAATACCCATAGGCACCTGGTGCAAGGTCCCCATCTCCCCTCACAAAACATTTCTCTTCCTCCACAGGAGCATTCATCATTGCCCCCCACTCTGCACCACCAAAAGAAGGCTTCCCTTTCTTCCTCTCCCTGCTTTTCAAATGTGCCCCGATTCCTCATCCTTTTCCTGAGACACCACAGTATTTATCTTCCTGTCACTGTGGGCCTTTACCTTGACCAGGGCACATCACATAATGCCCTCCTCCCTTCCATGTATCCTCCTACTGTGTAACTTTGTCCCACAAAAACATTCATTCACTTTCTGGTGGTGTGTTAAGAGGTTCTGTCCATGATGCCCCAGGCTGGCACCACCTACTTTCCATCTATGACCCAGGGTATATTTAGAAAAAACATCCTTACTGGTCTCTCCCTTGCCACTCTGATGTTGCAGCCCAGTGCTTAGCAGTGTCTGGCACATATCAGGTACTTAATAAATGTCTATTGATTGACCAACTGCTTTTCTTGGATGTTGCATTCAGTCATACTTTCTACATTTCTGTTGTTTGGGATGTTCAAGAAGCAAACAATCTCAAGTCTTGTTTTCTTTCAAAGAATATTTCACATGGCTCTTTATTATTTGATGTCCATCTTTTGTCATTTATGGCTTAGCTGATATTTGCAGGGTAGGTCACCCTGGGATGCCTTGGAGCTCTGCTGTTCTTCAGGACATACTATCCCTTCTACATTTTCTGGTGGTTCTAGAACAGTCTTCAGTTGTTTTAACTTTCTTTCCCTTAACTTGGAGGTCTTTCTCCTGGTCTCTAGCAAAATTTGTTGTTTCTGAACTGAATGGTTAAACGTAACCACTACGGGTCTAGGAGTTTATTGGCCCCTCTTCTCAACCTAGAGATAATCTATAGATTCTTTCAACTAGTATTTCATTTTCTTGTATTATAGCGATATGGTTTTGTTGCTTGTTTTTTAACTTGTGTTCCTTCAGGGAATCCTATAATCCTTAGGATGTCTACTCATCAGGCTTTTGACATTAATATGCTTTGCTTGACTAGAGACTATTTTTCTTTTATTTTTACTTCTCTTATTCTAGATTATCCTTCATTTCTGTGCATTTTCATTCCCATTCTGTTGTCCTCTCTTTTGTTTCTTTGGTGAAGCTTGCCATCACAGATCCAAATTTTACTAATGTGCCAATTATTTCTGCTCTGAAGGCCATAAATTCTGCTCTCACAATTCCTTGAATGACTACAGGAATAGTGGTGCCTTTGATAGCAATAAGGATGCTTGGAAGAAAGAGTGATGAAAAATGAGTTTGGTTTGGATAAGCTGAACTTTCGACACTTACAGGATATCCAATTCAGAATGTCCAAAAGGCAGCTGGCGATGTTAAAGTGGAGGTCAAAAGAGGAATTAGTGCAGGATAAACATATATGGGAATCACATATATAAAAATGATAACTGAACTCAGGAACTGATGAAGTCACCAACTAGGAATATAGTTAAAATACAAAAGAGGCTACAGCAAAGCCTTGAGGGTAGTGATAACAGCATGGATTAAGAGCCAACAAGGAAAACAGAAAATAAATGGTCAAAGAGGAAGGGGGAGAACCAAAAGCCAGCAAAGACTGTTCTATGGAGAAGTCAGGTGGTATCAAATGACACAGAGAAGTCCAAGATGAGAACTGGGAAAAAATCCACTAACTTTGGCAACAGAGAGAATAATGGTAACTTTATAGATAGCAGCTTCAACTGTATGACATCAGGGGCCAGACTGAAGAGTGTTTAGAAGGGGCAGACAAGGGATGCAAGAACCAAAGCTAGATGACGTTCTCAATGAGTTTACTCACAAAGAAGAGGAGAGATACAGAATGATATCTGCACAATCCAGTGAGGATTTTTTAAGGAGAGAGGCCTGAGCAGGTTTGCAGGCATCAGGAAAGGAATCCCTAAACCAGAAGGTACTGAAGATCACAAGGAGAAGGGACGATGCAGGGGCAATATGCTAAATAAGTTGGCAAGGTCTACAGTCAGAGGTGACTTTGATAAGCGTAAGGGCTACCTACTATCAGAGGCTGGAGTAAAGAAGATGGCTGAGGATGATGTCAGAATGAAGATTAAGTTTTTAAGTTTGAAGTGAAATTTCCTGCTAAGAGGGAGGAGGAAAAAGGAACTGTGGGAGAAATGATAAGCAAAAGTCTGGAAAAACTACTATGGTGAAATGGATGGGAAATCAATTAGAGAAGAGTAGTAGGATTCTCTTGTGGCACTAAGGACCCATGAAATCAGCTAACAAATTAGCATTAAGTTTATAAGGGCCCATAATTTCCTCCCATTTTATCTAGTGAAGAAGACGAACAGAGGTGGGTGGTGGGAATAATCCTACATAGTATTTGAAAAGGAACACTGCGATTTGACAAAAGGACACATGACCTATGACCACAAAAGGTGGTTGAGTAATCATGTAGCAAGAATGAAAATCATACACTGATTCCATGAAGGTATTAACAAAAGCCCAAGAAGGCCTGCAGTACACTGAGTGGATGTTTCCTGGAGGTTATGGGGCAAGAAAAGTAAGTAATAGAACTGCACAGGATGAACAGACAGAGAGGGGCTGTTGTCTTAATCTATGTAAGAAGTTAACAATACTAATGAAGCCATGACTAGTTTTGTGTGTACCAATCACCAAGCAAACTCAAATATTTCTTTAGGAAATATAACATCCACTTACAGAAAAAGAAAGAACGAAATAAATGACTAGGCATGCTCATTCTGGTAGCTGTAGGTCACACACTAAGCTTCCAAACACGTGATGCACAATCCATCCCACTTTCAGATTTTTCTTACCCATGAAATCTTTAATCATGTATCACCCAAGAACTGATATAAGAAACAAAATGCTACCACAACAAAAGGTCTAACAGAGTTGGGCACAGGCATGGAAAGAAAGAAATGAGGGCAAAAGAAAAGGAAGCATGAAAGGCTATACGAACAGAAATACAGCAAACAACCATGCTACTTCAATAAGACGTGCAGAAAGATGTTTACCACATTCTCATTGAACAGATATATAAGATCTTTTTCTAGTTATCCCCTGAGGAATTAAATAAATGTTGAGAAATCTAGAAATAGACATACACATGCACATATAAAAATTATTGTCAGTGTATAAGTTACTGCTGTCCTGGGACTGCAATAATTTATGTAACATCTGTTTTCATATTTTTTCTCATTTTTTTCTAATTAACATGCATATTTAATGCATAAATGCTCAGACCACCTCTTTTTTCAGCTGACTTTGCCTCTTTTTTGAAGTTGTGTACTCCTGGGGAGTACTCAGGATGGAGGAAAACTAAAGTCTGATTAAAAACACAGATCAGGAGAAACGTAAGCAAACAAACAAAATAACAAAACACCCACAAACACGCCTTCAAAGATCTATAGATTCTTATTAAAAATTGGTAGTTTGCTAGAAAAATTAATAAAAACTATGCCAAAAGCAGTCATAACTTACTTTCAAGAAGTAACAAGATTTATACAAATACCCCAAAGAAAAACTAGTACTTTTCTTTAAAAATGTTTTATCTTTAATCATTATAAGTTAAATCTTTGATAAAGCATGAATCCTGGCCTATAACAGATACAATTTTTAAAACATTTCTTATGTCTTATAATACTAAAATAAATATTGATATATGTTATAGCATAAAATGCAATCATGCAATACATTATCCTAAACTGACAGTCCTGAATAGTAAATTGATAATGCAAATGCTCTCAAGATTTATGGAGATGAAGTAAAATACAATCTTTGAGAACAACATCTGTTTCCAAGAATGTACTTTCATGAACCTGAAAACTTTGAACCTACATATATTAGATTTTAATACAAAGCACAGTTTATTTAATAAGTAAAGAGTATTTTTCTTTAAAATGTAAATAGTACAATCAGCCAATTATAAAATAATTTTAAAATATGCCAAATTTCAACAGTTATTTTCTATTACAATACACCTACCAAATGACCAGATGAACTGAAATCAACTGTTATTTATTCAGCAACATTTCCATAAAAGGCATCAGCTTTGGGCTGAAGGAAATACACACAGATGCCTATTTGCCAAAAAAAGGATAGCATAACACAGATAGCTGAACTAGAATCGGGAATCACTTGACACACATTTATTAAGTGCCCACCTAATACTTAGATGCCAGGCACTCTCCTGGGTAGCAAGGACACAAAAATAAAAGTTCAACATTCCTTGTCCTCAAGTTCACAATCTCTCCAGAGATCTCTCCAACAAGCACATATATAGGGTAGAGGAAATAAGTACAAAACAGACACAAGAGGAAAACTCGAGTTCAAGTTTCACCTTTGAGGCTTACTATCTATCAATCAGATGAATATATTAAAATCAATTTTCAAAGCTTCAAATACTCTATGTCAGCTACGGTTACCACTATGCATTTGGTCAGGAGCAAGTCATTTAATCACTCTGAAGTCTTTCCATTAGGAAGTTCCCTATGAGGTCTGTGAAATGTTGGAGATTATCCTCTAAAAGGAGTTGACCAATTAAAGATTGAACAATCAAACAAACAGCAGCAATAATGAGCAAAAGAAAATGAAACAAAACCAAAATAAGAAGCAGGCACATAAAACTGAAGTGCTAAGAGAGTGCCAAATTTAGAAAGATCATTTGGAGAGGGGGGGAAAAGGGTAGTGAGAGATCAGAGAAAGATCTTTTCAAGCATTCACTAAGGAGATGACATTTAAGTTGAATCAAATAGGATGCCTAAGATTTCTAAAAAAAGAAATAAAAGGAAGGCATTCCAAAAGAAGAGAATGGTCTTAGAGAAGGAATGAAAGCAGGCGCAACAAGCTTGTGTATGCAACAATGATACTGTCTGACTCGATTGGAATAAAAATATGTAAAAGGAGATAATAAGACTCTATAAAGGGAAATTCAAGCCAGATTATGAAAGGACTGAAATTTATTTGATAGTTAATGGAGAACACTTAATTTTGAGTCACCTAATAAGATGTAAATTAAAAAGAATAATTCGTTTACCAAACCAATTACTACAGCAAGGAAGGTCTAGACTTATACCTAATTTCTCACTAAGGGTCACACAAAATTCTGAGAGACCATAAGCTCTGTTCCCTAATGGCCTGTGAGATGTCTATGAATAGACAATTAACCTGAGAATCATCTCTCAGTGATCAGGAGGGCAGAGAAAGGAAAGGAGGTTATCTAGGGGTTATCTCCTCAAATATCAGTCACCTGTGTCTGTTCTATTTTATTTCAAAGTTATTTCTTTAAACTGATGCAAAGCGAAAAATAAAAAAGACACAAGAATATGATATTCACAAACACTACAACTAGGTAAATAGAAAGAAGAAAAAAAACCCCAAAATGCTGAACACTGCACAATTACAAGACCATGTAGAGAAAATACAACTCTCTCCCTTAACTGAACTGGTGGGGCACTACGAACTTGGAATAATATGTATGTTGTCATAGACTGTTGATGGGTTGGTAACTTTCGCTGAAATTAGTTTTGCTCCTTCCTTTTTTGTAATCTTTGATTTTTTTAAAAAGGGAAGATTACTGGATAGGAAAGGAGGGCAGATATTAAGAAATGAATGTGATGTAGAAGATAAAAAAATGTTTAAGTCTGTAAAGTTGCTTCAGTTCTATTTTTTTAATATAAGGCAAAGGAAAATTCCTGGTAGAATCTATGTATATTCAGAAAGAGTAACCCCATCTAAAATATCATATAAAGCACGTACCTAAGCATTTTAGATTTTAGTAGCGACCTTCCTCTAAAACTGTGTTTTTCTTCTCTTTAGTTTTATTCCGTAAATACCTATGTATGCATTTGTTATGTTTCTATGTCAGTACTTACATGCACAAGACAGTCATACCATACATCCTGCCTTCAGCCACAAATGCCCCACTTCCATGTTCATGAACTCAGAAATGATCTTGTCGTTTCGCCGTTTCAATCATGTCTGACTCTTTGTCACTTGGGATTTTCTCAGCAAAGATAATGAGTGGTTTTGCCATTTCCTTCTCCAGCTCATTTTACAAATAGGGTTAAGTGGCTTGCCCCTAAGTCCCACAGTTAGAAGTATGAGGCCTTATTTGAACTCAGGAAGATGAGTCTTCCTGACGTTAGGCCCAGCACACTATGTACTATGCCACCACCTGCCCCTAACGGAAAGGTGCTCCAACTCTCTTTCTGCCTTCTAATACCAAACTCTCCACAATCTCTAATACATTGACTCCTCTACTGGTTCTCAAGCCATCTCCCTACACCAGCTACATTTGCCTACTGTCCCCCTGCTGACTCCTTGGTGAACCCATTCAACTCTGTATGGTCCTCTTTTCGGGAGCCAATTATGCCCTGAAAAATCTCAAAAACCAAAAAAATTTGGATCATTCCCACTACCTAGGACCTTCCCTTCTATTCACATGCTTTTGAGTAAATCCAGAGAAAATTGTGAAAATATAATGTATGTGTCCACTATAAATTTGTGCTGCAACTACTTTGCTGCTTCAAGGCAATCTTTTTATACCTCTCTAATTGTGTCATGATACCACTCAGCACAGAGCAACTTTGCTAAACCTTCTCATCCCTCCTCAAATCTTCCATAATTTCCTAACCCACCACAAAGTCAACTGAGAGCCTTGCTTCATATTGCACTGAAAAAATTGAGACAGGCTCAGAAAATTCCTTCTCGCCCTCTCCTCCTTAAGTCATATAACCCAGATGCCTCCATATCACTTCACTCTTTTCTCCTTCCCTCCTCCTTTCACCAGATGAGGTTCCCCCTTTTCCTTATCAAAGCCAAATAATTTCCACACACAAGTGATTGTATCACACAGCATCATTTCCAGCAAAATGCTGTATCTATCAAACCGAGATATCTTCAGTAGAATAATGTTCATCTTCCTATCAAAAAACACTCTCATTGATCCTTCCAATCCCACTTTCACCCCATAGATCTCCTTTGTCCACTACACTCCTTGAGAAGATCGTCTATGATAAATATCTCCACTTCTCTTATCACTCTTACCTCTCTAAAATCCAGATTCCACTTTCATCATTCAATAGCAACTGCTCTCTCCAAATTTAACATGGATCTTAAGTCCTGCTCCATTTTGTTGGTAGTATATAGAAATGTTGATGGTTTGTGGGAACTTATTTTATATCCAGAAACTCTGCTGAAGTTGTAACCTGTTTCCATGACTTCTCTAGTTCATTCTCTAGGGTTCTCTAAGTATATCATTATATCCTGTAACACTTATAGTTTCACTTCTTTGTGGCCTATGCGTATTCCTTGAGTTTGTTTTTCTTGTCTTGTTGCTACAGCTAGCATTTCAAGTACAATATTGAATAATAATGGTGACAATGGATCTCTGCGCTTCACCCTTGATCTTAAAGGAAAAGCTTTGATTTCATCCACATTACCAATAATACTTGCTTTCCATTTTAAATAGATACTACTTATTGTTATTTTTAAGAGATTTTTTAAGTAGACCTAGAGTTCCTAGATAAGAACTATACTAAGGATTTTTTTTTTAAATATTGTATTTTTTCCCAATTATATGAAAAGATAATTTTTAACAATCATTTAAAAAATTTTTTGACTTCCAAATTCTCTCCTTAAACTAGCAAGCAATTTGACATAGCTTATCTGTGTGCAATCAAGCAAAAAAATATTCCCATATTAATCATGTTGTAAAAGAAGACATAGACCAAAAAAAAACAAAAACAAACCCCAAAACATAATATGCACACACGCAAAGAAAGTGAAAAACAGTATGCTTACATCTGCATTCAAACTCCCTAAGAAGTTCTTTCTCTGGATGCTGACAGTATTTTTCATCATGAATCCTTTGAGATTATCTTAGATCATTGTACTGCTAAGAATAACTAAGTATGATATGATCACGGTAGGGTCATCGTACAATATGTTGCCATTACGGTGTACAATACTCTCCTGGTTTTGCTTACTTCACTTTGATTCAGTTCATGTGTTTTTCCAGATTTTTATGAAATCATCCTGTTCATCATTTCATATAGCACAATAATATTCCATTACAATCATATGCCACAACTTGCTCGGCCATTCCCCAATCGATGGACACCCAAAACTACTTAGCATTTTGTCTTGAAATATAATGTTCAGGTTCTTTTTTTTATCATGACTTTAAGGCAGTCCAATAATTTTAAAGTTATCTCTTCTAAAATTATTTCCAGATCAGGTGTTCATCCTATGAGATATTTCCCATTTTCTTCGACTTTGCCATTCTTTTGACTTCACTTTATTGTTTCCTGAAGTATTGTGGAATCATTAGTTTCCGCCTGCACAATTTAATTTTTAAGTAAAATATTTTTTAATTAAGCTTTTCAATTTATAAAGACAATAGGATACAAATGGCTTCAACCTTAGACAAAGATGTAAAATGAACTAATCTGAACTTAACTACCCAAAGTGAATAATTCAGGACATCATCTAAACAAAATCCTGACTTTTAAAAATACTTAAGAATTTTTAAAGACCAATGTATGTATTCGATGTTTTTGAAGATAAATATACATTTGGGGCATGAAGATTTTAGCTCCTTAGCTGTATTAATAAAATGTAGGTTCTCTTAAAAAAAATACAAAGACATTTTATTATAAAAGTCTTTCCTTGCCAGAAACGCAAAAGATGTTTTCCTATTTAAACAAAGGGATAAACAGGACTGGCAGATTAGCAGGTTAGCCTTATCAAGGTCAATTTCACTCATAATTTTGATGAATTATGGTTCTGACATCCTTCACTTAAATCATAAGCCCTGGAATCACATAGCCCATGGGATAAAAAACAAATGAATGAATGAATAAATAATAAAAATAAAATTTAAAAAATCTCCTTTGTTTGGCCCAGGGATGGTGAAAACCAAATTTCAAAACATGTAAAGTTTACCTTTACCATCCACCTATATCTTTTCTACATTTTTCCCCTGAACTAGTTAGCTAGGGAGTAGGGTAGGTAGGATGAGGCTTCTATAATTACATTTTTTCTCTACTTCCTTCTCTCTCACATCCCAAGACGAGACTGCCATTCTTACTTCCTCTCATCCCCCAAAGATCCTTCCACAGAGTTGTACTTAGTTACATATTAGAAGAAATTAAAATATTAAACTGATTTATACTATATTAGAAAAGATTGCTTGTCAATTAACTGAAAGAGACCTACCTTTTATTCATTATATGATGGAATTCCAGAAAGTACAACGTAGTTAAGTATTTAGAGAAGTAGGCCACTCACTGCATTGATAAAATGACCTTGCCAAAGACTATCTTTGGGACAAAATACTCTCAATTACTCTTGCATCATATACAGTCTTTCTGTCTACTTTTAATATCATAGGTGCTTCAGAGCTCCCCTTTCCTTGTTTCACCCTGAAACAGCTTGTACTGGAGGAAACGTAGAAAGTGTTTTTAAATAAATTGTTCAAAAGTCAGGAATGGATGTAGAAAGAAGGTATAATTAAGTATTTATTAGCACCAGCTTCTGAATTATTAGGAATAAGCAAGGCAAGGATATAGTAGATATGGTGAAAAGTCTAAATGTTAAAAAAATAGTAAAATTAAAATACTTTAAAAAGAGCTCAAAAGGTCAAGCAGACAGATTTAGGAAGAAAGAGGAAAAGGTAACAGGAAGGCCTGGAATGAAACATTAGTGGATACAAAGGCAGGTCCAGGAAGAGGCTACCTGAAAATGCTTTGGTTAACTACTGAGCAATGAAAGAATTAGATAATAAGAAAAATTACGATCTACAAAGTTATAAGCTTCTCATTTCTTTTTTTCATAGAGTTCCTGTATCATAGAATGATATAGGTATACTTTAGATTTTAACAAAGTATATAATAAAATATCTGATGCTACTCTTATAGATTAAAAAGAAAAATTTGGTATAAGAAATGTTGATTGTAGAAATAAGACAAAAAGAAGATATTGAAGATATAAAAATAGGTAGTGAGGAAACAAAACTATTACTCTTCACAGATGATATGACAGTATAATTAGAGAATTCTAGAGAATCAACTAAAAAACTAGATGAAACAATCAGCAACTTCAGCAGAGTTCTAGGATATAAAATAAACTCACATAAAATATCCACATTTCTGTATATTAGCAACAAAAACCCAGGAGCAAGAGAGAGAAAGAGAAGTTTCACTTAAAATAATTGTAGATAATATAAAAGACTTGGGAGTCTACTGACAAGTCCAGGGAGTCTATGAACACAATTTACAAAGGACTTTTCACAGAAATAAAGACTGAGCTAAGCAAGTGGACAAATATTAACTGCTCATGACTAAGTCAAGTCAACATAATAAAAATGACAGTCCCACCTAAATTAATTTACTTACTTTGTGCCATACCAACAAAACTATCAAAGAATTATTTTATACAGCTAGAAAAAATAGTAACAAATTTCATCCATAAGAACATAAAGGAAATCAATGAAAAATAATGTTAAGGAAGGCAGCCTAGTAGTTCCACATTTCAATAATAAAGTGGCAATCATTAAAATATTTTGTTACTGGCTAAGAAACAGAGTAGTAGAACAGTGGAACAGATTAGGTATACAATACACAGTAGTAAATGACCATAGTAATTTAGATGAAAAAAAAAAATCAAATGTTTGACAAAATTTGCTGAGAAAACAGCAAAGCAGTTTGGCAATCCTAGGCACAGACCAACATCTCACACTGTGTACCTAGAGAAGGTCAAAATGGATAAATGATTTAGACATAAAGGGTGATGTCATAAGTAAATTAGGGGAGCACAGAGATAGAGGAAGATTACAGGAAGAAAAATAGAAAACTTTGGTTACATGAAATTGAAAAGCTTTTGCACAAATAAAATGAATGCAGTCAAAATTAGAAGCAAAAAAGGAAACTGAGAAAAAACCTTTTGCACCAAATTTCTCTGATAAGGCCTCACTCATCAAATATATAGAGAACTGGACCAAATTCACAAAGATTGTTTGCCCTCTCAAGGCAAGTTAAATCATTTTTGCATGTAATTGTGAGGTATCTAATGAAATAAAAAGAACTAAAAAAATTTTCTCAATAAGGAGATGCCTTTAAAAATTTACAGAAGGAAGTAATAAAGGGCAACTAATACTCTCAAAGACAATAAGAGTTCAAAAAGATTCTGACAGTCTAGAACAGAGGTTCTCAAACTTATTTGGCCTACCACTATCAAAGATAGTCTTTGGCAAAGTCATTTTATCAATGCAGTGAGTGGCCTACTTCTCTAAATACTTAACTACATTGTACTTTCTGGAATTCTATCATATAATGAATAAAAGGTAGGTCTCTTTCAGTTAATTGACAAGCAATCTTTTCTAATATAGTATAAATTAGTTTATTAGAACAATTAAAAAAAATTATCCTGCACTCCCCTGGAAATCTTTAATGGTTTTTTTGTTTTTGTTTTTTTAATTTGCATCATTTCAAAAAATATAAAACAAATTTTTTTTAAAATGCTACATATTAACTTTAATAATATATTGTAAACTTGTGGATTTTTCCTGCATTGAAATTTTGATGATGCAATACTGCACCATGTAATCATATAGTATCCTACTGTAAATAAGTCATTACATGCACATATTCCTGCCAGACTTCTCAAACAGCACTTCTTGAACTGACGGAAAAATCACACCTAAGAATACAACAAATCTCACTTAAACAAGGTACAAAAGAAACTGCTAATGAAAAACAAAGCAACAATAATGTTCAAAAGTAGACAAAAAGCAAAATGAAACAGAAAATGTCAGAAATGTGGAAAACATACTGAGATGCAGAGGTGGCCAGAGCTCTAAAACTTTTATGATTTAGCTTAGAATTTACTCACAATTAATCATATTTATTAGTTTCTCTCTAGAAATGGCAAATTAGTTTCTCTCTTGAAATTGTCTTAAATTATCTATGTACATGTTGTTACCATGGTAAGAATGTAAGCTACCTGACAGCAAGGGCTGGTTCATACGTTTATGTTTAAATCACCAGTGCACACATTAGGCATGTAACAAAATGCTTCTTTAATTGAATTAATTCTTATCATTCTGCATATAAGCAATAGATTAGCCTCTTTTTTCATACTATTGTTACTTGTAAATGCTAGTCACCATGCAAATACTATGCAATGCATATAATAATGGACACAGATTCACAATATCTAGATTAGTTAAATCGGTTAATAAGCATTTATTAAGCATCTACTATACGTCTGGCACTGTACCAAGCACTCAGGAATACAAAGTCAAAAAACAGTCCCTCCTCTCAAAGAGATAACAGTCTAATGGGGGCGATAACACGAAACAACTATGTGCGACTGTGTGGTGTACATACACCACACAGACAGACACACACACACACACAGAGCGATGACAGTCGGGGAGGTGAAAGACCTATCAATAAAAAGCACCAGTATCAGAAGATGAGATTTCAGCTGCAACTTAAGAGGAAGCCAGGGACGCAAGGAAGCAGAGATGAGAAGGCATGGGGAACAGCTGGAGAAAGACCTAGACTGTGGAGACAGTGATAGCAAGGAGGCTGGTGTCGCTGGATCAGAGTATCCTAGAGGGTATAAGAAGAATAGAAGGGGAGCAGAGGTTTTATAAGTAATCTGAGGGGAATGAATAGGTAGGAGACATAAGGAGATCTGCTCCTTAGGAAGAGAGAGAGGGGAGGGGAAGGGGAGGGAGAGAGGGAGACTGTTAGTTAAGAAAGGAGGGGAAGTATTTATTATAGATTGTCTTCTCAAGGAATTTAGTCACAAAAGGGAGGAGAGATATGGGGCCACCACGAGCTGGGATGGACAGATCAAGCTAGAGGTTTTAGAAGATGGAGGAGACATGGGCATGTTTGTAGGCAGTAGGGAACAAGGCAGTAGAGAGGGAGAGATTGAAGGTGAGTGAGATGAGGCTATTGTGAAGACTTCTCATAATAAAAATGTGGAGAAAATAAAAGACATCTGAAGTTTAGTCCCCACAAGGACTCTGTCTGGACACCTGATTTCCAGGAACCCAGGGCTTGTGGGCAGTTAGGGCCTTTCCTCTCCCTTTTCTCTGACAGTGCAACCTGAGCACTGGTATTTTACCACATAAAGACATAATGGACTGTAGCTGGAATTTCTTGGAAATTACTCAAATCTCTCCTTGTTTGCTATACTATTGCCACATCAGCACTAGATACTCCAAATAAGGAGTTGTTGACTTCTGTTTCACAAGCTTCCTCTTCCCCTCCCCTTCTCTTGACTTTAGTTACAGAACTGCCACATCACCAGTTAGTTATGTATTAGGTAAGGAATGTATTTGGATAGGTGGATCTAGGTTTCATGATTTCCCGGTTCTTGTCTAGTTTTTCCGCGCTTAGACTGTAAGCCTACCTCTCAGCCAATGGAGAGGTGGGATAGTGGCGGGGGCGGGATTCTCTGTGTTAGGGTATGTGATGGTGCTTTGTTCTCTGTAAGCTGCCTCCTTCCACTAGTCTGTCCTGGTGGAGGTGACGCCCTTTTCTCGTGAGAACTGAATAAAACACTTTCTGTTCTTATCTCAAGAAGCCTCTTTATTTTATAAAATTTTGGATAAGGGTCTTGTACCCCATACAAAGGTGAGAGTGAGAATGATAAAAGAGGATATCTGAATGGGCTCACTGGTGAATGCAGAGGAACCACCTTTTCATGTGGAACAGGATAAAGGAGAAAAACTAAAAAGAGATATCAGTAAGGTGAGATGACAAGCAGAAGAGACAAGGGCGCTCTGGGTGAATGGCCAGTGAAATTTAAAAGCAAGGTGGGCAAGGGAGCCCTGGGAAATTTAAGAGGGATGAAACAGTCTGATAAAGCCCTGTGTGGATGGGATAAGTGAGTCACTTAATAAGGTACGAAGGGATTGCCTTGCAATGAAAGTCCAGGTGAGGTTTTGTAAAGTGAATTTGTCCTGGCCCCAGTCAGCTCAGTTTCTCCAGTTTCGTTTAGTAGTGTGAGCAGGACTAAAGGCAAGCAGGTGGTAAGAGAGTAGGTCTGAGACTTGGCAGAGCTGAAATAGTATTCCACAGCGGAATATAGTAAGGAAGAGCACAGTCAGTCCAGGGGTGATGGCTGAAGAAACAATCCAGGGTACAGAATGCTGGAAGTCCCAGTGACAATGACAAACAGATTCTGGAGTCGCAAGGCAGAAGGAAGAGATGGAATGTGACAACAGATTGTGATCAGATAAGAAATTTCAGAATTTATGAATAAGGGTGCAAACTACATAGGATCAGCTGTCATCCTTTAAGAATAAAATTAATTGAAGTATGAGTATCTGTATATATTCTTCTGGGGTAAGTCTGACTCAGGCAAGTCCACTGGTAGTTTAGGTTTCAGAAGAGAAGAATCTTAGGTCATGAAAAGGTTTGCAAAAGTCATTAGAGTGAGTCACTGAGATAATGAATCACCTAAAAAGACTGACTTTCACTTGTGAGGGCCAAAGTTGGCATCATGTAACATAAATTTGTGGAGCATCCAGTGAGCAAGGTTTTATAATTGTCTCTAGTTCAGCATCATATGAGTAGGAGTGAAAGCAGGGCATAGTGGGAGAGATCCAAAGATGAGTTTTGGAAAAGCAATTGGATGAGGAGGCAAGGCACTCTTCAAGAGGACAGTGTAGAAGTGAAATGGTTCACCAAAGGAGGAAAACTGGGAAAGAGTGCAAGTCAGAACAAGGGCAATAGCCTGGGAAAGAACTTATCTGGAAGTGAGGACAAGGAACACGCGGACAGGTTGAAAGGCATAGGATAAGTTTAATCACAACTGATCACAATCAGATAAAGGCATTTTAGAGTTGATGAACATGGAAGTGGAACACTTTATGGGTGATGGGTATCAAGGGTATGATCATTTCTGAGTTTCATTGATGTAAGGTAGAAGACTAGATCATAGGAAATGAGTAAAGTGATGAACCAGTAAGTTAAGTTGGTTGAGAGATCAGTATGTATTTCAAATCCCCTAGTATGAAGATAGGAATCTGAGAGCAAAGAAAGAATGTTAGTCAAATACTCAAATCACTAAGGAATGAAGGAGTATATCCCAACGGTCAGCAGATAATAACGACCAGAATCTTAATTTGTGGTAATGATGGATTTACAGAACTTCAAAGGAGGAGAGGTGAATGAGAGTCTTAGTATGAGAGTCTGGAAATGGCAATGGGGAAGAAAGAATACTCCAATGCCCACATCATAACCAGTGAGTCATTGGACTATGAGTTAAAGTGTAACTGATGGGAAAGTAGGCAAGGAAAAACTGGGTTATCAGAAGAGAGAGTGTCTTCAGAATTTTGGCATTACAAAATTCCATAAATTATGGGAGCATTCAATGAAGACATACCTGTAAAATTACATGTATACAACCAAGGAGGCTACATTTCCTCTCTATCTTCTCAGAACTTTCAGCTCACATCCAGTGATTTATTTCAGGACCATGCTAGGAGATAAAATATTAAGGACAAATGTCACTTTCTAGTAAACTAACAACAGAATAAATATCCTCAAGAGTCCACATGACACAGCTGATAAGGAAATGGTCCTGCAGAAGAGCAGGGTTCAAGTTCTGCTGCTGGTCCAGACTAGCAGGATGACCAAAAGCACAGAGTTTAATAACCACAGTGCCAAGAAACTGACAGAGAGGAAACAAGGGCAAGGACTCTGGCTGGACTGGGACATTTGGATTTGTGTATTTCCTCCTACACAGAGATGACACAGAATAAGAAATTTAAAAATGTTCATTTAACAAATGTGTTAACTACATTACAAATAGGAAACTGGGGCTTAATGAAAATCATTTTAGCTTCCAGGTAAAGGGAATGTAATGCGATGAGAGTTAAAGATCTTCCCCACCCATTGATGGTCCTGTCAATTAAGAGAAGCCTGATTACAGAAGGCCTACACCTTTTCTTAATTTCTAAAGAGACACTGCTTCTCAAGGGTTGTAATGCCCACTGGCTCTGAAAATCCTATATATACTCTGAGGTGAAGTTTTACTTTGGGGCTCACTCACTGGAAGTGTTTGTTTGGCCAGACTCCCATCCTCCCCACCCCCATTCCCTGGTTTTGAAAACCCAGATGCTAGTGCTTCTCTCTCTGGTAATTATGTATGTATGATCAGGCAGTTGGAACTGTCTGTTGGTCTGTGATGTATGTATTGCTTATGGTCAGACAGTTGGAAGTCCTGTCTGTTGGCTGATCTTGGTTTCTGTGTTTCTATTTTTTCTGAACTTCAGGGTGCTGACTTTTTCCCCTGAACTAAGTGTTTGATTACATGTGTTTGAGTGAAGTGATTGTTGACCCTTCAGATGTTGCTTTCCTTTTAGAAAAGCATATCAAAGAAGTGTACAGAAGACCCTCCCATGTATGTCGGGGTCTTTGCTTTTATAGTGAACCATTCCAATGCAATCATGATATTAAACCACAACTCTTTATGCCACAAATCATACAGAATTGTAACTATCCAGTTTATAATATTCATAAAACTCCCTTCTCCCAGACCACTTTTCATAAAGCATGACCTGAAACTAAACTAAATTCTGAAAAAGCTAGATTATTCTAACCTATTATCAGGAAATTACATGCACCTTGAGAAAATCAAACTGATTCTGCATCATTTTCTTATTGGTCCTATTTATAACTGATTTTGCCCTATAACTGCTTAAAGCATGATTCTTTGTCTCTGAACTTAGATCAGAGTTCAGCTGGTCTGTAAAGTGCTAAATTTAAAAAAAAAATTCAGCTCTCCAGTTGCAAAGAATTTTACTAACCTTAGAGAATGTGTGAGAAGGCAAGAGAGTTTGGGTCTGATATCTTTACTTCACTGAGCTGAGCTATCTTTCAGGGACGTCTGGTTTGCCTTCCAAACATCTGGGCCGCTATCAAATACATGAGCACTTCCTAATCTCATGAAGAAAGAAGAAAGGTTGTTGCCAGGCCTCTGTACCAAACTTCCAACTAATCAGGTTCTCCTCACACTTCACCTTTGTAACTAATCACGTTACCCTTTACCCCAAGATGTCATTTACCGTCCTCTGTTCTTTGTTCTGTGCTCTGTCAAACCTATATAAAAGAACTGTCTTTTTACTCAGTCTTTGTCATTAATGAAGGCAAGCCACTGACCAATATACTGTTGAGTAGCATGCCCTTGTTATTGAATGTTAACTTGCTCAAAGATCTGCATCACTTTACCCTTTCGTTAAAATTCAATCACGACAATCTTTTGAAAAGAGAATTCAGTAAGTAAGGGGTGTCAGGAAGTTGAGTCATTTCTGTTTTGACTACATTCCCAAGAGGGTCTTGAGTTCCAGTTCTGTTAAGAACAAGTCTGAATTTCTCTCTGGAAAGCTACTAAGTTGGAGCCAACAGGGCAGCATAGCAGGAAGAATACAACTGAATTCATGCTCACAACCACTTTACAAAGAGCCAGAAAACACACCAGGCTGACTGCTGATCAGGAAATCCAAGGGGAAAAAAAAAATACTAGTCATTTTCCTAACCCATGTCAGAACTAGGAGATAGAGAGATCAATGGACCCAAGGGGTAAGATCTGGTCAGAAATTTTCCAAATGACAACTTCTATCAAAGCAATTAAAGTGGACTGAGGTTCTGTATGAAGAGGTCCTAGACGTAGAGAAAGGGTTCTAACTTTGTTCAACGAGCACAAACAGGTGCCCAAGTGTATGAGAAGATGACCAGCCTGTACCAGTCAGGACTCTGTATGGAAGAAGAAGCAAGTTTAATCCATCAATCCACATTTATTACATGCCAGGCACCATGCTAAGCAGTATAGCTGCAAATTCAAAAGCAACAATAATCTATGGTGTTCCGCCTCCAGAAAGAGAGTAGTATCTCAATTCTAGTCTTCAGCTGAGTCTGAAGCCTGAGGAGCAACATTCAGGACAGGAACCCAGGACCTGTGGAGAATCTGTAGCTGTGATGCTCTGAGCCTTCTGGGCTGCCCAATTTTCTTCTAGTGGCTACTGCCAGCAGATACAGTGTTTAAGACCCACATTCACATCTGGAATTTGCAAACCAGTTTGGGCAATGGCCACGGGAGATAAGACTTTGCCTTGCATCAGACTATTATGGGATCACTCAAAGCCTGCAAACACACAGGCCAGGATGTCTCTAAGATCTCAGAATAACAAAATGTTCAATAAACCTGAGAGAGCAGCAGAAGGACCCACAGTGGGACAAACTCAGCCCAGCTATTACCTCAAGAAGCATCCAGTATCCAGCCCAAATATGAAATCCAAAGATGGGAGGTAGCCTGGAAGAATGAACAACCGGAAAAATAACCACACCTTGAAGTGCTAGTATAGTAACAGCAACGTACAAGACACAAACTTCAAAGACGATAACTCCAAAAGAACTACAAACAAAGCCTCAAAGAAGAACACAGGTGGGGCAGAAATTCAACTAGTATTACTAGAAGAAATAAAGCAAGAGTTTTAAAATGTTTATATACTGAAATGAGAATGCTAAAAGAAAAAAATTAGAAAAGAAATGAGCACTTAGAAACAAAGCATTGTAAAGTGAACGAACAGTTTGACAAAAGAGAAACCAGCCTTATCTAAGGGGAAAAACTGCCTGAAAATTAGAATAAACCAAATTGAAGCCAATACATCCAGGACATAATGAACAAATAAAACAAAGTCAAAGGCTGAGGAAAAATTGAAGATGTCATTTTATATAAAAAAAAAATAACTGGAGGAAAAATTTGAAAATCATAGGAAAGCCAGAGCCAAAAAAGAAACCAATGATACTGTTTATTTTTAAAACCTTAAAACTGTTCGAACCTCTTAGAATTAGAAGGTAAAATGGGAATAACAAGAATTTACCAGACACTTCCTGAAAGAACCCCCAAAATAAAAGTCCCAGAACATTATGCCCCAAATCCAGAGTGTCTATGTCAAAGAAAACACATGGCAAGCAGACGTAACAAAAGAAATGAAACACTGAGATATGATCACGATCACGCTATATTTAGTAACCACCATTACAAAAGTCTGGGGGAGCTTAGAACAAAGTATTTCAGAAGGCAACATGTTTACCAACAAAGAATAAGTTAACCAACCAAACTAAGCATAATCCAATGGAGAGAAAAAGCCATATACCTGTAAGGAATGATAACTTCTAAGCTTTTAAGATGGAATGACCCCAGTTGCAAAGAAACTTTGAAATATAATTACCAAGAGAAACTGAGAAAGCAATCATAAGAAACATTTTAAACAAGGTTAAACTATCACATTCTAATACAGACAGATCATACATTGCATTGACACAAAAAATAACAAATTAAAATTTTATTAAAATTAAAAGCTACTGAGTTCTACCAGTTTCTAGATTTCTTAAGGTCAATTCAGTCATCAGGGCCTCTAAGGGTAAAAACATTGTTAAATGCTGGGTTCATTCACTCCACTGTGGCAGTCTGAGCTACAAAAGTCTTCAAAATTGTTACTTTCCTCAATCTATGAGAATACAAACATACTTTTCTTCAAATCTTTTTTAAGTCTACCTTTAAATTTGGTGCATTAAAAAAAGAACATATATGTACATGTCAAGAAATTCTTTTGGATTCCACTTGTTACAAACTCACGACACTGTCCATAATTTTATTTCTTGCTCTATCTAAATTCTCAGTTACAGACTTATTAAATTATTCTGCATCTCATTAACTGTCTCTCCTTATGGTATTCCATTTGTTTCTAGTTTCTACCTTTTTTTCAAACTATTGCCTTATTGTAACATCACCTGCCTGTCACCTTTTATCCCACAAACATCATAAATTATCTAAGTCGAACTGTGCAAAAGAAGCAGCTCCAATCACAATGGGTAGTCTGTGGTAAACTGAAGTAATTTTAGATAAAGTGAGCTCATTTAAGGCAGGAAAGCAGATGAAATCGAGTCACTGTCCCTGTCATTCTGTAATGGAGAAGATGGTTTAGTGATCAGAAAACAGAAACACAGCAGCATGAATTAAAATGTGGTACGATGACAGAATTAGGATGAACTCGCTTATTCAGATAAATAGTTTCTATTTTGCGGATCACACTGGGATCCAAGATAGCAGAGTCACATAAAGCAAAAAGTAACACAACCCATACCCCTGCCCCAAAAAGGAGGGAAAAAAATCTTCCAAACAAATCTAGGAAAAAAAAATCCACAATGTATCATTTTCCTAGTGCAGGAAGGCAGAGGGAGACAGACTAAGAGGTCTGTGGGCAAGTGTGACCAGGAGCAGCTCTCCGCACTCCAGAGGCTCCAGATTTATGACTGTTAGGTGAACGCAGGAGCAAGTTCAAACTGCATGGTTTATTATCCACTACTAGCTGTGGGTCAAAGATGCAGGATGGAAGGAGCGGGTCCGCACCCAAGGTGTATAGGGTAAAGAACAAGCCTTGGAAGACAGAACAAGCGTTGGAAAACGTACCAAGAGCAAATGAAGTTCAGAAGCTAGCAGCAGGCAAGTGGCTCGACGCTCAGGGGCAAAGAGGGGTTTCAGTTCTACCCTCTAGCCTAAGCTAAAACCCCCAGAATAACTGGGGCAAAAATCCCAGAGCAAAGAAAAGGGAGTCTGCAGGTGCATCCCTCTGAACCAGCAGAGCTTCCGGCTCAGACCCAAACCCAGGTCAAGAACTTGCAGAGCTCAGGCCAAGGAGGGCAATAATCAGGCTGCTCTGGATCCTGCAGAGCCAGCCAGAAAACCTTAACACAATACCTGAAGAAAGCAGCGAGAGGACCAGCCCAGACCTTCCTTCCAGATGTACAAAGAGCAGGCTCTCACATCAAGCAGGAAGTCCACAAGCCGACTGGAGAAGGAAGCGGGGCAGCTACAGGGGAGCCCACCATCCAAAGCTATTACAGTAACAGGGACGCATAAGACACAAGCACAGAAAAGAATAAACTGCAAAATAATTACCAACCACAGACAGGGCACAAACTCATACAGAACTTCTGGAAGATAGGCAATAAAAAAATTTTAAGAGAGTTAAAAAATATTTTTAGAAATTAAATGAGAGTACTTGGGGAAAATGAGAAAAGAAAGAGCTTGGAAGAAAAATTTGTAACAAGAAGCATAAATCCTTGGCCAAGCATGAAACTCCTTGAAAATTAGAATGAACCAAACAGAAGTCAATGACTCCATAAGATAACAAAAACATTAAACAAGTGAAAAGATTGAAGAAAAAAACAGAAAAAAACAATAAACCGATCTAGTAACAATTGATCCAGAAAATATATGAAGGAGAGAAAAAATTTAAAAATTCTTAGACAAAAGTATCATACGTCTTGCGTTCTCAATGAGTCAGGGAAAAAGGGAGGGAGAAAGTAAAGAATTTGGAAGAGAAAATAAAAATTTCAAAAATATAATAAAACAGGCAAAGACTCATTAGAAAACCTGAAAGCGGGGAGTGGAAAGCAAGAGTAGGGGCTCCGTATCACAGTGGGCTGCCTACATTTCTTAGAACTAGAGGGCAAAGCAGCATTTGAAGTTATCGGTCATCTCCTAAAAGAAATCTCCAAACAAATTCCCAGAAACATAGCCAAAATCCAGAGCTTCAAATTTAAAGAAAAAAAGAATGCAAACAGCCAGAAATAAACAATTCAATGATAAAGTGGTTATATGATTTAGAAGGCACAAACATAAAGGGGTGGAGAGATTAGAATATGATAATTCAGAAGGTAAAGAATATGGGCTTCACAGCCAAGAATAACTTACTCAACAAAACTGAATATAATTGGGGGCCAGGGGGAACTGTGGACTCCCAAGCATTCCTGATAAACTGAACAGAGCTGCACAGAAACTCTGAAACTTAGACACAGGAGTTAAGAGAAACTGGTGAACAATCGTAAGGGACTAAATAAATATAAACTATTTAATTCAAATCTGAGGAAATGATAGATACATTTCCCAATGAAATCTCTCATCCTCAGGAATGAAAAAGAGAATCAAAGTAGAAAAAACCTGGGAGTTTTGTTTTTTGTATTTTTATGTCTTGAGGATCTTAAGGGGAAAAAATGGAAAGAAAGGGGAAGAGGAATACACTGGAGTATAGAGAAGGAAGGGAAAGAAAGGCTAGGAGAAATTATCTCACATAATCGGGTTGTGCAAGTAAACATCCATACAAAGGGGCGGTCATTGGAAGAAGCAGCTGACACATAAACACACAGAGGTGGATACAGAAAAACATGTCCCTCAACAGGGAAATGGGAAGAGGAAAGAATTAAGAGGAGATAAAGGGAGGGATTAGTAACTAAGGATGTACAAAAATATTTAGAACGTTTTCTTAGAGGTCAAAGAATGGAGATCTAAGGAGGTGCCCTGGGGCAACTGGGGAATGACTGAACAAGTTATTGAACATAAATATGATAGAATGCTTTCAGGGAAAGAAACCACTAAATGATTGTGCTATAGAAACTGGGGGTGGGGGGGAGCTTCAGAGAAACCTGGAAAGAATTCTATGAACTGATGCAGAGTGCACAGAATCAGAAGAGCAAGGCAAACAATGACAGTAATATGGTGACAACAAACAACTCTGACGGAGGCGATGACCAATGGCAAATCCCAGAGGACTGAGGATGAAGCCCGCTACTCACTGCCTGATAGAGCGGTGAAGGGCTCCGTGTGCAGAGGGAGACAAAGCAGAAATCTGTTTTGCTTGACCATACATTTTTGCAATGAGTTTGTTTTTCTTTCATTCTTTCCCAAGGAAGTTGGGACAGTGTTGGGGTGGAAGAGAAGAAGGAGAGAAGGCCGAATTATGTTCTCTTTCTCTCTCTCCCTCTTCCTCTTTCCCTCAGACACACACACACACACACACACACACACACACACGCACACACACAGACATACACACACACATGCAATTTGAAAAAAATTTCTTCTAAAAACTGGAAAAGCTTGAAGGTCCAGTATAACAGCATATGCCTGTAATTTCGGGGTCAGCTTCTAACTAACCAGAGTCCTTGTCACCTGGCAATTAATGATTTTTTACCAGAATCAGTAAGTTATGGAGCTCACCTTAGAATGTGTATCAGTGGTGAAAATACACAGAGACAAAATCAGAGATACCTGAAACTGAAGTACATTTTTAGAAAATAAAAATAACAATGTCCTCAACATCGCCATACAATAGATTTACAATTTTACAAATTAAAAATTTAATTTTTACATAGTCTTTTACAAAACACATTCTTCATTTTATAAATACATTGTGAATCTAAACAGGGTCCAAGATTCTGTCCAACATCTATATGTGGTCTCTTCAGCACTTTACTTACAAGATTTGCAAAGTAAAACTATCGCCCCCCTCCCAAAAAAGGGCATGTACAAAGCCAGCATCTTTCTCAATGATTTACTGAAAGCAGCAGCTCGTTTTAATAAACCCATCCCAAAACATAAAATTGATTGAGCCAACTGCTGTGTAGGGCATATACCACAGCTGATCAAAATCATTCAAGATTTTTATTCTTACAAACTCTCTTTCAAACTTGAAGAGATTTTTCCCCTATTCTAATTGCAGAGGGTAAGAAAATAAAATTTTCTTTAAGATGTGTTATAAAAGTATGCAACCATTAAAACAATGAGCTCCCCAAGAAGAATTTTTCCATACTAAATCATATTTAATTTCAATGGTGCTTTCAGGGAAAGAAACCACTAAATGATTTTCAAGCCAAGCATTTATTAAGTGCTTATTATGTGCCAGGCCCTGTATTAACATCCAAGAATATAACTAGAAGGATAGTCCCTATCTTACCCTCAAGAAGCTCACAGTTCCATGCAGGGAAAACATGAAAACATACAAATAGGACAGGCAAAGCATAAATTGGAGGTAATCTTTGAGAGAAAAACTAGGCATTATGTTCTAGAATTCATTTTGGTTACCAGAATTAAGACTTCTGAACAGGTAAGGAAAAATTGTCACTAAATACTGCTTTATATATATTTCATTATTTAGAAAAATTTTTAAATATAAATAATCCTCCATATAATTAAATATGTAAAAGTACTTTTAAAAATAGGAATATTTTTGCATATCTGAAAACTTAACTTCTTCATAATAGACACAGCCTGTTTCACTGACAAACAAAGAATTTCAGTCTGCCATTACATGTTATGTGAGACTTTCATTTGTATTTTTATAATAAAGTAATTTTATAGTATTTATGTCACAATGAAGGACAAAGATAAGCCAACTGTTTAGATTCTTCGCCTTTATGTTGTGGCTTTGATCACTAACAATGCAGCCTGAACAGCCAACAGAAGGCTGACATTTCATAAAATATGCAGTGATAAAAACTAATACTGTAGCATCTGGGAGCGATATATAAAATGCAGAAATACACCTAATAACTGTGATCTTAAATTACAAGTTACTAAAAGCAAAATAAAAAGCATACCTAAAATGAAGAAAGAGAAACACAAAAACAGATCTTAACCACACTTTTTCCTAAAAAAAACAAGTTCAATAAACAATACTTTCCTTAAGAATTCCACGGGTTCTCCAGATCTCAAAAGCTACTTGCATTCTAGAAAAAGTAACCCTTTTGTATACTGTTAGCATCAAAACAAACCTTACTGAAATATAATCAGAAAGCTAAAATACCATCTGAAGAAATTTGCTTTTCTCCAAAAGCACAGAAAATCAAACAGTTAATGTACCAGTCAAGATTCATTCAGTAGAAGGAGTCCATATACCGTGATCAAAAGGAGAAAAAAATTTTCTAATAATCTACAGACATGAGTTTTTCTTAAAGACATCACTTCAAATTTCTATCTTAAAATCATTAAGTCTTTCACACAAAATTAGGCAGAGTTCAATGTTCTTTAAATATTTTTAACTCTGATTGGAGCTTTTTTAGAAATTGGTGAGTAAAAACTAATTGTATTTATTATTATAGTAGTATTTAACCTTTTCTATATTAGTGGAAAAAATGCAAAATAAAAGCCATATTCAGTGCTTCAATAACTCTGAAGTACACTCTGATTTAAAAAAAAAACATACATACACACAATAACAGCTAAGTATGTGGGAGGCAATTGTCCTAGTGCTTATAATTAGCAGCTGAATTTGGGGATTTCACTGTTTAATGCACACCCACCCGCCTGTTATTCTTACCATGGCTTTTCATGTCATTTAATGGAGATAAATACTCCTTTCTCACCACATATTTACATCAACGCCATTAAATTTTTTTAAGCTGTTAAAATAGGTTAAACAGCAGTCTCAACATCACTCTTCATCTCCCACTGGACAAAGAAAACATTACAAGACTGAGGATAGATGAAGGCATATTTACATTTATAATGCTCCTAACTATAACATTTATGTACATTATGATTTTCATATTTGAAAATATAACTTTTCACTTTCACTCTATACTTTGCTAATATTTAAACATTAACATTGGCTATCAGAAAGGAAATCTAGAAAGGACCAGAAAAAAGCCCATGACATACAAAGATGCTATCTGAACACTAAATAGTAATTTAGAGGAAAAGGCTTTCTTCTGACAGAATCACCTAACTTGATTCTAATTTTGTTTATTTTTTCCAAAAGATGGCTGAAACAAAGTTCTTCAAGTGTTGATTATTCTCTAGACAAGAAAGTTAAATTATGTAAACAAAGTTCTTAAATTTGTTCCCAAAGAATATCATTTTAATGTTTTAATACAATTTCCAAAATTTCATACGCATTTTCTTTTATACTACTACCGTTTTAGGGTAAAAGGTCATTTAGATGCTATACCTTCTTTTGATACATACATTCTGTTTGAACTTGTTGAGGAGATAATATATTTTAAAAATTGCAATCTGTGCAAATTATAAACAAGGAATAAATGATCTCTAAGGACTAGAATGCCTCACAGTAGGCACTTAATAATGCTTAGAATTGGCTGACAAAATTTTCAAGAGTTTCCTACTTTACTAAAAGATATAATACCTAGTTTTTCTCTCTGAGATTACCTCCAATTTATGCTTTACCTGTCCTACTAATCAAAGTAATGTTAGTCAACTGTTAACCAATTACAGCAATATTTCTCCAGTTTGCTGTGACAATGGTCTCTTGAGTTCCAAAATTTATAGAGTTGAAAAAAACAATGTATTCAAGAAAACAAAAAGGCATTTTTTTCTAAAGATATTTAAGAGATTTGTTGTAACCTGCTCATTAATCTTCCTTATTGCCTTGCTTCAATTATGCAAAAGGCAAATGGATCGAGATGTTCTTTTATACTCTTAAAATGTAAGATGCTGTTAAATTTTTAAATTTTAAAGACAGAATGAAAATAAATCATATATTATCTTGGTCTCAGTTTCTCCTACTTGTTGTATCACAGGACTCATTCTATGTCCCACTAAATTAAGTTTCATTTTTAAGGATGAAAGGTTGAATAATAGAGCAAAAAAGGAAGAATGAGCAGAAATTTCCTGATTATGTGGCCAATAAGATAGAAAATTAGACATTTTCTCAGTCCTCGTTAACTCTCAGAAAACCCACAAAAAGAGGAACTCCAGTGGTAGAGAAATCACAGCTGAATTCCCAGGACAGGAAATAAAGGGTTCAATAAGGGAATAACTCCAGTATGAATGAAGGAGGGATACTTAAGTCAGGATGCCTTCATTCAGCACTCCCCGGCAGGTACACAGACTTACACTCATTGACCTTTCTTGTGCTGCGTGGTGGGCTAGTTTATTCCATCCTTGTTACAAGCAACAAGCAGCAATTCTGACCAAGCAAACGAGCAGAGGATGCAATCAGAGAATGAACATTAAGCACACTGTTCTCTGGGTTGGCACTAAGGTTAGGGAAACCCAAGAATGCAGAGGATCTGATTGGATGGAAGACACTCATCACATCCCCCCAATGTTGTAAAAAGCAGCAGAAACTGCTATCTAGCTCAGTGACAGAAGCGAAGACATAAGAATTGGGATGGGGGTTCAATGTATATAGCTGCACTGACCTTGAAGGAAAGAGGACTGGAATCCAGCTGGAGCCACTTCTATCCCTCCAGAAGCTACATGGGACAGGGTCTCAAGTCAGAAAAAAGTAAATTCGTTAATGTGGAGGAGGCTAAGATAGCTTTGTAGTCCAGCTCAGAGAGTAAACTCAGCTTCAAGGGGAGAAGGGAAGAGCAGTAAAGAACAGGAAACATAAGAGGAAAAAGGCTAAAACAACCAAATATCTCAAAAGGAATAAAATTCAGTTACAAATTGAGAACTAAAAAACCAAGTATTAATGTTAGAAGGGAAAACAAGAATGAAATCTTCTAGAAAATTACAAACTTCTCTGTGTAAATATAAAACAAAGGAAACTGAACAAAGACATAATGAAACAGAATTCTGTGAGTTCCCCGAAGAATCACAGAAGGATGTTCCAGAAAGATTCAAAAGAAAAAGAAGAATCTTAAAACATAAAGTTAGAAGGGCACCCTGCATAGCAGAAATAATTAACAGAACAGAAAGCCCTGAATACACATCGGCAAGGGTCTCCAAAGAAAGCAGGAGAAACACGAAAACACAGAGAGAAGCATAATCCAGAAGAGGAGAAGCAAAAAGCAGTAATGGTAAGGAATACATGATCTATATGAAAGCATATCCATTGATCAAGACAACCTAAGAATCATATACCTATAAAAGAAAAGGACAAGTTGAAAAAACAGTACACCCTGATGAAGGAAATTTAAAAAGAAAATGACCCAAGTATCTGAATACAGAAAAAAAAAAAAAAAACCCAAACAATTTCAATGACCAAAAAAAAAATTCTACAAGCAACCAAGAGAAAGACATTCAAATACAAAGGAAAAGAAATTCAAATAAAACCAGACTATTCTGCGCCAATCACAAACCAGAGAATGGAAAAAAGTACTAAGTTCCAAAAGGGAGCTCAAGACACAACATAAAATGACATACCTCCGTAAAACTAAGTCCATCCACCGATAAAAAAAGACATTCAATAAAAGAAAAATATTTTAGGAATTTCTACCCACCTCTCCCACCAAAAGAAGCCAATAGATAGATGGCAGTTTACTCAAAAGTTGCAAACATCAGGAACACAAAAAAGGCAAAAAAAAAAAAATCAAACAAATACCAAGGAAAGAAAAAATAACAATATAAATTATCCCATCTCTGGAAAATATTAAAGGAAAAACTAGAAGGAGAAAGATAATTTCTTTTTGGGTTTTTGTTTTTAAGAAACAACAGAGGGGAAATAAGAAATTTCTTTCTAAAAGTACAAAAGGGAATTAAGATGAAAAAGAATTTTAAAAAACAGAAGTGATAGTGGAGAAACAGACCTGAAATAGAGTGGATAGATGGATTGATGAATGGTCAGACCAGAAAAGCATTTATTTAACCCTAAGTGCCAAGCACTGTGTTAGGTGCTGGGGATTCAAGAAAAAGCATGCTGGAGAGTCTGAGCTACAAAGGAGATTACATTCTAATTAGGGAAGACAAGGTATAAAGGAGAGGCTGGAAGTGGGGGGAGGAGTTGGTCTGGGATAAACACTCCATGAAATAGCTAGAAATGTCAAAGTTCAATGTTTTAAAGAAGACAAAATGAAAGTGATAGTCCCAGGAGAAAAATCATGGTTAGAGATGACCTCCAAGTACTATGGCAACCTAGAACTGAAGGGGCAGAGTCAAATCTTCCAATGAAAATCAAGGAGAAGTGATTTCCAAAGAGCAGAAGACAAGACTAGAAATACCCAGAAAATTCTGATCAGAATCCATGGTGGTTCCAGGGATGGTGCCCAATTTTCCAGGGAGAAGGGAAGAAAGATGAAGGCCCAAAGGGAAGGAACCTGGTTTGAGAAGTATAACTAAATTGCATAAGGCCCCTGTAAATGAATCAGTGTCTTTTATTATAAGGAATGACTCTCTGCAAGGGAAAAAGGAGGGAGAAGAGGAGGAAGTCTACATTATGTAAAAACAAATCAATAAAAAAATTTAAGAGTAAATATTACAGTAATACAAATGCCTATCTTGGGGCAGCTAGAGGACTCAGTTGATAGAACATTGGGCCTGAAGTCAGAAAGATCAGAGAGATCTGATCAAATCTGTCCCGAGACACTTATTAGTTGTGTGAATATGGGAAAATCAACTAACACTTGTTTATCTCAGTTTCCTCCTCCACTATAAAATAAGAATAAATAACAGCACCTCCCTCAATGAGTTTTTGTGAGAATAAAATGAGATAATATTTGCAAAGTGCTTAGCACCATGCCTTTGGCACACAATAGGATGTGTGTGTGTGTGTGCGTGCACACATGTGCATACACATTCTATCCATAAGACAAAAGAAATGTGGCTAGTGCAAATGTTAGTATTTGAGAAAAGAATGAAATAGATATCTTAATTTTATTTTTAGTTTTCTGTATAAACAATTCCATCTAATATTTAGTAATAGTATCTACTTTGTGGAATACATTACAAGATATCTCATATTAAAAAGTGGCTATCTATACAAGGCATCTAATTACCATGATCAAATACTACTTTATCTGAGGCTCTTAAGAAAGAAAGGTTTCCTCCACACTACTGGGATAATTTCAGAAAGGTACCTACTGCTTTAATAAAGTTTTAAATCAAAACCTGTCTACCTGTCCCTCCCTTCCCACAAAAAGGTATGCCAAGTCAAAAATAAGGAATGTTAACTGATGTTAAATTATCATTTACTTTAGATTTGGATTGCCTAGTCGGCTGCTGTCGTTCACTCTTGAAGAGGACCAAAATGACATCACCATGATAAAGTGAAGTTTCAGTGTGTCCAACTGTGGCTGATCAGACCAGTAGGAGCTTGGAATGTTCTATCACAGGTTGGGCACAGATAGTCGGTGTGAATATTTGGGATGGGTGCTCCAAACGTGAGCATCCTACATTTTCTCAAGGCCTTCTCAAGAACTTTGGATTTGATGCTGTGACATGGGGGACATTGGCACAGGACCACCCAGCGTAGATTGTCTTGTACATTTTTATATAACACCACTTGCAATCTAATGGGACCATATACAGGAAATGATTTGACTTCAAATTCAATGACAAGTTACTTCTCAACTATGGCTCCATGACTCTCCACCTGTGAAATGAAGAAAACAGTTCATGGGATGCTATGAAGGGCATTCTGTAAACCCTCAGGTACTGCAAAAATGCAAGCTGCTGTTACTCTCTTTTGAAGGATTATCTCTTTGGGTGTTTTTTAAAACCACTTAACCCCAATTATCTCTCTCCCCTGTTTGAGGCAAAGAGTGGGCCAGTTGAGGGTAGGGAGGGAAACTAGAAAGGACAGTATGCTTCTGCTGTTGGCAACGTCTGCAGTGATCTAAGAAGTCACATTACTCATTACAGAGAGAAGAGGTGGATATCTTTATAGGGTTCTCTACAATGGTCTTCTTAGAGTAACTTCATTAATCTACTTGAAACAGAATGATTCATTGCCCAGAATGTTGTTGTACAACAAAACCTGCTGAATAGCAGAAACTTACAACCTCACAGTAAATGAAGAAAGGTGTGTAAAAACTCCTTACAGACACATGAGAGATGAGTAAGTCTGCAAAAAGTCAGCAGTCATAGATGTATTAGACATAATTTATCATGGAAACTGAGTTTGGCAGCTTTCGTTTCCTGAGCCTTGGGTGACAGTTTGTACACAATGCATTCTGTCTGTAGTCACTTGGTTTCCCTACATGGATTCCTAGGCAAATGCTTTCTGAAAAGCTCCTGTAATATTCTAGGGCTTCATGAAATCAGTACAATATTGAAACAAATAAAGGACTTTATCATCTATAATAGGATGCTCATCAAACTATAACCCAAGGGTCAACTATAGGCTGCTGCCTCTTTTTATAACCCAAGGAACTAAGAATGGTCTTGACATGTTTAAAATTGAAAAATAAATACAACATAAATACAAAAAATAAATATAATACTTCATGAAAAAAGTGCAAAAACTATTTGCTTCATATCTTTTTAATATTTTAAAAATCATTCTTAGCTCTATGCAATACAAAAACAGGCAGCCAGGCAATGTTGGATCTAAAAGGAATCACCTGATCAATTTCTATCAGCTACTGCCTATGGAGTCTTTAGACTTTCCCATCATGCCCTCTTTCCTCAGAAAACTCGTCATGAGAAATCTCATTCTCCTGTAAGACTAATTCTGCCTGGTCCTCACATCTCACCACTGCTCCTCTGATTAGAGCCTCTGACAAGGGGGAGGGCCATGGAATCCAGAGTCTCAATGTAAGGAAAGGGCTCGGAACAATCACTATTCTATCATACCCTGGGCCAATTATCTCTCCCTACTTCTTCCCATCCCTTTTGTTGCTTCTACTTGTGTGTGACCGCCCCGCCCCCCCCCCCCCCCCCATTACACTGTAAGTTACTTAAGAGCAGGGATTGTCTTTTATAGTTTACTTCTATTTATATCCCCAGCACTTAGCATGGTGCCTGGCACATAAAAAGAGCTTAATAAATGTTTACTGACTGGATACTGCTCGTAACATTCTCTATGACACTGGTGAACATATTTAATGAGCATATTTTTCCTGGTTTGACGCTGTAGGAGAATTACTAAACTCAACTTTCTCTAAGCCCCATCCATTAATGTTACCTTAGTTATGAGCGCAATCTAATCTACTCAAGAAACCCCAGTGGGATGATCACTTTGAGATTCTGTACGGTGCTCTGGGTGAGAGGGGTAGTGACCAAACAATAAATATGATGAAATATCGCATTTTCTAGCCAATTAAGGGGGAAGATGTGGTTTGCTATAGAAAATTTGCTTTCAAATTGTTTTTTTACCCTGTTGCACTTCCAAACTTTCATCAAGGATACCTTCAAAAGATACATAGACCAGTCCATTAGAGACTTTCTTAAGAAAACCGGCATGTTTTCTTATTATTAGAATTAGCAACTCTTGGAACCTTTAAAGTCAGTTTAAAACAAAATAATGTCGTATGTGGTCTTTTCATTCTGAATCTTCCCCACTTCTAATTATTGAAAATCAGTCCCTCAGTATAATACTACTGTGGAGCCAGGAAATATACGTAACAACTACAATAAAGTAATCAGAACCAACCCAAAACAAACAAAATTGAATGTTTTTAAATTATTTAGACTAAGCCTCATTTTTCTTGTTTTAAGGGAATGCTGGGCACGATTTTCAAGTCTTCTAAACATTTTGCAAACAAGTGTATCTAAACTTAAGTTTCTTGGACTGCCATGTCTCTCTCTTTGGCAAAGGAATCAAATATTTGAAAGCTTAGATGGTTTTTGTGTTCTTTTTTAACCCCTTGCCATACTAATGCATTATTGGTTAAACTTGTCTAAAAAAGTGATTAAAAAGAATCAAATTCTTAACTTTTATTCATTTCCCATTTTTCTGCAATAACAGATTAAAGAGATTGATTTGGAGCTATAACTTGCCACCTGTTTATTTTAGTGTTAATTTTGACAAATGCTCTGAGACTAGTCTATGATGTGCCTAAACAAAGATGGCTAAGGTGATATTTCTTGTCTATTAAAATAAAATCAATTTAATTTTTTGTGATTTTGTTTGGTATTCGCCATGTCTTGTTTCGTGAAGTGCTAAGCAGTCTATGGGTTTCATTCCAAAAAAGAATTCACAAATCTGATCTAATTTTTTACTTCATTCCTATACTCTGACATTATGATCTCATCAAAATAAAGAAACACCTCCAACGATGGAGATCTTGACACATCTACATGTGCCTATCCTGTGCTGCTCTCATCAATATCCAGCAATTTATTAAGCACTTACCTGAAACTGGGTTAAGAACTGGGAAACAAAGAATGGAAAAAATATGGTCCTTGCTCATCTCAAGGAGCTCACAATACATCAACACAGAGAGAAAATAGAAGGAACACAAGCACTAAGTAGCAAAGGGAGGACTGGGAGGGAGACCAGGAAAAGCCTTTCTGTAGAAGGCAGGAAGCCTCCACGAGGAGGGCATGAAACGAAAAGGAGGCAGGAAATATACTGCGAACAGGAAGCAGGCCAGTGTAGCTGCATCACAGAGCACTGCAAAGGACATTAAAATAGAAGAAGAATGGACTTCAGGAATATTCGAGTTCAAATCCAGGCTGAGACACTAGCTGGGTGACCTTGGACAAATCACTTTGCATCTATTTTCTTCAGTTTCCTCAGGAGTAAAACAGGGATCATAATAGCATTTACCTCCTAGAGTGGTTGTGAAAATCAGATGAAATAACGTTTTAGTCCAGTACCTGGCACTCTGTAAATATGTCCCTCCTTCTCCATTCTTTTGACCTAGAAGGGACACCAACAAAGCACCCAGGCTGTGTTCTGCCCTGAGTGATCTCACGCTCTAGCTCCAGGCCCAGCTCAGACATTGCATCCTGTCTCCTTGGTGACACCCTTTACACCGACTCTCCCACATGATTCTCTATGCCCTGTGTTACGGATTATTCATGCCCACCATGTACTTCCCCACTGCCCTCGGGGGGGGCGGGGCGTTGAGGGTAAGCCTCAACTTCAATTCCAAAAGTAAATTTTTACAATTGTGTTTTTCCTTATTTATTTCTTCAGCCACAACATGACACTACAAAAAAAATTATCTCCCAACTCTTCCTTAAAGGACAAAAATTCAGGCACATATCTGACAAGAACTTTTCACCTAATATCTGATCAGTGAAAAGAATTAAGGTTAATCTTTCATTTTTAATGTCACCTGCAGCCAGTGACTGTTTTTTCTAATGCAAGTGACAGATAAACAGAAAACACTCCCAGGATGGCACACAAAGCACCACATACTCTAAGTGCATTTTATACCAATTCAATTTCTCAAATGGATAACCAATGTTCCTACTAATCTGCATTAGAAATGGAGCGGAGCATGAAAATCATTCCCAAGCATGGGCTCTATTCCTGTGTTTGCTATAGGAAGTAACGAATTCAGCTGCAGTGCAGGTTAACATATGAGATACACTTATTGCAAACAAGCAAACTCTTCCACTAGGCCTTTTAAAAATTTTTTAACATTTTTATTTGAAATTTTGAGTTCCAAATTCTATCCTTCCCTCCCTTGTCCCCTCTCTGAGATGGTAACCAATCAGATATAGGTTATACATGTGCAATTATGTAAAACATTTCCATATTAGACATTTTGTTCAAAAAAACTCAAATAAATGGAAAAAATGAAAGAATGTAAAAAACAGCATGCTTCAGTGAGTATTCAATCAATATCAGTTCTTTCTCTGAGGGCAGATAGTATGCTTCATCATGAGTCCTTTGGGATTGTCTTGTATCATTGTGAATTGCTGAGAATAGGTAAGTCATTCACAGTTCCTCATTGAACAATATTGTTCTTATTATATACAGCACTCTGTTCACTTCACTATATATCAGTTCAGGTAAATCTTGACAGGTTTTTTGAAATCATCGCTTGTCATTTTGTAGAGCACAATAAGATATTCCTTACAATCATATACAATCCTTTTGATTTCCAATTCTTAGCCACCACAATAAGAGTTGCTATTATTTTTGTACAAATAGGTCCTTTTCCTTTTTTTGGGTATCTTTGGCATACAGACCTAGCAGTGGTGCTGCTGGATCAAAAGGTATGCACAGTTCCAAATGGCTCTCCAGAATGGGCAAGTCAGTTCACAACTCCACCAACAGTGCATTAGTGTCCCAGTTCTCCCACATCCCCTCCAACATCTAACACTTTTCTTTCCTGTCATGTCAGTCACTGCTATTGGGGCTTTATAAGAAAAGAGGCCTCCAGATATAAAACCATATCTATACATGCACATATGTCAATGCTGACACACACAGAAGCACTGAGTTTCTACATGTGCATGAACCAAGGACATCGTGAGGGTGATGCCTTGACTTCATGTGAATTGGATTTGAGTGAGGTACAGTTACGCAAAGTCATCGTCTCAGTCTCACTTCCAGAGTGAGTCCAGTGGCAAAACAAAAGAAGACTGGCAGTGGCCAGGATGCAGCGGATGACCCTGACCTTTCTAAATGAGGGTCTTCCCCAGGTTTCCCTTTGTCTGAAGTCACACTCATTCAATGACCAAAGGCTTGGTAAGACTTGAGACAAAAGCTGACCCAATGTATCACCCCAAAGATGTCAATCTTGGAGGGGAAGAACCCCAGAGGTTTGTGGGGGTTTTTGGGAGGGGGGAGGAAGAGAGGGAGGGAATCATTTAACAACTTCTGTTTGAATCGGCAGGTTGGGTCCCCAAAGGCAGCTACGAACTACTGCTAACACATAACTAAAGACAGCTGTTTCTAGCATCGAGTTACATACTAGCTAGGTGGCACAGTGTTTGTATGCACACATGCGCACACACGCACATGAACGCACACGTGTGCACACGTGCATGCGCACACACAGATAAATCTATGGCTAAAACAGATCACCTTTTTCCCTGCAATCAACACATACCACCTGGCAGCGGCTCCGTATAAACTGATGCCACCTTCTCCCCTTCTTTTATACGAACCTTTAACAAAGAATGAAGTGGAACATGGGCTCAAGGGTAGATAGATGTTAGATAAAACAGTAAATCTGCAAAGTCAGTTCCCAAACTAAGAAATTCAAGCTACGAAAAGCTAGATGGAGAACAAAATGCATCAAACCACTAATTAGTGAAATACAAAAGAAAGCAACACTACCTTTCCTCCAGCCTGGAATTCACACATAGGAAAGGATCCTCTGACCAGAAGCCCAAGCCAGCAGAAACTCACTCCTTGCCCAGGTCCTCCTTGCTCAAGGGTCTCTGTCTCCTCCCTTCTCCTCCAGCTCCACTCAGTGTCTTTTTCTGTGTAGTTTTCCCCATAAAAATGTAAGCTCCTTAAGGGCAAAGAAACACCCTTCTCTCCACAAGTCTTTACATTCCCAGGTCTTCTCACAGTGTTTGGCAAAGGTAATTACTTAGTAAATGCTGACTGATTGTGGTGACCAACTACAAAATTCTGTTTCACGGCCTTCAGTCTGACATGGTTTACAGAAAAGAAAAATGCCAATTACTGGAGGGGCTGTGGGCATAGTTGAAATGTCAGTGATTCTATAAAACAATCTGGTGTCATACTGAGAAAAGATCTCTACACTGAATCCTTTTAGATCTAGTGATACTCCTACTAGGCACAAACCCCAAAGGGGTCAAAGAAAGAAGACAAAGACATTTACACAGAACTTGGTAGCAGTGTGGGGGCTTTTTGGGGGGAGAAAGAAGTAAAAATAAAGTGGGTCTCATCAAGTGGGACATAGATAAACAAATTATGGTATAAGATAATATTATTACACCTTTAGAAATGATTAAAGGAATGAATTGGCAGAAACCTAAGAAGAACTGATGCAAAATGAATCAAGTACAACAATGTATGCAATAACTGCAACATTGTCAATAAAAAAAAAGCTTAAAAGATTTAATGACTTTGATTAATTCAACGACAAATCATAACTCTAGCGAAGCAACGTGAAGCACGCTGCCTTAACGCCATGACACAGATGGAGGCAAATACAAGAAAAATAAAAGGTTAGGTTTCTCAGACAGTCATTAAACGGGATGAACCTACCTTACATATTTGTGAAAAGAAGGAATGCTGAAATAGAATTTCATCCACAAGGCAACTAAGCTATTCATAAAGCAACAAATAGCGCCTGATACACATTGGGAATTATATTCATCTCCTCCTTTTAAAAGATGACCATCAAGTAGGAAAGACAAGATAACTAGCAACGTAAGCCATTATGTGTCAAGTGGCAAGGGCGGTAGGCCTGTAGTCCGGAAGACGTGAGTTCAGGTCTTGCCTCATACGTCTTAACAACTGTACGACCTTGGGTACATCACTTTACTGCTATTTGCCTCAGTTTCCTGACCTGCAAAGTGGAGATAATAGTAACACCCTACCTCCCACGGATGCTGTGGGCATCAAACAAGATGAATAACTGCAAAGCCCTTAGTAGGGTGCTGGCAAACAGGAAGCACTGTGTAAGTGTCAGTTTGTCGACATCATCATCATCTTCACCATCATCACTGTCCCTATAATCATCATCATCAAGAATAAAACACCTAAGACTCACAAGATTTCCGAGGAAGCAGGCATGACTCCCGGCTCACTTGCCCAAGCAGGCTGAATTCAAAGCACTAAAGAGGCTACACTGATGTATTCTGAGGGCCAGAACACCACCAGTGTTATTTCTCTAGTACAGAGGCCTATCGTAGTTTCTACTTCTGTAGGACTTGCCATAGTTACCAGCATTGAGCACAGTGCCTGGCACATAAGAGGCACTTAATAGATATTTACTGTGGTGCAAGATAAGCTATCAATACTTAATTTCCATTTAATCACTGCTTAGGGTGGTAAGAAACAGATTATTTCCTTATTATCCAAGAGCCCAGAAGATTTGAGATCTTTTAAAACTAATACAAGACTGTGCATTCATCTTAAACTCCAGAACACTTGTCTACACTTCACAATGAACTATGGAGCTCTACATAAATATGAACTAATATTGGTGGTGTTGTTGGCATTAACATTCAAGAGAAACTCCAAGACACTATAGAGGTATTCATATCCTAAATTCAACTAAGAGTAAATAATAAAATATTATTTTCTAAAACTAATTATGGTTCTTAAGATTTTATCCCCAAACCTTAACATACTTACCTATTATCTAGGAAGAATTATTCCCTGAAACATTCAAAGGCATTTATCCTTTAAAACACTGTAAAAATTTCCTACAGGTAACTATTACCAAGAACAATGAGCCAGAAATGCAAAGTTTTTCCAGATTTCTAACCTTTTGTTTAAATCAAATTAAGTTAGATTGCCTTATTTTTTTAAAATGCCAACCTTATTTCTCAAAAATGAAGCACTTTAGAATAACTTGCAAAAGTTCTTAGCTTGTCTTTATTTTTTTGAATAAAAGATTTGAGATGTTTGTACCATAAAAGGGAAAAACTCAAAAACCCAGACTTGCCTCACTAAATAAATTAATTTGAAACCAGAATTGGAACCAAACATACAAATCTGCAACATAATACTTTGAATATCCATCTGCCAAAAAAAGCTATAAAAATACCTGTATCTCATTCCCTACAGGTATTTTTAAAGTACTTTCATATATTAGGTAAACATGATAGAAGACATGGGAATGATTTCATTTTAAAAAATATAATAATGTTATAAAATATAACTGGTACTATTTTTTTAATGTAATAGACAAAAATTGGTTTAATTTTAGTTCTAACAAGCATATTGACCTATATATTTTCAAAAAATGATGTTCTATTTCCTGAAACTTAAAAGATATTTCATTGAATCACATAAATAACAAAATGCATATTTAAAACTATTATTTGTTAGCAAATATTTTTATTTAAAATATGTGTTATGATCTCTGAAAGACCTCTTACAGTGATGTAATTTTAAAAAATTCAGGTTCTCATTGAACTCCATGATCTTTTAAATTGACTTATGATGTTAAATTTCACTTGTGCCTGATATCGAAAGGTAAAGGGAAATGTACTGATTGATCCGCAAGAAAGAGTAAGAAATTAAGATAAAAATTAAAAATATGAAATCTAATAAAATCTGAATGAAATTATTAGATATAAATGAAACATTTATATTTTAGAGGCAAAGTTATTTAAAAAGTAAAATTACTTTTCTAAAAAAAAATGTAAATAAACACAAATCTAATCTTCAAATCCCTGAATCAAGATTAGACATTACTAGTTTCCAATTCTAAGTGCAGTTTACAAAAAAGTAACTTATACTACTTACCATGCATCATCTACTTTTTAAAAACTGCTTTAAATAAGGCAGAAGCTATATTTAATCCATGCCAGGGCTTTAATTCTTAATATTTGTGTCACTTGTTTCTGCCAAACATTTGTTAAGAAGAAGAAAAACATCAAGTATAAAGATGCAGAGATAAGATTCATTCAAATAACTGACAAAGGAACCACTGAGCTACATGACACCAGGGAAAAGGATATAATATTGGGCTGTGTACAATTGGCAGAAGTATCAAGAATAAAAAGACATGCAGCTGATAAGAACAATTTCAATGTAAAGGGATGGAAAACAACGAATTTTAATGTGGTATTTTTAAAGTTGAAAAAATTTAACATCAGAAAAAACACTCTGAGCTGTTACTTAACACATACTGGATGAATGAATAGACACTGAAAAAGTATCAATGGGTCAATAACAGTGCTAACAAATGACATTTAGGAACTATAATTAAATTTTAATGACAAATATCATTTAAAAGAGCAGTATTTAAAAGTAATACTAAGGACAATTTTATACGCACAAAACTTTTTTTGAAAAAAGCAAAAATTATGACAGAATTTTCAAGTTTACAAAACGTTTGACATTGTCTTAATGTAACCATATCCCTTTAAGACAGTGACTGTTAAGTATTATCCCCATTTTTCACATGAGAAAACAAAGACTTATAAAGGTCAGCTGAATTTCCCAGTCACACATTCGGATAAGTAAACACCAGGAGACGTGAACCCAGGACTTTCTGACCAACACTGTCTCTTTTCACCATATTCAATAGTTTACAGGATCCAAATCATACACATCCAGAAGGAACACAGTCATCTTGCAAACCCACAAGAGAAAGCTAAGGTGAAAACTACATCTGATCTGCCGACAGTAGAATATTAAAAAAGGCTGCCTGAGACCATACACAATAAGCAAATATGAGGGCCCAGGTCACAGCACTGGTGTTTACCATGCATGGCGGTATGTGGGACATGGATGATCATTCAGCAAAGCATCCTAAGGAGTGATCAATATAAGGCATTGTCACAAAAACCCAAGAGAATATATTCAGCACAAAGGAATGGTCCACAGCACCAAATGTTGCAGAGAGGTCAAGTAATGATAAGGACTGAGAAAAGGCCATCAGATTGTGCCATTATGATATCACTAGTCACTTGGGAGTGAGCTGTTTTAGGTGAGTGAAAGAAAAGAATGTCAACCAGGTTACAAAGAGCCAAAGAGTGAGAGGGAAAGAAGCACAGACAAAGAAGTATGGACATCCTTTTCTAGGAGTTGGGTTAACAAAGGAAGAGACCTGTGTAAACAAAGACAGAGAATGAACAGTAAGGCAAATTAAGCTTCCTTACTTTATCACGTGCTGGTTCTAATCTGAAATATAGGGGTAGACCCTGGAAAAGGCTTAATGCCGGTGCCTTTCCTCTGACATCATCTCCAATCCACGCTGTGCACACCTTGTGTGTGTGAATGGAGGTGCTGACATGATGTGGGCTCCTGGAAAGCAGGGACTCTTTTATGCCCTGTTTTATCTTATTGGGGGAGGTGGGGAGGGGGTAAGAAGAAGATTTTCTTTAGCGCCCCAGCACTGAGCAGGGCCTAGTACATAGTAAGTATTGTCGGCCGACTCAGAGTAGTGTACCTCAAACTGTGGTCCAAAGCTCCTATTATCCTAGAACCTGCCCTGCATCCTTAGTTCACATACCACGCTTCACCATTCCTGCTTCTTTTCTACCAGGACACTGAAGAATGAAAGAAGAGGGGTCAAAGTAAAAGGGGTAAAGGGGTAAAACCCCTTTTAAAGAAAAGGGGTTTAAGTGAAAGACAAAAAGCCTGTTTCTGGAGATGGAGGATACAAAGTGAATAAGGCCCTCCCAACAAAATAGAGCACTACCAGTAATTCCTCTGCTCACAACATTCCAAAGGCAGAGTTTGTAGAATTTCATTGTTATTAAATCAGATAAAACTTTTTGTCAGTTAGTTAACCTCATGCACAAGCAACTCAAGTCAACAAGCTATTATTAGATGCTTACTATATATGCTAGGCACCATGCTAAGCACAGGGGATACAAATGCAAAAGAGAGACAGACAGACACAACCCAAGCACTCATCAAGAAAGCTTGGGCATAGCTAAATAGAAAATGCTTCAAAATATTTGATGAAGTGACAGTAGTCAAGAAAAACTACAAACTTTCATTGCTCTTCTGTTAAAAATATACTAGATTTGGCCAGAAAGTCAAATTCTAGTTTATACAATGTTTTATTGAAGATTGTTTCATCATACAGGTTATCACCAATTTTATAAGATGTTAAATTTTGCCTTGCTCAGGATTTGGTTAATATAAAAGTAGGGGGTTTGGTCTAACAACCTACATAAAAAGAAATGAAGAAACTATGGAAAAGAATGAGATAAAAAAAGAACACCTGAAAGAAAATAAAAGTCCCCTTATCTCGTTTTCATTTCCTATTGAAATGTAAAAAGCAAGAAGGAGCAGGTGGAGTCACCAGTGACCCGAGTCACAAAGGAAGTTAGAGACTTGGCTAATTTAGCAGGATCACATCCTCATACCTAGAAATAATTAAACAGGAATCATGACACGTGGGTTTTTATCAAAGGGAAATGCCACTGTTTTTTCTGTCAACTACTCTACAGACAATCTATTTCCAAATGATGGTGCTACAAAATTAAAAAAAAAAATTGTAACAAGATTCCAGGTTTCTTCACCTCAAAGACATCCACAAAATTTATTTTTACATTTATACATTTCTATGCCTATAAATTAATTCCAAACTAAAAGAAATCTTATCAATTGACTCGATCAAATATTTTTAAGCAGTGTGTTAAAGGTAATAAACTCCAAAACCAATTTCAAGTAACAAAAATATTTTTATTATAAGTAAACTTGGCCATAAAATTAATTTTTAAAAGCTTAATTCGGTTTACTATGCCAATGCTTTCATCCAAATTCCTGACTTAATAGAATAGCTCTATCTCAGTCACTGAGTCGGTCAATAAACATTTATTAAGTGTCTACAACGTATCAGCCACTGGGCTAAGCACTGGAAGTGTAAAGATAGGAGCTCACAATCCAATGGGAGAAGACAAAACAAAAGAATCTGAAAAGGGATAAAGGAGGGAAATGTGCAACAAAGGAGCATGATGAAGTTGAGGAGTTCAGCGAGATGGGAAATGATGGAATAGCCGTTCTAGGTGCCCTGCTTAAATGGAGAATCTGGGAGAGGCTTTCTACTATCAGTGCTCTCCAGTTAATATAAATACAGCCCTAGTCATTAAAACATAAGACTTCAAAAATAGACACAAGGCTGGCTAAGAGCTGCCTGGGAAAGAGCAGTGAACTACGTGGAGTAGTTCAAGTACTCTGGATGGCTTTTACATCTTTCTGGTCAGAAGGGACTTACTGTACCAATGTACAGAAATCAGACCCTGGTCAGAGGCAGTACCTAGCAGAATGGCTAAAAAAAAATTAATTTACAAAATGTTATGACTGAATGACCTTACTGCTAGTGGACAATTTACATTCTTAATAACAGTTTATGGTTATTGCTTATAAGAAACGGTAACTGCAATAATTCTCCTTTTCCTCCTCAGCAGAATGATATAAGAACATTTATTCAAAATTTTGGGGGCACACATTTTTCCAGAAGCAGTGTTTCCTAATCTAGTTTGCTGGAATGTTTTATTTGTGGCTGTCTCTGACTATCATAATTGTGCTTTTTGTTCCCTGCAAAAATGCAGGGTCTTACTATTGCTGTATTTAGAATTGTAAATTTCAAAATCTATAAATAAAAAAGTTAAAATAAATAATTTTCAGGAAGCCAGTTCTGATTGTAAATGCAGACTAATGACTTTTTCTACACACATAAAAACTAACAAAAAATGTTCTGAAATCATCTAGAATTTGTTGCTTGCTAATGAGTTTATGCAGAAATTGCATTGTTCTTTTTTAATGATCCATAATCAGTTACTATTAATTATTCAGTGAGAAATTTATATGGGCTAGTTATTATATAGTTCCATTATCTGTAATCTAAATTCTATAAAATTACATCTATTGGGGTTAAATTTTTAACATTCAAAGGTTCAACCTGAAATATGTTTATATCAATTATATTGAATTATATCAATGCCATAATTTTATTGTAAAAAAAAGACTTGTATTTTTCATTAATCATTAACAATAGAACCACAAAATTTTTAAATTCAGAAATCATAAAGTTCATATAATCTTATTTTATGAAGCAAACTGAAGCAGGATACAGAAATGTGGAATTTGACTCAGAAGAGACTTGGATTCAAATCCCACTTCTAGAATTATTTTTTTAATCACAGCAAAGCAAGAACCTTTCGCTGCATCAATATCTTGTTCCTTTAAAATGGGTGTATTTGTAGCAGCTCAAAGCATATTAGGGAAGACCAAATGGGATAATGTACAAAAAGCACACCACAAGCCTCAAAGCACTGTTAAGTGTCCAGCAATTGCAATAAACACAATTCCACTCCCATTGATTAAGCATCTACCAAAACGGAGGATAAAAGGGACAACAAAAAGGAGAAAGGCTTGAAGAGAAAATAAGCATTAATGACTAAGAAGGATCAGTAAAGGTGGGTTTTGTTTTTGTTTTTTTAGTTTGGGTATTTTTTTTTTACCAGAGCTGAGCCTCAGGAAATTAGGGATTTTCAGGGGCAGAATTTAGGAAAGGGCCACTCTTGACATGGGGGGGAAGGGGGGGAGGCAAACTTCTGAAAAGGTACCAAAGTTGAACAAAAAGGAAAAATGACAAATGCTGGAGGGACTGGGGGAAAACAGGTACTTTAATGCTCTGTTGGTAGAGCCAACATCCACCCATTCTGGAAAGCAATTTGGAACAATGCCCCAAGTTCTTACTACTGCTACAGCCCAAAGGGACTGAAGAAAAAGGAACGGGAACAAGAGTATTTATAGTCGCTCTTTTTGCAGTAACAGAACTGGAAACTGAGGAAATGTTCACCAACTGCACAATGGCTGAATAAACTATGGTATATAAAGATAATGGAATATTATTGTGCTATAAAAAATTGTCAAGGGGATGGTTTCAGGAAAACTGGGATGTCTTATAGAACTGATACAAATTTAAGTGACCAGAACCAAGAGAATAATTCATATAATAACAACAGTCACTGTACAGATAAACAATTCTGATCATCACAGTGACCAAGCACCATTCCAAAGACTCATGATGAAAATGGTATCTACCTCCGGACAGAAAGCTGATGGACTCAGGGTGCAAACTGAAACATATGTGCCTTTAATTTTTTTGACACACCTAATGTGGAAATTTAGTTTGCTCAAGTATACATTGTTTGTTATGGGTTTTGTTTTTCTGGCCTTCTCAATGGTTGAAGAAGGGAGAGGTGGAAAGGAGACAATTAGGTACTGAAAAAAAAGTAATACCAATTTTTTTTTGTCTTTAAGACAGCTGCAATTACTGGTTCAAGGTACAGCAAAGCCAATTTAGTTGTAACTGAGAGTAGGTGAAGGAGAGTAGTGTCTAATTAGTACGGGAAAATAGCCTGGATCAGATAGTGAACGGTTTTAAAAGCCAAACTAAAGACATATTTTAAACTAGAGGGAACAAGGAATAGGGCAGCAACATAGTCAGACCAAAGCAGAACTAAGTCCAGTGGCAGAAATGGAAATGGAAAACCAGTCTCCTGACTCCTACTACATGGTTTTATCCCCAATATGTCAGTAAGCAAAGTCAATCTACAAATTACTGTCCTTATCAGACACATCTAATCCAAACCCTGTAAGAAGCTTTCCAGCTCTAAGGGGGCAGAGATCAATATCAGTGAAACCTCTTTCCTGAGGCCTTACTTCCCTCATTGCTGCTTCCATTCCAGAACTTTGATTCTCTCCAAATTCACTTATTTCTTCTTGCCCGCCAGAGTGACCACATCCAAGTACTCATTATGGACCTTTTAATTCCCCCAGATGTGTTAGCTTCCCCCATTAAAATACAAGCTCCTTCAGAGCAGGAATGATCTTGCTTGTACATGTGTATCTCTAGTGGCTTGAACAAAATAAATTCTTAATAAATGCTATACCTTTCTATCTATTCCTATTATGGATTATATAGGAGGCTACTCCTGGAATTTTTCATGGAAGGAAGGGGCATCAGAAAGCAAGTATGGGAAACAGAAGGAAAACAAGCTGAAACATCAAAAATTTCAAGTTGAAGAAAAGCACAAGAAGGAGGGTGGGGTCATCAAGGAATTTAAAAAGCACCCAGTCAGATAAAGAAATAGAAATGAAAGCACAAGAATTGAAATACCATGGACTAAAACCCACAACCCCCTTGAGGCTGATGAACATATTCTGTGGGACAAAACTGCAGAATGGAAGGGTACATAAAGAGGTAAAGAAGGTAGAAACCAGCATGAGAAGAGATGATCCTTGTCAAGCCATGAGTAAACATCAGAGAGATGATGGCTTAGTCTCTTAAAAAGAAGGGTGCAGAAGAATAAAGAATGAACTGAAACAAATGAAGGGGGGAAGTGGAGGGTCCCACAGATGGTCAGTCCCTTGGGAAGGGAGGTATACATCTACAGTGGGAGAACAGGACCGAGAAGAGCCAGTATACTGGAGATCACCTTCACAGGGTCTTTCTCCAAGAGAAAGAATACATACGCAAGCCTCCCAGCGGCATCCGGCACCAGCAAGGTGACAGGGGCATGGACCCAGAGATGAGAAATATTAAAAGTCACAAAGCTAAAAACTAGGATATTGAAGATTTGCTGTTGTTCGGTCATTTCAATCCTGTCCAACTCTTTCCATTTTGGGGTTTTCTTGCCAAAGATACTAGAGTGGTTTGCCATTTCTTTATCCTACCCATTTTACAGATAAGGAACTAAAGCAAATAGGGTTAAGTGACTGCCCCAGGTCACACAACGAAAAAGTGTCTAAGGCCAGATCTGAACTCAGAAAGATGAGTCTTCCTGACTGCAGGCCTGGCACTCTATTCACTGCACCACCAAGCTGCTCCTATATGTAAGATTGTCTAATAGAAAAACAACTCACCTGGAAAACACATGAAAGAGGAAAGAATTTAAGGATCATTGAACTATTTGAAAGTCATAATAAAAGATCCTAAAAATATTTTCAGAAACATTAAAATTACTTAGACCTCTTAGAACCAGAGGACAAAGTAGAAAAAATACTCCAGTCATCTTCTGAAAAGAAACTCCAAAATGAAAACTCCCTATAGCCAAAATTCAGAGCTTTCAGATCAAAGAAAAAATACTGCAAGAATCCAGAGAGAAAGAAATTAAGTATGGAGGAGTCACAGTCAGGATCACATACAATTTAGCAGCTACCACTGAAAAGGAGCAGAGAGCTTGGAGTATGATGTTCTAGAGCATAAGGAATATAGGCTTAAAGCCCAGAAAAGTTTACCCAGCCAAGTGGGAGCAGCCAGGTAGTACAGTGAATGGAACACCTGGTCTGGAGCACCTCAGGCCCTTACTAGCTGTGTGTCCCTGGGCAAGTCACTTTCCTTTGGGGCAGCTAGGTGGTGCAGTGGATAGTGCACGAGTGCAGCAGTCAGGAAGACCTGAGTCCAAATCTTACCTCAGACATTTGACACTCACTAGCTATGTGACCTTGGGCAAGTCACTTAACCCTAACTGCCTCATCTTGAGTCCTCTCCAGCCATCCTGATGAATATCTGGTCACTGGATTCAGATGGCTCTGGAGGAGAAGTGAGGCTGGTGACCTGCACAGCCCTCCCTCACTCAAAACAAAGTCAAATGCAAGTCATGTCATCATTTCTCTGATGGCATGGTCTTCTTCGGCAACAAAGGACAAAGACACCCAGCCAATACAATATATAATGCTAAAGTGGAAAAAAATTAACTTCTAATGAAATAAAAGACATCAATCATTTTTAATGAAAAGACAAAAACTGTATAGAAACTTATGAAGTTCAAACACAGGAGGGAAGAAAAAACATAAAAAAAAATCAATAAACAATGATAACGGACGAAACGAGGATAACCTTACATTCAAATACAGGGCGATGACACACGTGTCCTCTCTGAGCCCTGCCATTAGCAGAAGTCATGGATGAAGTCTGATGAGACAAGGCCTAGGGGTGCTTCTGCTACGTTCTGATGATCAGATGGGAAGGGAAGAGAAATACACTGAGAAAGGGAATGGAAAAGAAGGTTTTATATAAACAGTAGAAAAATAAGGAAATGTTTAGGGTAAGTGGCTGACATATGAACTTCACATTCATCAGAAACAAAGCAATGAAGGAAAAAGACCCAAATACACACACAGAGTTGGGGTACAAAGAACATCTTACTTAACAGAGAAAATAAAAGGAAAAGCAGAAAAGGAAGAAGGGGGAATTAGAAGAAGTGTAGGTTAAGTAAGAAATGAGTCCTAAACAAAACAAACTCTAAATAAGAAAGTACAAAAATATTTATATTTCCTTTTGAAGTGTTAAAAAATAAGAATCTGAGGGGGTGCACATAAGTTGGGTAATGAACAAAGTATTGTATAAATGTGATGGAATACTACTATAAGAAATTATTTCCAGGAAACCTGGAAAACTTGTCCTCATGATACAGAGTGCCATGAACAGAAGAACCAGGAGAACAACTTATAGTACGACATTAATATGGTAAAGCCAAAGAACTTGAAAAGCATTTGGAACTCTTCTTAGGGTAGTGACCAAGCCCTCTCTCAGATGACTAATGATAAAACACACTACCCCTCTCCTAAAAGAGCTGAAGGATTCAGAGCATACGATGAGACAAATTCGTTTTGGACGTAGACAATGAAGAAATGTGTTTTATCACACATGTTTATAACAAATTTTGGGTTTTTTTTGTATTCAATTGGAGAGTCGGGGGGGAACTGAAGTAAAAAAGTAACAGCATATTTTTACTAATGTTGGGTATACACACACACTTTTAAAAACCATAAAAACCACTAGTCACAAAGGATTGAGGAATCATTATTTCACCTTACCTCTTTTTTTGAGGGGAAATTACATTAGTTTCCAGACTCACTTAAAAATCCCTTAGTGCTTGCCTAAAAACCGTGCCAGAGGCAAACCTGGATCTCTCTCCGTGGACCATTAAAAACAGAACTTTATTTCAGCTTACTTATTATCTCAGACAATCTCATCCAACAGATACAACGGCACCACTCCATATCAAAAGGTAGTCCAGAGCAGAATTAGGGGTAAGACAGGCCTGTCCTAGATCATGTGCAAGAGAATTTAGTTTAATAAAATGATCAGACCCTAAAAATCATAATACACTAGCACATATAAAAGTATAGCAAGATCACTGAGAAGCTTCAGAGCTGATCACTTTTTCTCAACAAACTATCACAAAATGAATGGTAAAGAATATGTACCAGAGAAGAAGTACGACACAGTCATAATATAACCTGACCTAACTGCATAAGATCTATACACAGCTCCTTTCTGGGCTATGACTGTTTCAAGTTGTTAATGACATCTGTCCACAGCTGTGGTGTTTTGTTTTATATAACTGTAGCCTCGTTTTTTATTACAAGTAATGCATCATGATGCATATTTAAGATTTTCCAAATAAAGAGTCAGCATTCTATTTAAAAGTGACTAATATTGGAGCAGATCTGAGTCTAAGATTAAGTATTCCTCTGGAGTCAAAACACAAAAGACAGCAAATATTCTGCCTTTACAAATCCATCCCCTTACATTTACACTAACACACATACCACTTCCAACAGGAGGCTAGAAATACACACACACACACACACACACACACACATCCCCCACTTCTAACAGGAGGCTAGAAATATACTGCCAAGGAGAGCACCATTAGAACTATGTACTCAAAAATTCTACTTTCCAACAGTCTATTATTCAGATGACAAAATGAATATCTAAAAACATGAAATATAAACTTAAATTATTCACTTATTCTTTTCACAAAAGAAGGAACCGTCAATCTAATGCCAAAAGACTTCAAGCATATTTCTAAAGGTTTCAAGTAAACTGCCTTATTCATCAAAACTTTATTCTCCTTGTTTGTTCATTAAATACTGTAGCATTGCATTAAGGTCAAACACTGCCAACCAATTACTGTGCTTTAAAAAAATAAAAAGGCTCTACTTCTTAATACTCTTAAGTTTGCACAGAATATAGTGAATTGCTTTAACAAACAGTACAAAATTCAGGCTATCCAAAATGCATTTCAATCATTTACAAAACAGTCTTAAGAATTTCTATCAATAAATAATTCTAATATAATTTATTATCAATATTGCATGAAGTACTCTTCTTTTTTGTCTCCTACATGCCAAATTAAAATTTCAAAATATCTGTTTATGCATAATCACCAATGTTCTCATCTTAAGGTACCACTAAAGAATTGTAACATTAAATGACCTAGAAAATAAATTAATGAGACAGATCTTTTTCCAAGTTGATAATTTCCAATTTTCAATAGTTTTAAATGGATATTAATTCATATTTTCAATTCTACTCATTTCCAAAAATGATACTTTCAGAGTAAAGAGAGATCATCAAGCAAGAAAGCCTCTTTACACACATGACTTTTAATCATTTGCAATATTTGGTGCCTGGATCCTGCAAAACTTTACAGAACTTAATACTCCAAGATTTGTTATGCATGCCTTCATTTTGGGATGCAAAATTGCAAAGGTAATATCTTCTAAATAATCATCAGAAATAATAAGCAAAAGATTTTATTTAATTTTATTTCACAATTAACTTTGGTACCATGTAAGCTGTGACTGAATCCCTGATAAGGGATAGGTAGTTTCTATTAGTAGCTACTGCTTTTTCCTGAAACTAAAAATACTTTAATCTTGAACTAGCAAGTTCAGTTCTTTAAAATATTATTCCCTATTAGTGGAGGAATGTCTTAAAATAGGTGTGAAAGAAGGAAAATGGGTATGGACGGAGAAATAAATAGCTCCACCTTTTCTCAGATTCTTCTTCACTAAAGGATAATTCTAGCCAGCAGTGGGAGATATAGAGGAAAGAAGTAAGACAAAGAAGAGGCTAGAGGCAAGAAAAGCTGTTATAATTATAGCTGGGAACACAGAATTTGTTAAAGGAAGTCTACTGTATAATTATATTTGAAAATTTAGCAAGATGCCCAGAGGCGGCTTGCAGCTGTCAGGAACTCTACTCCTGTTCGTGAGGCGACCACTCAGAGCAAGGCAAGCCACTACCTAGAATTTACTAGAATTTTTAAGTAAAATAAATGGCAAGGCCTTCTGCTGAGATAAATGCACTCCTCATATATAAGTGTATATCCACTTTGACAAGGTATCTGACTGTTTTCAACCTTCACTCAATACTCGGTCTCTCACCTCTCTGTGTCTCTGTCTCAGTTTCCCTCAGTTTATCTCAAGGCACTTTTCCCTCCTTTCTTCCTCCCTTCCCATTTTCCCTCCTCCTCCTCTACTTTTTCTGCTTGTTTCCCTGAGGGAAATCATCGATTCTCATGGTGATAAACAATTGCCTTTAGGTGGCTGGTTCTTAATTCCACCTGCCTAGCATATACCTCTTCTAAACTGTTTTGTAACACAGAATTTTAGCATTGGAAGGGATCCCAGAGATTATCCAAGATCATTTTTTTTTTTTTACCAATAAGTAAAATGAGGTCCAGAGACAGGGAACTACTTATTCATAGTCACATAGTGACAAAATCAGGTCTAGAACCTAAATCTGCTTACTCTTCATCACATCCATAAATTACTGGGAAAGAAAAACACAACATTTAAGATTCCAAAGTATGTGCACGCTAAATTTTATAATTTTAACACTGAACAACAAATTTTGTAAGCAACCAGGAAAAAGACCTTTTCTTATGAAATTAGATTGATTCATGTATGCCAGATTACTCTACAGTTGTGAGAATTCTCAGGAAAAAATGGAATGGCGTAGTCCAGAAAGCAAAGCAGCTGAAGTGTCAACTCAATACTTCTACAAAGCTGAGGCTAATCCTGCAAACACTCCAAACAAGACATGTAAGAAAGAGAAGAAGGGCAATGAAACCAATCATCTCAAGCTTAAAAATGATAGTCGTGTTTTGTTTTGTTTTTTAAGAAAATGAGACAGAGTAAAAGGAAAAAAGAAACCAAGGCGGGATCATCAATGGACCAAAAGGATATAGAAGTTAAATATTTAACAGAAGCATGAAGCGGGATAAGATGAGGAAGAACAGCTTTCCTGATGGTTCTGCAGACTATAGTAGGACATCATTCACTGAAGCTGAAAGCTAAGGTGAGAGAGAGAACTGGAAATACAAAGTGAGAGCATTTTTTAAATGAAGAAAAATGATTGGCTATATCTTTCACCATACATTTGGGGGATAAGAAATGGGAGGGGAAGTCTTAACCAAATAAGAGATAAAGATCACAAAAGAATCAATTGTTTCCATGACTAAAATTAAAAAGGTTTTGCATAAAATGAAATAAATACAGCTAAAATAAAAGGTCAAACTGTTACATGGGAAAAATATTTGCATGGGATACGTGATAAGGAAGAAACTGATTTTAAATGTTCTCATGTTATTGCTGAGTTTTAGGGGTACTGGAACTTGAAAAGTGACACATGGATCCCATCCAAATGAATGTAACCCAAACCTCTCAGCCAAAGACAAGGTTTATTAGAACACTGGTTAGGGTGGGTGTGATTCTAAAAATCTGCCATATTCATCAGACTAAGGAATCTAAGCACCAGATCTTATATAAAGAAAGACTGTGGGAAGGATCTGGGAGTGGCCCAAATAGAACCTGGACCACACGACCAGAGAGAATGAGGTCTAGATAGCATCAAGAGTAGGAAGTAGTCTGGCCTCTCTGAAGGTGACTGACAATGAAGAGCTGGGCTAGGTGATGGGTAACAAAGAAGTGGAAGACCGGACCTGGGCCACAAGGAAAGGATTATGGTTATAGATCAATGCCTCAGGACAACACCAGAGATTGGACCAAGTGGGAGAATTCAAGGAGAGTTGGGAGGGGAATGGGGGGAGGGTTGCCTGGGTTTATATTTGATCATCATCATTTGTTTCCTTCTATTTCCTAAAATGGCAGTATAATTTATTGATAAACTGGTTCTGAATCAGGAAGGTTAAAGTCCAGTTCAGTCTCTAATAGCAGTTGGGTAATGATTCCAGGCAAATCCCATACTCTCTTAATCCCCCTATAAATAAGGTAGATTTTTGTTATTATTTCTCAGAGTTCAGTTTCCCAGGATTCATAGCCAAAATGTCTTGTTCCCAGGTATTAGATATGAGTTCTCACGATTATGGTTCAAAACATCTCCACCACACCTGCACAGTGCTGTCTAATGATAAATAATATAAACACTTGTGCTTAAATTGTAAATATTTAGTGCGACTGCGCAGTGGGACACAAGGATGAAGCCAATGCTGGCAATATGCCTTCTTTGTTGCCCTATAAGGCAGGTGGGGAACCCTTAGGGTCGAATGCACAAACTGGAATGCTGCATGGGCTTTGACTGGCCCCCATCAAGGCTTGGGGCGAATCTGTATTTGCCTTAACCTCCCCCATTAAGGCTTGAGGGGATTTAGGGGAGTACACATGCTGTGTCTGCCTCAACTGACCCTCATCAAGAGGTAGAGCTAGCTGCCCTGCCTTCTCTCCAGCCTTGGCAAGAAGAGTGATTAGGAAATGCTGCAGGAGCTGGTTCTCCCATTAGCAGTAATCCTTGCAAAAAGACTAGAATAAAGTAAGATTATTAACCCCTTCAAAGCTGTCTTCCTGTCTAACCAGATCAAGAGTGAACCTGTGCTAGCCGTCCTCCTGTGTGCTAGTGTTATCTGTCTTGAACTCCCCCCAGGAAACTAAAAATATAAATTTCAGAAGAAATTACATTTCTAAATAATAATTAGATATAATAATAATTACAATCTAATAATAGATCTGCTGATCTAAATTAATTGAGGAAGTTTCTTCAAGTGGAGGCCCCAGTACTAATGAAATGACATACACTGACCCAAACAAAATGCTATCTTATAACTTGAGAATTCAGATGATGAATTAAATAAATGGCCACTTAGTAGGACAATGGCTAAACAAATCATAGTACAAGAATGTAACAGAATATTGTGCTTTAAAAAATGAATATGAAGAATTCAGACAATCTGAGAGACTTAATTCTGTGAAATAACCAGGATACTTCTGCCTGATGACCAGGAAGTATACAAAGCGAAAAATAACGCAAAACTGAAAAATGTTAAATTATAACTGATGAGATCCAAATAGACTGCTCAAGGAGAAGTCTGTTACCTCAGTTATTGGCTGGTGTCCCTTCACTCTTGAAGAGGACCGAAATGACATCACTATGCTTTTAAAGTCAAGTTTCTATGTGTCCAGCTGCAGCTGATCAGACATAATCAATAGCTCAGAATGCTCTACCACAGGTCAAATACAAATAGTCTGCATGAATATTTGGGGAGGATTTTCCTTTGAGCTGTTTCAATTCTGCTTTGCTCATAGAGCACAGCACCTTCTCTGATGTGGGCACGCCATACTGAGTGGTCCTGTGTCAGTGTCTCCCATGTCACACAATCAATTCCAAAGTTATCCATTATCTCAAGTACCACTTAAAGCCAGATAGGACGTAATGAGATTCAAGTATGCTGGTCAATAAATACCCAAACTAATCTGGGCCCCTGCACTCTGGGCAAATAAACTGAAAAATGTAGAATTCCTCAGAACTATAAATTACCCTGCCCCTGGCCTACGATGTTCCTGATTACCTCACTTTTCTGTCCCTGAACCCCTCATCTCCCCACCCAGGAAGGTTTTCCTCAATAAGAATTCCTAGCTTCTCCTGGCTAGTGAGCATCTCCCTTAGGGAGAGCATCTCCCTTAGGGAGGCCACCTCCCTTAAGGAGTTGACCCTCCAACCCACCCACCCCCACCTAAAGTTGCAGCCTTCTATGGGGGGAGGTGGGGAGAGGGAGAAAGAGGGAGAAAGGGAGGGAGGGAGATGGAGAGAGACAGAGAGAGGGAATAAAAGGCTTTCAGCCCAAGCAAATTCTTTCCAGGTAACCCTGCCATACACATACCACCCACCTGGTCATTCAGGGGTGCCCCCAAACCTCAATGATAATGACCAAGCTTGGGTCCCTAAAATTGATGGGAAAATGTGATTTCTTCATTTCTACTGTATAAGTGATGGGCCAAAGTATAGAAACTTGCCATATATCAGATTAATTCAACGTGTCCTTTGATTCTACTGTTTTTTTTTTTTTTACTATTTAATCCAAGTTAAATCTTATTGAGACATAGTTCACTTTCAATTATAACTTTAAAAAAATATATGCTTAAACTTGCTTTCCAGTGGTTCAATGTTTGAATTTATCTCAAAACAAAACAAAAAACTCTCAAACTGTTGGAATGCAATTCAATCCAACAAACATTTATTAAGCAGCTACTATGTATAACATACCTTGATAGGTGCTGACTAAACTATCTCAAGAAGATAAACTGTCCAAATTCAGACCAAAACAATACAACACACAATGTATATGTTAGAGCATAATTAGTACAGACAAATTCAAGGAATCCAGTATCCTATTATCTTTATAAATGAGAAAAATAGGTGAGAGTCTGTCAACAATGACGCCCAGGAAAAGCAGCTTCATCAAAATGACAAATACACTATAGTTTTAAAAGTATGTGTCATGTTGACATTCAAAACATGTTACACGAAAGGATATTTTTCTTCTTTTCCTAGTCCATCTAATTTTATGAGATCTTGATTGTTCTGTAACAAAATGAGGCTAATTCTAATCCTCCATGAATTTTCACTTCAAAATACCATAGCATTAAATGTTGTTCCTTACCAATAAGTGAAAACCTCCAGAAAAAGCCTAATACTTTCTCCACTTGTTAAATCATAAACGTCAGCATTCAGTGGTCTACACCCATTTTTGTCAAGTTCGAGACTATTTGCATAGATCAACAATACAAACACACACAAAACTTAAAGCATTTTACTTCTAAACATAAGTCAGCACATAATCAAACCCCCACTCTCAGAGGATTCATACTATTTATTAGCAGAGTATGCATTCTGTAATGTGTTTTGGAGTTGGTAGGTAACTGACATTTTTGTAATGTGACATGTATCTTTTATAAGCTATTCTAATTATTTTTCATCCATATATAATAAAAGATAAAAATAGTTCTAAAGGAAATTGCAAAGACTTTCCTTTTTTTTTTTTTTTTTTTTTTTTTTTTACAAAGAAGTTCACCAGTTGTTATGTGGTAAGATATATTGGTCCCACAGTTGTTTAGGTATAAATATAAACTTCCCCATCAACCTAGCAGTTTTCTAATGTAGATAGATCAAGATATTAGCTTTTAAGAAATAGTTAAGAGGCACAGTTGAATTTTTTCTTAATGAAAAAAACATTCATGAGTATTATCTGACCTGTTAAATCTTAGAATTTACTTACTTTACGTAGTTTCTTCCAGGGTTTTTGTGAGGATCAAATGATATGGACATAGAACCCTATGCAAAAATGTACAGCAGGCACCACATGCCTGCTCTTCTCCAAAACTCTGGCAACTTCCAAACCTCTCAAGGGCACTGGCCAGCCAGTGTTATAACAACATCAGTGTCACCCTTAAATTCTATGTTCTTTCACCCCACATATCCAATCAGCTACCCCTATACCCTCTGCCCTCCTCGGCACTCAGGTACCATCACCACTAGAACACTGCTTCTGACATCACCTTACCCATCCACAATCTATCCTACACATGGCTGCTAAAATGGTTTTCTAAAACAATGGTCTGCCCAGGTTCCTCCTCTGCTCTGTAAAGTCCAGGGGTCTCCTGCTATATCTCCATGGTTCTAACAGAAACCACTCTGTTTGGAATTTAAACTTCTGCATACCCTGGCTTCCAGCCTACATCTCCATCCTTATTCAACACTGCTCCTTGCTTCCAGTCTGCCCAAATTGGCAGTTTTGTTTTGTTTTTTCACACAAAGTCCCAAAGGTTCTTTGGAATCTCTTTTTTATAGGCACTGGATGAACCTATAAGGACAGATACAGGTTGCCCAGTTCCTTCAGGGCAAGGACTGCTTCACTTTGTTTTTATACCCTTATCCAACATTGGCAGTAAATAGGGATTAATTATCATTGCAACTCCTGAGTCTCCACTACTCAAAAAGTATTTCTTGACATTTTCACCTCTCGTTGCCAAAATGGCAGATTTAAAGAACTTAAGTCATAAAAATTCAAATTATGTTTTAAAATACTGCAATAAAAATACTTCAAAGTTAAAAATGCTCCAATACTGAAGCATTTTCAAATCCAATTACTCCATGAATGGCCTTACAAAAGATTGCATCACATCTTCACAAAATCTTACCCACATAATGGAGCACAAATGATCCCTACCTCTCTAAAGCTCACAATATCTTCCTGCCATCCTTCCTACTGACTTATCACATTCTCATTATAATTAATCTTTTCTTCCCTCACACTCCTATAGACTATATGGTATGCTTCTTAAGACAGGGTCAATCTTTAAGAAAAACAAAAACTATATTCTTAGTACCAAGAACACTGTCCTAGATAATAAGCAATGACTTTGTTTAATTCAATTTAAGAAAGTAAAAAATAGAGATATTTATTTTTCCTTCACTTACTCATAGAGTATTTTTTTAGTTCAACAGAATTTGTTGTATGCTTATTATCAAAGCAATAACACAATAAGTAGTATGACCAGGAAATAAAAATAATCTTATTTATTGAACTGGTTATTGTAATGGTTAAAAAAAGATTATTCAAAGAGATAGAGAACATTATGAAATGCAAAATGGATAATTTTGACTACATTAAACTGAAAAGTTTTTGCAAAAACAAACTCAATGCAACCAAAATTAGGAGGGAAGCAGAAAACTGGGAAAGAATTTTTACAACTAGTGTCTATGATAAAGGCCTCATTTCTAAAACATAAAAAAAACTGAGTCAAACATACAAGAATACAAGTCATTCCCCAATTGATAAATGGTCAAAGGATATGAACAGGCAGTTTTCAGAGGAAGAAATTAAAGCTACCTATAGTCTTATGAAAAAATGCTCTAAATCACTATTGATAAGAGAGATGCAAATCAAAACAACTCTGAGGTACCACATCACACCTATCAGATTGGCTAACATGACAAAAGAGGAAGATGATAAATGTTGGAGAAGATGTGGGAGAACTGGAACACTGTGAGCTGATCCAACCACTCCGGCAAGCAATGAGGAACTATACCCAAGGGGCTATAAAAATGTGTACACCCTTTGACCCAGTAATATCCCTTCTAGGACTGTATCCCAGAAAGAGCATAAAAATGGGAAAAGGACCCACATGTGCAAAAATATTTATAGTAGCTATTTTTGTGGTGACCAAGAACTGAAAATTGAGGGAATGCCCATCAATTGGGGAATAGCTGAACAAGAAGTAGTATATGAATATAATGGAATACTGTTGTGCTATAAGAAATGATGAACAGGTGGACTTCAGAGAAACCTGGAAAGATTTATATGAACTGATGCTGAATGAAGTGAGCAGAGCCAGGAGAACACTATATACAGTAACAGCCACAGTGTGTGAGGACTGTTTTTGATAGACTTGGCTCTTCACGGCAATGCAAAGACCTAAAACATTTCCAATGGACTCAGGATGCAAAATGTCATTCACATCTGGAGCAAGAATTATGGAGTCAGAATAAAGAATGAAGCAGATTATTTTCTCCTTTGTTATGTTTTGTATTGTTTTCTCATGGTTTCTCCCATTCATTTTAAGTCTTCTATGCAATTTGACAATGTGAAAATGTGTTTAATAGAAATGTATGTGTGGAACCCATATAAGATTGTATGCCATCTTGGGGAGGAAGGGAGGAAGGAAGGGGAGAAAATTTGGAACTTATTGGAAGTGAATGCTGAAAACTGAAAACAAATAAATTAATAAATTTGGGAAGAAAAAAGATTACTACCTTTATTTCAGATAAAATGAAAACCTATTTGAAATACAAGTATAACTTCTTTAAAAGTGGCAATCAATTTGACAGTATTACATTCTTCAAATCAAAATCTTCCATTCAAGTTTATACTATATTTTATTCCTAAAACTCTTACTTGGCATGCCATGTATCTGTTTTACCCCTTTGAAAAAATTTTTGGGCTTCCAGCACTTCCCAATAAACAAGTATACTAGAAGATCCAAATAAAGAACAGACCCAAATGGCAAAGCAAACAGCACAATATATTTAATGCTAAAACAAGAATGGAAAAATCAAAACCATCCCTGGTTCCTTTTTAAGGGCAGTTCGACAGCAATTTTAAAACTTCTCCCAAACTATTAAAGAAAATATGTCCGGGGCGGAGCCAAGATGGCGGAGTAGAAGGATGCACATTTATGAGCTCCGAGCCCACAACCCATGGAATTGAGGTGAAAAGAGATCCCCATAAATTCTGAATCACTGCAGGGGGTGCATAAACATAGGGAAAGAGATTTCTGTTCCACTGAGCCCTGGAGAGCCGTCCCCGGGGTCCATCGCGCCCCGGAAAGCGGACCCCACCCCCAGCACTGCCCTGGCCTCGGCCCCAGGGAAGCTGACCCGAGCAGGCTTCAGAGAGGGAAGCTCCGGCAGCCAGGAAAGTCCCTCCGCCCACAGAAGCTACAGGTCAGTGAGAAAGAAGGCTGGGCTAGGGGAGGGGAGCGGAGCGTCTCCGTGACTCGGGCCCCCTCGGGAGGAAGAGGCGGCGGAGACAGGGGCAGGAAGCGGCGGAGGCAGAGGCATGGGCGGGGGCTGAGGCGCAGCGGCCCAGGACTCAGGAATCCCCCAGCAGCAGGTAGGATCTTCAATACTGAAGGTCTTTCCAACCTGAGGGAGCTGAGCCTGGGAGACGGCCCTGCCCCCACCCCGCTCCATTACTGAAGGCCTCTGAATAAAACCCCTGAGGGAGCTGAGCATAGGAGGCGGGCCCCCCACCCGCTCCGTTCCTGAAAGTCTCTGCAGAAAGTCCCTGAGGGACTGAGCTTGGGAGGTGGCCCTGTCCCCACCCCTGTGCCAGAACTAAAGCTTGCCGCGGAAAGCGCATTTGAATCTCAGAGGCCAAGCACTAGCTGGGCAGATCCAGGCGGAGGTGGAAAGGAATCTCAGAAGTCAAGTAACTGGCTGGGAAAATGCCTAGAAAAGGGAAGAAAAAATAAGACTATAGAGAGTTTTTTTCCAACAAGTGCAAATGATCCCGACCTTCGGATCTGATGGCGAGGACGAGAACGTATTCTTGCCATCAGGGAAAGACGTGGAGGGCGGGGGCCTCAGTACCCCCAGACACCCCAGGGGGGGTGTCGGGTGGGGCTCAGGCCTTGGAAGAGCTTTAAAAAGGATTTTGAAAAGCAAGTTAGACAGGTGGAGGAAAAACTGGGAAGAGAAATGACAAAGATGCAAGAAAAGTATGAAAAACAGGTCAATACCTTGGTAAAGGAGACCCAAAAAAAATGCTGAGGAAATTAACACGTTGAAAAATAGGCTCACTCAATTGGCAAAAGAGGTTCAAAAAGCCAACGAGGAGAAGAATGCATTCAAAAGCAGAATGAGCCAAATGGGAAAAAGAGGCTCAAAAGCTCACTGAATTTAATAGTTCTCTCAAAATTAGAATGGAACAGATGGAGTCTAATGACTTTTACGAGAAACCAAGAAATCACCAAACAAAACCAAAAGAACGAAAAAATGGAAGAGAATGTGAAATATCTCATGGGAAAAACAACTGACCTGGAAAATAGATCCAGGAGAGACAATTTAAAAATTATGAGACTACCTGAAAGCCATGATCAAAAAAAAGAGCCTAGACATCATCTTGCATGAAATTATCAAGGAAAACTGCCCTGACATTCTAGAACCAGAGGGCAAAATAAGTATTGAAAGAATCCATCGATCACCACCTGAAAGAGATCCAAAAAGAGAAACTCCTAGGAACATTGTGGCCAAATTCCAGAACTCCAAGCTCAAGGAAAAATCTTGCAAGCAGCTAGAAAGAAACAATTCCAGTACTATGGAATACAATCAGGATAACTCAAGATCTAGCAGCTTCTACATTAAGGGATCGAAGGGCCTGGAATAGAATATTCCAGAAGGCAAAGGAACTAGGACTCAAACCTCAAGAATCACCTACCCAGCTAAACTGAGTATAATACGTCAAGGGAAAATATGGTCTTTCAATGAAACAGAGGACTTTCAATCATTCTTAATGAAAAGACCAGAGCTGAAAAGAAAATTTGACTTTCAAACACAAGAATGAGAAGAAGCATGAAAAAGGAAACAGCAAAGAGAAGTATTAAGGGACTTACCAGAAATGAACTGTTCACATTCCTACAGGGAAAGACAATATTTCTAACTCTTAAAACTTTTCAGTATCTGGGTAGTTGGTGGGACCACACATACACATGTACACGCATGCACACACATACACACATGCATACAACATACAGAGACAGAGAGCACAGATTGAACTGAATAGGATGGGGACCATACCTTAAAAGAAATTAAGGTAAATGGTGAGAGAGAAATATAGTGAGAGGAAAGAGGGGGAAATGGAAGGGGGGTAAATATATGTCCATTTAAGAGGCAAGCAGGAGATTTTTTTAGTGGAGGGAAAAAGAGGAGAGCTGAGGGAAAAAAAAAAAAAAAAAAAAACCAAGAAGTTTACCCTCATCACATTTGACTAAACGAAGGAGTGAAATGCACACTCATTTTGGTATGTAAACCTATCTTACAGTACAAGAAAGCGGGGGGGAGAAGGAGATATTGCGGGGGGGGGGGGGGGGAGATGATGGAAGGGAGGGCAAAGGGAGGAGGGAGTAATTGAAAGTCAACACTTGGGGAGGGACAGGATCAAAAGACAGAAGAGAAACAATGAGGGGCAGGTTAGGAGGGATGGTAATTCAGTTAGTCTTACACAACACGACTATCAGGAAGAGTCATTTGCAAAGATACACAGATATGGTCTATATTGAATTGGCCTGCCTTCCCAAAGGGAATGGGTGGGGTGAGGGAGGGGATGGGGGAGAATTTGGAACCCAAAGTTTTAGGAACAATTGTTTAGTATTGTTGTTGCAACTAAGAAAGAAGACATACAGTTAAGGAGGAATAGAAAGTCATCTGGCCCTACAGGAGAAAAAGAGAAGATGGAGACAAGAGAAGGAGAGGGATGACAGAAGAGAGGGCAGATTGGAGATAGGGAAAATTAGATTGCTTGGGGTATTGGGGGTGGAGGGAGGGGATAAAAGGGGGGAAAATTTGGAACCCAAAAATTTGTGAAAATGAATGTAAAAAGTTAAATAAATAAAAAAAAAAAAAAAGAAAATATGTCCTCATGTCAAGTACCTTTTAGTGTGTATATCAAGTCCATTTCTCCCTTCTCTAAATTATTGTTATTATTAACTGTGCTGAGTGAAAACCACTATTTTATATTATCACAGACACTAGTTGTAAAAATTCTTTCCCAGTTTTCTGCTTCCCTCCTAATCTTGGTTGCATTGAGTTTGTGCAAAAACTTTTCAATTCAATGCAGTCAAAAATATCCATTTTACATTTCATAATGTTCTCTCTATCTCTTGGTATAATCTTCTTTTAATTATTACAATAGCCAGTTCAATAAATAAGATTATTTTTATTTCCTGATCATTGTGTTATTGCTTTGGTAATAATCACAATATTATATATATTATATTATATTTAAAGAAATGTGGTTTTATTGTTCTACATACAGAAATATACATATATATATGCAGGAATATGGATTATAATCAAATTATTTCCAAACAGTCTTTCTGGACTGCTAAAAGCAAACAGATAAATGTATTTGTTGTTATATCTATTTGCATTAAAATAATCTATAAAATGTTATATAGATTTCTTTAAAATCTCTCTTTTGTTTACAATATTAATATCCTTATGAAATCTCTTCTTCAAACATAATTAGCATCTAAAGGTAAATTCAGCCTAGTTCAGGTAGAATTATCATAAACAAAAAATTAATGGAATCCAATTTAAAGAAATTTTGCTACATTGTGATTTCAAAATGTGGCACAGAAAGACAGCCTAGAGAAGACATACTTTAAAATGCTCCCTACTAAAATCATGAATGGAAGGATTTTAGTGCAGGTAGTTTCCAGTTTTGCAGTCAGAGAAAACTAAATTCTCTCTTCCAAAATTCCCAAGTAGGCAGTTGGAAATAGGAAATTGGAGAAAGGTAGAGAACAAGGGCTGCAGCTTGAATTATCCACTTACGGTGGCAGTTGAGGCCCTCACATGTGATGACAAACCCAAACCACCAGGCCAGATCTGGTTCTGATCTGGTTTTTCTCACTGTGTTCTATTACTCTGAAATCCGAGGTTCCCAAACTTATCTGAATCATTGCCCCCTTAAAAAAAAATTACTCAGTGCCCCCCTGAAAATCTACTTTGTTTAACCTTTAATGGTTTTTTAAAAAAATTTTGTATCATTTCAAAAATACATAAAACATATATTTTTGAAAAATAATTCATCTTAAATTGAATAATGTATTGCAAATTTGTGCCTTGTTCCTGCACTAAAATTTGATGATGTAACACTGCACCACATAACAATATATATCATATTGTAAACAAGTCAGTACCTACACATATTCCTGCTCCAAAAAAGAAGTATGTTGAACTTCCTGACAACTTGGGACAAGAATGCCTGCCAACACTTGTTTCTTAAGACCTGTCAGCAGACTTGACCTCTGATTTGTTGTAACTTGCATTCTGTGTGATATTTGGAAAATAACGTAATCACTATGACTTTAACTCTGTTACATAACAGATGAAACACGTACGAACAGTTTTTCAAAATTTTCTTATCTTCTCTTTCTTCTCTTCTTTCCCTATGCTTGCACCCGTGGTCCCCTTATTTTTATTCAAAGCCCCCCAATTGCACCCAACATTACTACTGCCCCCCCATTCTTGCATCCCTCGGGGGGTTCACTTTAGGAACCTATGTTCTGAAATTGCTTTTGGCTGCAATCAGGTAACAAAAAGACAACTCAATATAAATGTAAAACACAACACAAACAACCAAAATATTTATTCAAAAATAAGTGCTTTGCAAATAAGCCCTCTGGACAACAAATATTTTAAGGTACAATGCTAATCACCGAACATCTAAAGAAAAGCAAAAACTACTTTTTACTCTCAAGGATCTCAGTCTAATGCGGGAGACAACAAATGTAATCAACTACATATGAAAACAAAACATGAAAAAGACTGAAAATAATCTTAAAGGATAAGCCCTTGCCATGGAGGGGAGTTAAGGAAGAAGTCCTGAAGGGAGCCAGGAGATGAAGAGCAAGAGCATTCCATGCAGTGAATGACAGTCAATAAAAACGCATTGTCCAGAGACAGAGAATGTGGTGGAGACAAGTATTGGTGAATTAGAGAGTATGTGGAGGAAAGTGCAAAAAGACAGAAAAGGCAGGGGCCCAGGTTAGAAAGGCTTTAAAAAAACTAAACAGAAGATGTTATATGTGGTCCTGGAGGTCACAGGAAGATTCTGGAGTTGACTGAATGAGAGGTCAGGGCAGGCGGGGTGGGGTGAGGGTGGCAATAAAATGGTAGTGAAAGTATAGGCCAGGCCGGCAGTTTATGAAGATCAATTCAGCACATGAGGGGAGTGTGTGAGGGAGCAAGGAAAGACATCAGGAATTGAGGGTAACCAATGCGGGTGAGGAGCCTGCACTAAGAAAGCAATAGTATTTGAGAAAAGATGTTATTTAAAGTTATTAGAAGAGTATGACTGTCAGGACCTAGAAACAGATTCGACATGGCGGACAAGAATGAAGAGTCAAGCATGTGAATCTGAGTTACTGTGAACATGGTCATGTTCTGGGCAGAACTAGGGAAGTTCATAAGGGGGGAAGGTCTGGGATGAGATAATGGCTTCAATTTTGGACACAGTGAGTATAATATATCTAGGGAACATGCAGTTTAGGATGTCCAATAAGCAGCTGGAGATGCAAGATTTGAGGTCAGGAGAGAGGTTAGGGCTGGCCATACAGATCTGAGTATCATGTGCACACAGAGATATCAGTTCTTTGGGAATTGATAAGATCACCAAGTGAGCCTTGGGGAATATTCAAAGGTGGTAGGAGTGACTTGGGTGAAGAATCAACAAGGGTACATGGAGAAAGAATAAGGAAAACCAGGAGAGAACAATATAATGGGGTGTGGAGAGAAATATAATGAGAAAAGGGTAATCTACAGTAGTAAAGACCACAGAAGGCTTAAGAAAGAAGAAGATTGACAAAGCCATTTGATTTGGAAATTGTAGGCATCACTGATAAGTCTGGGGAGTTGTTTCATTTCAATGATGAAGTCAGAAGTTAGAAAGCTGCAAGTAAAAAGAAGACTGAGAGAAAAAGAAGTAGAGGCACAGACTGTAGATGGCCTTCTCCAAGAGCTTAGTCACTAGTGGGAGGACAGACAGTAGACAACAGCTAGCGGTGACAGAGCAAGCAGGGACTATTACGAGAATAAGGAAGATAAAGAATTGTTTATAAAGAGCAAGGAAGTGGGCAAGGGAAAGGGGGAGATTGTAGACTAGCAAGGTGGTGAGGATGATAGGGAGGTAGGAGAAAATGGGGTGAAATAAAAAGTTACTATAAAACCCAAAGTGGAAACAATCTCTAGAATAAACGAGAGCTTCCCCCACTCAAACTTTGCCCTATCATATACTCTTACCAACAGTCATTCAGTCCCTAGTACTGACCCTCAGAAACAGAAGAGGGTTTTGTCCCTTTCTTCTACTGGCTTTACCCTAAACTAGCTCATTTTCTTTCTCATAAAAACTGCTTCTTCTCTCAGAATCTGAAGATGGTTTTGTGTTCTCTTTTCAGAATTGTCTTAGTGGACTCCTCACTATTCATTGGTGACCCTACATTTTCTAGAATGGGCTCATTGTCCTGCGGTTTTTTGAAGGCTAAAAGGGGTCCAAGGTGGAAGGAACCAAGATGGCAGAGTAGAAAGAGGCACATACTCGAGCTCTTCCCCCACAGCCCACAAAATACCTGTAAAGAAAGACACTCAACAAATTCTAGAGCAGCACAAGCCACAGAACAACAAAGTGGAGGAGATTTATAGCCCAGGATGACCTAGAAGGCCGATGGGACAGGTCTGTTGCACCGGGACGCGCAGCCCAGACTTGGCAGTGCGGCAGCACCAGGAGGAGGACCAGAGCAGGCCTCAGGGGCAGAATCCCCCATAGCAGGCAATTTGCAGAACCCTCAACCCACAGGTGCCAAAGGCAGCTTCAAAGGTCAGTGAGAGAGCTTTTTGACCTCCATGAAAAGAAGCAGAGTTCTCCCCTAGCCCCAGCTCCAGGCAGCAGCTGGCATCTACTGTTGGATAAAGAGCAGCTGATCTGAATCTCAGTCAGGAGTCACGCCAGGGAATAAATTCCTCTCCCTTGATTGTACCACCTTGGAGGAACTGAGAACTTACAGGCTCCCAGAGTATACCCTACTCTTGACAAAGGACCCAAAAGTCAAGTAACTGCTTGGGAAAATGCCCAAAAAAGGGAAAAAAAGTAAGACTATAAAAGGTTACTTTCCTGGTGAAGTTATTCTCTCCCATCCTTTCTGATGAGGAAGAACGCTGCTTACCATCAGAGGATGACATAAAAGTCAAAGTTTCTGCATCCAAAACCTCCAAAATAAACATGCAATGATCTCAGGCCATGGAATAGTTCAAAAAGGACTTTGAAAATCAAGTAAGAGAGGTAGAGGAAAAATTGGGAAGAGAAATGAGAGCTATGCATGAAAATCATGAAAAGCAAGTCAACAGTTTGCTAAAGGAGAACCAAAAAAAAATGCTGAAGAAAATAACATCTTGAAAAATAGGCTAAGTCAATTGGGAAAAGAGGTTCAAAAAGCCAATGAGGAGAAGAATGCTTTCAAAAGCAGAATTAGCCAAAGGGAAAAGGAGGTTCAAAAGCTCACTGAAGAAAATAGTTCTTTAAAAATTAGAATGGAAAAGATGGAAGGTAATGACTTTATGAGAAATCAAGAAATTACAAAACAAAACCAAAAGAATGAAAAAAATGAAAGATAATGTGAAATATCTCATTAGAATAACAGCTGTCCTGAAAAATAGATCCAGGAGAGACAATTTAAAAATTATGAAACCACCTGAAAGGCATGATCAAAAAAAGAGCCTAGACATCATCTTTCATGAAATTATCAAGGAAAACTTCCCTGATATTCTAGAACCAGAGGGAAAAATAAATATTGGAAGAATCCAGCAATCACCTCCTGAAAGAGATCCAAAAAGAGAAACTCCTAAGAACATTGTGGCCAAATTCCAGCATTCCCAGGTCAAGGAGAAAAGATTGCAAGCAGCTGGAAAGAAACAATTCAAGTACTGTGGAAATACAGTCAGGATAACACAAGATCTAGCAGCTTCTATACCAAGGGATTGAAGGACCTGGAATATGATAGTCCAGAAGTCAAAGGAACAGGGATTAAAACCAAGAATCACCTGCCCCGCAAAACTGAGTATAATACTTCAGGGAAAAAATGGTCATTCAATGAAATAGAGGACTATAAAGCATTCTTGATGAAAAGACCCAAACTGAAAAGAAAATCTGACTTTCAAACAGAAGAATCAAGAGAAGCATGAAAAGGTAAACAGGAAAGAGAAATTACAAGGGACTTCCTAAAATTGAACTGTTTACATTCCTACATGGAAAGGTAATATTCAAGTAATTCTTGAAACTTTTCTAAGTATCTGGGGAATTGGAAGAATTATACACATACATACACACAGACATACACATGCACATATACATATTTATAGAGAGAAAGAGAGACAGAGAGTGAGCACTGGGTGAGTTGAATAGGAAGGGATACCTAAAAATGATAAAATTAAGGAGTGAGAGAGGAATAGATTGGGAGGAGAAAGGGAGAAATGGAATGGGGCAAATGATCTCTCATAGAAGAGGCAAGAAAAAGTTTTTCCAATGGAGGGGAAAGGGGGGGGTGAGAAGGGAAAAAGTGATGCTTACACTCATCACATTTGGCTCAAAGAAGGAATAACATACACAATCAATTTGGTATGAAAATCTATCTTACACTACAAGAAAGTAGGGGAGAAGGGGATAAGCAGGGTGGAGGGGGATGATAGAAAGGAGGGCAAATGGGAGTAGGGAACAATTAGAAGTCAACACTCTTGGGGAGGGACAAAGTCAAAAGTGAGAATAGAACAAATGAGGGTCAGGATAGGATGGTTAGTCTTACACAACATGACTATTATGGAAGTCATTTACAAAACTACCCATATATAGCCTAGATTGAATTGATTGCTTTCTCAGTGGGGATGGGTGGAGAAGGAGGAAGGGAGAGAAGTTGGAACTCAAAGTTTTAGGAGCTTTGTTTTTTGTTGAGAATTGTTTTTACGTACAACTGGGAAATAAGAAATACAGGTAAAGGGATACAGAAATTTATCCTGCCCTACAGGACAAGAGAGAACATGGGGATAAGGGAAGGGAGGGGTGTTAGAAGGGTGTGCACACTAGTGGAAGGGGAAATCAGAATGCACAGGGTTTTGGGGTAGGGGGAGGGGAAAGGGGGGAGAAAATGTGGAACTGAAAATTTTGGGGAAATGAATGTTGAAAATTTAAAATGAATAAATAAATTAAAAGGGTCCTAGGTTTTGCTCTCTCCATTCCTCAGATTTTTAACACTCCACCAGGTTAGATAGATCTTTGCAATTCCTATAAACATAAGTAAAAATAAAATGGTAGGAGATCATCACTAATTTCATTAAGAATACAATCAGTGGGAGGAGGAGCCAAGATGGCAGAGTAGAAAGATTCACATATGCTAGCTCCAAACTCACAGCCCATAAAATTCCTGTAAAGAAGAACTCCCAACAAATTCTGGAGCAGTGGAAGCCGCACAATAACGGAGTGAAGGAAATTTCTGTTCCAGAGAGCCCTGAAAAACCGTCACCAAAGATCTGTTGCACCCTGGACTGGGAACAGAGCCCAGCCCTGCCTTGGCCACACAGTATCAAGATGAGCAGATCCAAGCAGGCTTCAGGGCAGAATCTCCAGCGGCCATGCAGGTCCATCCACCCACAGACGCCAAAGGTTAGTGAGAGGGGCCTGTTAGGCTCGCCAAAAGGGGATCAGGGTGTCCCGATAACTCAGGCCCCCTCGGGAGGCAGCAGCAGAGGCAGCAGTGGACAGGAGCTCGCAAAGCAGACAGGAGCTCGGATCCATTGTTGAAGGTCTCTGCATAAACCCCCTGAGGTAACTGAGGCGGCCCTGCCCGTACCTGAGCAGCTGAACTTAATCTCATACTGAATAGCAGCCCTGTCCCCTCTGAAAGTCCTGAGGCTGGGAAGCAGCATTTGAATCTCAGACCCCAAGCACTAGCTGGGCGGATCTGGAGGTGAGGTGGGTGTAGAAAGGAATCTCAGAAGTCAAGTAACTGACTGGGAAAATGTCCGGAAAAGGGGGAAAAAAATAAGACCATAGAAGTTTACTTTCTTGGTGAACAAATATTTCCTCCTTTCCTTTCTGATGAGGAAGAACAATGCTTACCATCAGGGAAAGACATAGAAGTCAAGGATTCTGTATGCCAAATATCCGAAATAAATATTCAACGGGCTCAGGCCATGGAAGAGTTCAAAAAGGATTTTAAAAATCAAATTAGAGAGGTGGAGGAAGAACTGGGAAGAGAAATGAAAGACATGCAAGAAAAGCAGGAAAAACGGGTCAACACCTTGCTAAAGGAGACCCAAAAAAATGCTTAAGAAAATAACACCTTGAAAAATAGGCTAACTCAATTGGCAAAAGAAGTTCAAAAAGCCAATGAGGAGAAGAATGCTTTCAAAAGCAGAATTAGCCAAAGGGAAAAGGAGGTTGAAAAGTTCACTGAAGAAAATAGTTCTTTCAAAATTAGAATGGAACAGATGGAGGCTAATGACTTTATGAGAAACCAAATCACAAAACAAAACCACAAGAATGAAAAAATGGAAGAGAATGTGAAATATCTCATGGGAAAAACAAGTGACCTGGAAAATAGATCCAGGAGAGATAATTTAAAAATTATGGGACTGTCTTGATCAAAAAAAGAGCCTAGAAATCTTCTTTCATGAAATTATCAAGGAAAACTGCCCTGAGATTCTAGAACCAGAGGGCAAAATAAGTATTCAAGGAATCCACTCATCACCACCTGAAAGAGATCCAAAAAAAGAAACTCCTAGGAACATTGTGGCCAAATTCCAGAGTTCCCAGGTCAAGGAGAAAATATTGCAAGCAGCTAGAAAGAAACAATTCCAGTATTGTGGAAATACAATCAGGATAACACAAGATCTAGCAGCTTCTACATTAAGGGATTGAAGGGTGTGGAATAGGATATTCCAGAAGTCAAAGGAACTAGGACTAAAACCAAGAATCACCTACCCAGCAAAACTGAGTATAATATGTCAGGGAAAAAACTGGTCTTTCAATGAAACAGAGGACTTTCAAGCATTCTTGATGAAAAGACCAGAGCTGAAAAGAAAATTTGACTTTCAAACACAAGAATGAAAAGAAGCATGAAAAAAGAAAAAAAGCAAAGAGAAGTCATAAGGGACTTACTAAAGTTGAACTGTTTACATTCCTACATGGAAAGACAATATTTGTAACTCTTGAAACTTTTCTGTATCTGGGTAGTTGGTGGGATCACACACACACACACACACACACACACACACACACACACACACACACACGTGTAAGCACCCACAGAGACAGAGAGCACAGAGTGAATTGAATAGGATGGGATCATATCTTTAAAAAATGAAGTTAAGCAAGTGAGAAGGAATGTATTGGGAGGAGAGAGGGAGAAATGGAATGGGGCAAATTATCCCTCATAGAAGAGGCAGGCAGGAGCTGAGAGAAAAACAAGAAGTTTACTCTCATCACATCCAACTAAAGGAATGAATAAAATGCACAGTGATTTTGGTATGAAAACCTATCTTACAATGCAGGAAAGTGGGGGAGAAGGGGATAAGCAGGGTAGAGGGGATGCTGGTAGGGAGGGCAATGGGAAGAGGGAACAATGTGAAATCAACACTCTTGGGGAGGGACAGGATCAAAAGAGAGAATAGAAGCAATGAGGGGCAGGATAGGAGGGAGGGAAATATAGTTAGTCTTACACAACATGACTATTATCAAAGTCATTTGCAAAACTACACAGATATGGCCTGTATTGAATTTCCTGCCTTCCCAAGGGATATGGGTGGGGAGGGAGGGATGGGGCGAAGTTGGAACTCAAAGCTTTAGGAACAACTGTTGAGTATTGTTCTTGCTACTAGGAAACAAGAAATACAAGTAATGAGGAATAGAAAGTTATCTGGCCCTACAGGGCAAAAGGGAAGATGGGGACAAGGGAAGGGAGGGATGATAGAAGAGAGGGCAGATTGATGATAGGGGAAATTAGAATGCTTGGAGTATTGGGGTAGGGGGAGGGAAGAAATGGGGAGAAAATTTGGAACCCAAAATTTTGTGAAAACGAATGAAAAAGTTAAATAAATAAATTTATTTTAAAAAAAAAGAATACAATCAGTGAAATAAGAAAATGGCCAAAGAAGATTTGGCAGGAATACCAATAAAAGGTGAGAAAAAGAAAAAGCAGAGGGAGCAGAAGAACTGGGAAAAAATACTATTATAGAAATACTATTTTTCGAATAAAGTCGAAACAAATTCTAACACACATAAGCATATCAGGATTTGTAGAAAAACTTAGCCTAATCTGGAAGCAAAATATATAACTTATCAACATGTGTCCTAACCATGAAACTCAAGGTATGCATACAGAGGCCCTTCTGGAAAAGTCTGCATGAGTGATCTGCTCAGGCTCTACTAGGCTGACGGAGCTGATGTCACCTTGCTCTTCAAAACTCTGTTCTGCCCTATTTAGACACCGGCATATTAAATAAGAGCAGAGTACTAGTTATCGCACAACCTCTGTGAAAAATGTTAACATTTATTCAAGCATTTTTCCCTAAGCCAGGGAAAATTTCCAGTCTCACAGATGAAAAGTAATTCTTTCAAAAGTAGGTTTACTTGACTTTTAAGAAGACAATGGAAATTTAACAAATTTAGGTTAGTATGTTGTTCTTTTATATAATTTATTTCTAGGGTCCATGAGACAAAGAATAATTTTCAAAAAACTTTATTCCTAGTAAAAAATCCAAGAGGCAAAATTAAGTCTTGATAAAAAAAAATAATAAATTGTAGATTTTAAGTTTATAAAAACCAAAATATTAAAAAATAAGCTGTCCCTTTGATATTCTCAATTCATACGTAAACTGCAGTCTTTAAATTATCAGTTTTCTTAAATCTATTTGTAATTTGTAATAAACAAATAAATAATTGATTGAATATAGTACTGTTTTGTTGCATAAACTGTTGACAATACACTTCTCAATAAAGAAATATTGAATTGCAGCCCAAGGGTGGTTTAATTTGGTACAAATTTTGAATAATGTCAAACGTACTTCCAAAACAGATGCTTAGAGACTCTACAAGGACACTAGGCTCGATCAGAAGCCAGATTAAAGTTCCATCTGGAAACTAATAGAAATTCACAATTCCATTACAATTACCAAAGTCACCAATGTAACACATAACAGAAGTACTGCAAAGAACTTCTTAGAGAAGTCAACAGGCCTGCCCATCCCTCAAAACAATCAATTTATAAAAGAATCATTCATCTTCATAAAACAATCCATAACTATTTAAATTCTTATGTTCAATATAGAAAAATTTAAAATTTACATAATTATTTGAATTTCCTGCAGTTGACTTTTTCCCTAGACATTCAGATAATATTTTGTTTGTTAACACTGAATAACAAGGATAGCATGTCATAGAAAAAAAAGAATACTCTCTGAAACTCTCAGCCATTCTACTACCGATAAAAGTAATACTTGGCTACCTCATTATTCTTGCTTTATTGAAACCCAGCCTCACACCTTATGATACAAATCTCTTAAATTCTGTGACTAGAAGTTACCAGAGAATCAAAAAAATTTGGAGGTGGAAAAGTCCTTCAAGACTGTCTACTTCAACTTGCTGGGCAAAGCCCTGTCCAAAATGAGGAAGCTCATTCCTGACTGGGGGTTAGCGGGGTGCTGCAGGGTTGGGACTGCAGAGCTGGGATGAGAGTCTGCACCCAGTTCAGTGTTCTTTCTATTATGTTAAGTGGCTGCGGAGCAATAAACACAAATCAAGTTTCCCAAGGATGACAAATAAAAACTACACAGAAAACAGTTAAGAGTATAAAAACTGACATTATTAATGCTTGCATAGTATTCCATGCGGTAAGTATGTGTGAACCACACCTCTGCTATTGATTACCTGTGTGAATTTTGGAAAATCAGTTAACCTATAAAAATGAATCAGGGATATGTACTACACAGTATCTTAAATACTGAATAATAAATATCAAGTATGAAGTAAATTTAAAATAAAGATTAAATCTTACCAGAGAAGAGGGTGTAAACTGCTAACTTTTAGAAGAAAAGTAAATCCTTCAGGCCAACAGAACATCAGTTTTCCAGAAAATTCTAGGATACACTAGCAAAAGAACAAATTTCCAAAATGAAAATCAGTTCATCCTTACTAGTAAATCATGAACATTTAACATTCTATATATAAATTAACAGCAAATGTTAATACAAAATTTTTAAGTACTATCTTGTGACAGTTTGATTAAACCTGAGAAAGAAATTTTCAAAGGTTAAGCACAAATTCAGTCTAACTCAACTTGCCTATTATATCCATAATATTCTAAAGATAAAATAAATCACAGGCCCTTGCTCTTCAAGGGCTTATATTTGGCTTGAGGTGGGGTTAAGGAGGAGAAAATTGTTAAACTAAGTACACAGATAATGATATATAACCAGCCATCTCTATACGAAGGAAAGAAAGGAGGGAGGGAAAACTCTGTTTCTTGTATTATATTAAAAAACAAGAGTCACAGTGAATGGAGGATCCTTTCCAGGGTCAAAAAGCTAGTTCAAGAACACTGTTTCCACTAGCCATGTAACCTCAATGGCTCCAGGCAAGTTTTTGCTTCCACCCTAGGATTTCCCTAGACAGGTGAGATCAAAGATCTGGGCCCACATCCCACTGTCTCCCATCTGAACCCAGAAATAGATCAAAATAATAATAAGAAAGATAATGCACTGAAGCAACCTCTAACCACTCAGTAACAACCAATAAAAGACCAGATAAGTTCCAGTGACAGGATCTAACAATGAGCTGTTGCTAACTAGTTGACTAGGTGGAAGGAAAAGATACTCTGATTAATTAATATCAACATCTCAGTCCATCAGGCAGTCACTAAGTACTCCTTCAGTGCCTTGGACAAGTCAGGCACTGTGTGGTGAGGGCCAGGGCTAGGAAAGGCTAACAGCAACCCTGGTCCTTAAGGAGCTTACAATCTAATGGAGAGACTATATGTAAATAAATACACACAAAGCAAGCTACATGCACAGGCTCAACAGGAAGGAATTTTTAAAAGGGAAGGAACTAGAATTTAAGAGGGTTGGGAAAGGCTTCCTGCAGAAGGTAGAGTTTTTAAAGGAAGACAGGGAAACCAGTTGGCAGAGGAGAGGAGGGGGAGAGCCAGAGAAAATGCCCAGAGCCAAAAGATGCAGCAGCCAGGAGGCCAGTGTCATGGGGATGGAGAATACGTGCTGAGGAGTTAAGGTGTAAGGAGACCGGAAAGGTAGGAAGGGGGCTAGATTGTGGATGAGAGAAGAATTTGTATCCGATTCCAGGGGTCATAGGGAGCCACTAGAGTTTGGGGAATGGGGGAGAAGAATGACTGACCTATGCTTTTGAATACTTACTTAAATCAGCATGTATTGAGTAAGTGCTTACTATGGATGAGACACTGTGCTAGGAACTGGAGATGATAATAATACATAGCACTGCCAGGTCACCTCATTTGGTCCTTACATTATCACCCCCATGATCCCTCACTCTCTACACTACTTCTCCAATCCCCCCCCCCATCAAATCCTCTACTTCGCTGGTGCTCACAGCATCTTCTTTGGACAACCACCTTGGAAGGAGTAGCCGTGCTCACCTCAGAGCTTGCTCAGCTCTTTTCTATCTCACCCTCCTCACTCCTCCACCCAGGGACCTCCCCTGCCTTTTATAGGTTGTCTTCCCCCAATGAAATGTAAGTTTCTTCAGGTCAGGAACTATCTTTCTATATGATAGTATTGGTACTGGCACAAAGTAACCTCTTAATAAAGGTTTTATTAATTTAAAATGATTCTACAAATGGGAAAACTGAGGCTCTGAGATGTTAAGGGATTTGCTCAGGTCACTCTTCTAGTCTGATACAGCAATTGCACTCACGTCTTCTTGACTCTAACACTATCCACTGTGACAAGCAAACAGAAAGACGAAAAGCCACGTAAATGAAAAAATTCCCTATATCAACAAATATCTTTTGAGCAATGTTTACCTGAAAACTAGAATTTTTTAAAGAAATTAACAGCATTAAATAGTATTAAAAAAAATTCTAGATGATTATGCAAATTTCTCACTGGATTTAGCTTCAGGACACAAACTCTCTGGGTTACCTTCCTACCAGTATGACTAAGCATTTGCTCTCCTTGTCCCTCATTAGTTAAAATTAGGAGAGCCAATGCATCTATCTAGCCCAAGTTTCTCACCTGAACTTGAGTCCCTTATTATTGCCTATTGGCCATTTCTCACTGGTTCTCCCAGATACATGCCCAACTGAGTAAGTCCAAAAAGGAATTCAACATCTTCACCCTCCTGCCTGCCAAATTCTCTCTTCTTCCAAACTTCACAAGTTTCTTTTGAAAAGGACCACAACCCTTCCCATCTGCCACATTCAAAGTTAATCTTTATTCCTCACTTTCTCTCAACCCCACCTATGCAAACAATTGCTGTATCTATCTCTCTTGCCATTACTATCTCTCCCAACAGCCAGGTGACTGGTCTTTGCCTCAAGTCTCATTCTACCCCAGGCTGCCCTACACACTTAAGTCAAAGTGATTTCCTAAAAAACAGGTACAACCATGTCACTCCCTCGATCAATTCCAGTGGCTCCCTATGGCCTCAGAGATCAAATATAGACTATTCTCTTTAACTCTGAAAGTCCTTCACAATCTGACTCCACACTTGGGCATTATTTTCTTGTGCTTTTTGTGACTGGCCAAATAACTTCTTTCTATTCCTCAAACAAGATGCTTTCTCTGTCTCTATCTCCAACAAACTCCCTCCCCATCTATGTCATAATCATCTCTTAAGTTAAGATGCAGCTCAAGCACCACCTTCTGCACAAAGCTTTTACTTGACTTTCCCAAACGCTAGTGCTTTCCCTCTCAAACTACCTTCTATTTGGCTATTTTGTATGAATTGGTATTTATTCTCTATTTTTTTAATATACTTGCATACACACACATACATACACATATATAATGTATGTATATGTGTATGTATATTTTACTCTTTTCCCTATTAGAATGCAAGATCTTTATGTGAAAGGATTGTTTAAATTCATTGTATGTGTATTTGTCTAGCACACAGTAGATAAATATCTGAGTGATCTAGTAAGGTGTGGCAGAGGCTCCAAATTAAATGAAACCTAGAAATCTTTTTTTAGAACAATAAATTTGAATCTATATGCTTAGTTTATCCTGTATACTATAATTCCAATGAAAAAAGTAATATACAGATTCAGTAATATTCAGATACAGCTTGAAGACACTGGAAAGAATCTAACTACATTCTAGTCAAGTCCATACCCTATACCACTTATGCCTTTCCCCCATGTTAATTAAGTACTCCCTACCCATAAATGAGTCAAAGAAGCATATTCCTGAGGGAGATGTTTAATTGGCAGGGGGGTGGGGGGGTGGCACCACAGTGGCAAAGTTTTAAGACTTGCACTTGACAAAAAAAAAAAATCCTATTGTGTTTCATGATTTGATGCCCTGTTGATCTATTGATCTATCTATACACACACATATTTATATTATATATACATATGAATGAATGAAATGAAAATTAAAAATATAACATTCCCGTTCCTTCTAATGTGATGGAATTCTCATCTGTGTGTTTGCCCATGACTCTCACCAAGTAGCAATTCACTGTGTTTAAAGCAACAAAAGGAGATACAGCAATCTATCTTGATTACCACTAGGATTTCCCCCATCTCTAATAGATTAATTCTTTCCCAGTTTAAGGCAATGATTTGACTTAGCAAACCATTACTACTGAGAAAAAAAAAAGACATTACCTTTCTAGACGCCCTTTATGATAAGAGGAAACACCACTTTGAAGTCTACTCTTCCTTTTGAATTAGCTCAAACCCTTTTTAAAAATTATTTGGGAGGTATGTGTTCCTAAACTATTTCTAAGACAAAAATTACCTTTCCTTTAATACTGACCAGTGCTATACAGAACACTCCCAATGGGGTCTGGCAAGTTCTTGATACACCACAAGTACTATTGCCTATTGCTTTGTATTCTCTCCATCTGCTAATCTGGTTTCTTGCTTGCCTTTTTTACTGCAGCTGTGCACCGGGTTAACTGTTTCAATGGTTTTCCTACAATAACCCACAAATTTTTTCCTGATCAGTGTGCTGTATGATTGGTTCTTTGTTCCTAAGATAATTATTTTACATTTGTCTACACTGAACTGCATTTGCCATCTGCTGGCCCAATCACCTAAACAATCCCAGTCCTTCTGAATCTGATTGCATTGTTCCTTATTATTTCCTCTGCCTCCAATTTTAGGATCATCTGCAAACTTGAAGATCTTTTCTTCAAAGCTTTGTCCACGCTTTATTTTCATATCATTTTTAAAAGTGACCCCTTAAGCTCTATAGCTGAAATCCCTTCCAAACCAAAAGGTGTTTCCATTAAAGCTTATGCAAAGATGCCACCAAATAAAGGGGTAAAAAAATCATTAGAAATGAAGCTCTCACTAATACTTTTTTATTTTATCTCTTAGCCAGTTTTTCATTCTAAAACCATATTTGTAAATTAATTTTCTATATTTTAAATTTATCTTTTAGGATGTTATATTTTAAAGGAATACTATTTTTTTTTCCTATTTGGAAGTAAACGGTATAATTTCAAACTATTCCTAAATATACATTTTAAAGTGTTTCAGTTCTCATAATTGTTATCTTTAAACAAATGGAAACTGAAATCTGATGTTCTGAAATATCAGCCAATCTCTCAAATCCAGTAAAGTTTAACAAGCACTGAGATTTTTTTTTTTACTGTCTTTGATCACTTTTTATTGATTCGATTTAGTTGTACTTGTGTTAACATTAATGCTAAAAAACGGTCTGATCATGAACATAAGCCAGCAATTGAATAACAGTCGATGTAAAAAAAAAATCACAACAAAAGTCCATTTCAAGGGGCAACCTAAATTTTGCAAGTCACTCAGAAAAAAAAAATCATAAACACTAAGTATAACAGCACTGATGTTTTTATATTTTAGTTCACTTGACACAATCATAATTAATCAGCACTTTGGGTCACTCTTAACACTCAGCTAAATGTTTATACAGCCCAATGATGAACATTACATTTAAGAAATACACTTAACGTATTAATATTAAATAACACTTAATGAGTTACGTGCATATGTGTGCATACATATAGACACCGAGAGAGTTGGTGTATGTACATACACAGTACAGATAATAACTAGCATCTCTCTACGATGATAAGTTGCTGAGCAGATGCTAATTTGCACTATAAAGAGGAACATAGTGGTCTTCAATTTTTTTTTTGCACCTAAGTACAATATTTATGGTTGGCTACGAATCTTTGCACACATAGTTGGGAAACTAAGGAATGAGTATGTAATTACAAGTTCCATGAAATTCATGGGAGGTTCGTTCACATATATACCAGTAATTGTTGTCGAAGTTTCATACGATTCCTGGCACATCTGTAGAAATCAAAAGACATCTGGGAGAACCATTAATATAAAGTAGTTCTTCTTTAGGAGTTCCTAATATCAACAAAATCGTAGGTCTGGTAGAAATAAAAAATGGCTGACACTTTTATCGTTTACAAAGCACCACATGTACATTATATCACATGATCTTCCTAACAACCTTATGAGTTTGGGAGGCAGGTACTAGTACCCCCATTTTACATATGAGGAAGCCAAGACTCAGATCACTACTTATTCAAAGATCACACATCTAGAAAGTATGAGGCAGGACTCAAAACCAGACATTACATACACACATACACACACACACACACACACACACACACACACACGGGATTCTTATGCTCAGAAGGAGAAACAATTTCTTCCACAAAGTACTGCCACAGCATAAAATAGGTATAGAAGAAATGATACTCACTCCCTTTATTCACTAAGAATTTACGGAGCCTCTTCGACTATGTGCCAGGCACAACACCAGGTACCAAAGATATAAAGAAAACATACAATAGTCCCTGGCCACAAGGAGCTCAAGTTGTGGTGGGGAGGCGGGGAGAAGAGAAACATGAAGACACAGAGATAAACACCATGTAACAAGATCCACAAGACGACTGAGTGGTAAAGCCATGAGCACCTAAGCACTGAGGGAGGAAAGGAGATCAGCAAAGGCTTTACGTAAAAGACGGCTCTTAAACTAAACTCTGAAGTAAGCTTAGGATTCTGGAAGGCCCCCGAAGCCAGAAGAGCGATCCTCTGGGCACTGGGCAATGGCAGCAGTTGTGTGGACACAGGATGATAGCAGGCCATGGATGAGGGACGGTCCATCTGGACTGTATCCAAGTACATATAAAAAAGTCTGGAGAGAGAGGATGAGGTCAAGTTGTAAGGGTCTTAAATGCTAAATGCAAATATTTTGATCCCAGAGGCAATAGGTAACCACTGAAATGTATTTAGTAAAGGAGTGACATAGCCAAACCTGAGCTTTGGGAACATCACGTTGGCAGTTGTACAGAGGATAGATTAGAGGGGGGAGAGACCTGAAGCAGGAAGATCAGTTAGAAGGATATTGAAATAGTAGAAGCAAGAGGTGATACAGTCCTGAATGAGAATGCTGGCTACGTGAACACAGAGAAGAAAGCAAATGTGAGGGATACTAGGGAGGAAAAAAGACAAGAGTGGACAACTAACTGGATATGTGAAATGAATGAGGGGTCCATCCTTGATGACTGGAAGTATGTTGGTGCCATTAACAGAAACAAGAAAGTTTGGAAAAGAGAGGAAATAAATATTTTTAAGTGCCTACTCTGCCAAGCACTATGCTAAACCCTTTATAAATTTCATCTCATTTGATTCTCAGAACAACCTGAGTGGCAGGTACTTCTATTATCTCCAGCTTGCAAAGGAGGAACCTGAGGTTGGATGCAATGGAATACTACTGTGCTATAAGAAATGACGAACAGGAAGACTTCAGAGAGGCCTAGAAGGACCTATATGAAGTGATGCCGAGTGAAGCGGGCAGAACCAAGAGCATGCTGTACACAGCAACAACCACAGTGTGCAAAGAATCCTTCTGGTAGACTGAGCCCTTCACAGCAATGTAAGGACCTAAAAAATTCCCAATGGACTTCTGAGGCAAATCCTTCCACATGCACAGAAAGAATTATGGAACTAGATCACAGAATGAAGTAGACCATTTTCTTTTGTATTACATTTTGTTTTGTTTTATGGTTTCTCCCATTCATTTTAATTCTTCTATTCAACATGACTAAGGTAAAAATGTATTTAACAGGAAATGTATGTGTAGAACCTATATAAAATTACATGCCATCTTGGGGAGGGAGGAGAAAAAAATCTAAGATATATGGAAGTGACTATAGAACACTGAAAACAAATAATTTTTTTAGAAAAAAGGTAAAAAAAAAGTGCCCCTTCCACTCAAGGAGCAGAGCTCAAATTCAAAAGAGAGAAAAAAGACCCAAAAAGATGAGCAAAAACAAAAACAGCAACAAAAATCTGACCATAGAAAATTAATAAGTGATGGAAGATCAAGATACAAACTCACAAGACGGTAGTAATATCAAAACATCTATGGGCAAAACCTCAAAGAAAAATGACAAGCAGACTCAAGCCTAGAAAGAACTCATGGAAGAGCTCAAAAAAGAGCTTAAAAATCATATAAGACAGGTAGAAGGAAAAATTGTGGGAAGATTTAAGAGAGTGAAGCAAGAGAATTATGAAAAAAGAATCAATAGCTTGGAAAAAGAAAACTGCTTAAAAAGTAGCACAAGTCAAATGGAAAAGGAGATGCAAAAATCCCACCTTAGAAAACAACTTCTTAGAAGTACAATTGGCCAAATAGAAAAGGAAGTACAAAAGCTAATTGAGGAAAACAACTCCTTAAAAGTTAGAACTGGGCAAGTGGAAGCTAATGATTCTACGACACATCAAGAATCAATCAAACAAATTGAGATGAAAAAAAAAATAGAAGAAAATGTAAAGTATCTCATGGGAAAAACAACTGACCTGGAAAACAGATGCAGGATAGACAATGTCAGAATCACTGGACTACCTGAGAGCCATAACCAAAAGGAGGACCTGACCAACATCTTTCAAGAAATGGTCAAGGAAAACTGGAACCAGAGCGCAAAACAGGCATTGAAAAAATCCACCAATCACCTCAGGAAAGAGATCCCAAAATAAAAAGTCCATAGAACATTGTAGCCAAAATGGACCTAATCAAAAGAGATACGGAAACTACATCTTGTTAAAAGGTACCATAAGACAATGAAGTAATATCAATATTAAATATATATGCAGCAAGTGGTATAGCATCCAAATTTTAAAAGAAGTTAAGTGAGTTACAGGTTCATGACCAAATAAGAGATATAAAGGATTATGAAATGTAAAAAAGAGAATTTTGATTAAATTAAAAACCTTTTGCACAAGAAAAACCAATGCAACCAAGATTAGAAGGAAAGCAGAGATGGGGAAAAAAATCTTTACAGTAAGTATCTCTGATAAAGGCCTCATTTATCAAACAGAGAGAAATGAGTTAAATTTGTAAGAATACAGCCATTCCCCAATTGATAAGTGGTCAAAGGACAGGCAGTTTTCAGATGAAGAAATCAAAGCTATCTATAGGCATATGAAGAAGTGCTCTAAATCACTTTTGATTAGAGAATGCAAATTAAAACAACTCTGAGGTACCCCTTCATACCTATCAGATTGGCTAATACGACAGAAGAGGAAAATGATAAATGTTGGAAAGGATGTAGGAAAATTGGGGCACTAATGTAATGCTGGTGGATGAAATGATCCAACCATTCTGGAGAGCAATTTGGAACTATGCCCAAAGGGCAACCAAACTGTGCATGTCCTTTGATCCAGCAATGCCACTACTGGGTCTGTATTCCAAAGTGATCAAAAAAACAGACAAGGATCTATATGCACAAATACATTTATAGTAGATCTCTCCATGGTGGTAAAATATAGGAAATTAAGGGAATGCCCATCAGTTGGGGAATGGATGAACAAGTTGCGGTATGGGAATGAAATGAAATACTCTTGTGCAAAAAGAAATGATGAACTGGCAGATTTCAGAAAAACTTGGAAAGACTTGTATGAACTGATGCAAAGTGAAGTGAGCAGAATCAGAAAAACATTGTACATGGTATCAGCAACACTTTTTGATGATCAGCTATGAATAACTCAGCTCTTCTCAGCATCGCAGTGATCTAAGACAAGCACAAAAGATTCATGAAGGAAAATGCTATCCACATCCAGATAAAGAAATGACTGACTCCGAATGCAGACCAAAGCATACTTCTTCACTCACTTTATTCTTTTACATGTTTTTGTTCTTTTAATCTGGTTCTCCCTTGTGACTAAAATGGAAATATATTTTACATGATAGTACATATATAACCTATGTCAAATTGCCTACCATTTTAGGAAGAAAAAAAAGGGAAGGAGGGAGAAAACTTTGGAACTCAAAATTTTGTAAAAACAAATACTGAAAATTGCTTTGGCACATAATTGGAAAAAAATAAAATACTATTAAAAGAACAACAATAAAACAAGCGGTCCTGACCACAGCGGGTATGTGATGAACCAAGTGGATGGAGGGAAGATGGATCAGTCTACCCTCTACACAACAGTCAAATCATGGTCGTTAACTCTATCCGCAAGGTGAATTTTAGAGTAAGTAAGGTGGATTATAGTGTGTGTAGAGTGAACTTTTGTTATTATTTCTCAGAGTTCAGTTTTTCAGGATCCACAGCCATAACAATCAACGGTTCCCAAGCACTAGATATGAATTCTCACAGTTATGGTTCAAAACATCCCCACCACGCTTGCCTAGTTATACAATGGTTAATATAAACTTCCACTGCAGTTGTGTAGTGAGATACAGGGATGAGGTGATGTAAACTTGTGAGGCTATTGCTGACAATATGCCTTCTTTGTCTGTTGGTCTAAAAACAGGTGGTCACTAGACAGTGAATGAGGAACCCTTATGTTCAAATGCACAAATGCTGTGTATGCCTCAACTGGCCCCACTCAGGCTTGGGGGAAACCTTAGGATTGAGTGCACAAGCTGGAGTGCTATGCTTGCCTTGATTGGCCCCCATCAAGGCTTGAGGGGAATCTGTATGTGCCTCAACTGGCCCCCCTTGAGGCTTGAGGGGATTTAGAAGCACAAGTTGTACCTGTATCAACTGACCCCATAAAGACATAGGGATAGTTGCCCCCCCTTCTCATTTGGCCCATGAGAAGGATGATTAGGGAATGCTGTAGGATTTTATGCTCCCATTATCAGCAGTCTTCTTCTGAGATAACTAGACTAGAAGAAACTAAGATTATTAACCCCTTCTTAGTCTTTCCTGTCTGACCAAATCAAGAGTGAACCTGTGCTAGCAGCCCTCCAGTGCACCGTGTTTACCTGTCTTACAAACTCCAACACAGCTTTGTCCCCAAACCCTTCCTCACTCTACCTTGTGAAAGATTCTAACATTCCCCCTTCTCATCTGGGCACTATCCATTATCGCAGAGAAATCACAACCAAACCCTTACCCAGAAAAACCCAGGAGCAGCCACTGGAAACCCGCCCTGTCTGTCTTTGTATCACTAGAAACTAGCACGTATTGCTACTGCTCAGTCACGTCAGGCGTGTCTGACTCTTCATGACCATATGTGGCATTTCCCTGGCAAATATACTGCAGTGGTTGGTCATTTCCTCGTCCAGCTCATTTGACAGATGAGGAAACTGAGGCAAAGAGTATCAAGTGACTTTCCCAGAAGGACATTACTAATAAGTGTCTGAGGCCAGGTTTGAATTCAGGAAGATGGACTTGACTCCAGGCCTGGCAGTCTATCTAGAGTGCCAACAACCTGTCCTAAATGAGTACATAGTAGGCACTAAATAAATGTTTTATTAGTTGAAAGGCATTCTTCATCTAATTTTTTTTTCTATTAGGCTAAATTATTTTTAAATAATTATGTATTTCACATAGGGGAGGTTCTGAATATTCCAGGACTTACTGCAATCCATCCATCCATAGACAAGAACACCTGGAGAACCTAACTAGATGGTGAGGCTTCTCCCATGTAAAGTTGATAATAGGTCCTCTACAAGGATGGCAAACACCTCTGGTAAGCATACATCACCCTGGTTTGTTCTTTGCTTGATATTAGAGTTAGCTCTATTAGAATATGCTTGGGAGACCCCTTATAAGAGCAGAGTCTTTAACATAAAGTTTCATTTTATCAAATCAAATGCTTTGCTTCCACTTCTTAACCCTCACTTTTCAACTCATTCCAAGCTGGCTTCCAACCTTATTACTCAACTGAAAGGCTTCTCAGTGTTACCAGTTTTCTATCCACTACAATTGTACAAGAAATTTCAAAAAAAAATCTGTTTGGGATAGGGGGGTTAACTAAGAAAATCTCAGCATTTCTGCAATTGAATTTCTAACTTTAAGTTAGACTTTAAAACTGACTGTAAGCCAGTTTTGACAAAAGTCAATGTTATATTTGATTTTATGCATGCTGTTATTATAGGCTATGTATGAATCAATAGCATTTAATGAAAATAAATTAAAATTCATGCCAACCTATGGCCTTTCAGCATGGCAAAGACTATGAATTGATGCAGGATCACTAAATAATATCTAAATGATACAGCTGTTTTGACACAAGCATTCCCATGAAAATTGTTTCACTGCTGTCTGCTAGTTTTCAAGCAATATGTGGTCAGTCATATAAGATTAAGAAAGGCTTATGACAATCACTGCCTTCTTTTACACTTTGGTTTGTTACCTATACCAAGATCTCAATTTCAGTAATCACTATTTGTAAACTATTTAAACTAGAAACCTTCCAGTGAATACAAATAATTGAAAGACTAAGTTACTAAGAGTTTTTAAAACTATCAATCTCAATATTCACCTCATTCCCTGACCATTCATCCACCATCTATCAAAAAAAAAAAATTAGACTCTGACTAAAGAACAGAAATAGAGCAGACTTCACAATACAAACTTCACAGTTTATTTTATTTGAAACACACAATATCACTGGGAAGTAGTGATTTGGAGGTATGGGCATATAATTTAATTGGTATAGGGAAATTCCAGGAGTAAACTTCCTCAATCAGTGCATATGGACATCTGTTCCTACAATTGGCAATCTTACACCTGGGGCACAGTGACAAGTTGTGATTTGTCCAGTCTCAATGCGTGTCAGAAGCGGAACATGAAGTATTCCTGACTCTGACACTAAGCTCTCTATCCAATAACAGGTATCATTTATATAGGAGCTTAACTGAACATACACACACACACACACACACACTAGAATCCTAATAAAGCTGCTGCCCCCCCCAACCCCAACATTCTAACTTTCTTATGGACCTCACTGAACAGCAGGCATGTCCTGATTTGACCACACGATTTACCTTTGGCTTCCAGACTCAATAGTCTAACTTCCTCATACATGCCTCACTGCCTCACTAGAACAGCAGGTGTGTCCATGAATTCATGCCCCACTAGAACAGCAGGTATGCTCATGTGATGGAATACCAGCCACTGGCTCTAGCTAGTCACTGCTCCCCAGACCCATTCCTCATGTTCCCTCACAGAAACAGCAGGTGTGTCCATGCACTCAACCACAACCACATCCATTTGATCTGACAGGAGCACAAGAGCCAGCCAATCAGAAAACAGCACCACCAGAATGCTGGCTTGACCACTAAACCACAGAAAAGACTTTCCCTAAGTAGACCTGTATAGGTCTACTATATACTATGCTAATACTATGGTATTATATAATAACATACTATATTATTACTATACTATATACTATACTAATACTATAGTATTATATAATAATATACTACACTAATAGCAAAAACTGTCCTTCAGGTGAACTTATGAAGTAGAAATTTCATTATCATATATTAATGCCCCCCAAAATGAGTTTTTCTGTATGCACTGTGGGTAATCATCTTAAGTTCTACTAAGGCTTGGACCCTTCCCCCATTACCTAATTCCTTGACAAACCCCTGCTGCCTTTGTAACATTCATAATTTCTGTCATATAATCAGCATCATTATAATATAAAATTACCTGTTTTTTCTTACTGAAAACTGCCAGCTCCTTCTTGGAACTCAGTCGGCTATTCTCAGTAAATGCCTTTGCTTGGGTTAGAGATGAGCTGCGTCTGTGAATTCTTTCAAGATGACCCCAAAACATATCAAGAAACCACAACATGTATGCATATATGGAAATCACATATGTGTATGTACAGACATATATATACACATACATACAAATGCATGCACATATATATAAAAACACACAATTTCATTTGATTCTCATTATACCACCATGAGTTAGGTACTATTTGTATCCCTATTTTGTAAATGTGGCCACAGGTTGTGGTTGTGAGAGGTCACACAGCAGGTAGTAAGAGTCTGAGGGGACATCTGAACTTCAATTTTCCCAACTCCAAGTCCAGCTCTCTTTCCACTACACCCAACTGTCTCTCATCACTATTACTTCATTCTTCTGATCTTTATGACCAATGGATTTCAAAACCAGTCCAGAGAAGTTACTGCCATACTACTTATTGTGTTTATTATTTGATGATAAAATGACTAACACATTTACTTTTTTAACAAATGAATGCATGAATGAATGAAAAAGAAAAGTTTTAAACCCTATGTACAAAGCACTTTCCTAAGTGCTGGAAATTTAAGCAAAAAAAGTAACACAATCAGTTCTTAAGAAGCTCCTATCCTAATAGGAGATAGAGAACACAGAATATTTCAGCAGCAATTCAGATGAAATAGTCCCATGATCCTTAGGATGCAGCAGCAAAGCAGGTGGTCATGCATCTTGTAGGATGGTATTTTCACTGATAAAATGCTGTCACTTCTCGATAGTCAAACATTTGACAGTTACAAAGGCTTTGATGGCAAGAACTTTATTTTCTTGGTCTTCAATTGCTACGGATGCAGCATCTGCAGAAGGAAACAGCAGGCTCATCTCCACAGGGACTGCTGCTCGGGATTATGGCTGTGGGGCAGGGGGACCTTGGCTGAAAGTAGGACTGTTGATTTGTGGGCAACTGCCATTCAAGATCAAGGGCTATCTCCCCTGCGGTCTGACAGGGGGTGGTGATTGAGGTGGTGGTAGGGGGAGGTTTGACCTGACACATGCTGCTTCAACAAAACTGGCCCATGTCACAGTGGGTGGCAGCTGGCTATCAGTTGGTGAGTGAGCTGGCTCCTTCTCACAGGAGTTTCTTCCCAAGATGACAGCTGCAGGGGATGGGCTGAAATCAAGATTGGAGGTCTGGCAGGTTTGCCATTCCTGGGGCTTTTGAATTTACCTGTCAGGTGGTAGCAGTTGGTCAGGAATTGGTATTGATAATGGCAAAGAAGATGGACTCTTTAACAGTGACTGTTCCCCTCAGTAACAGATTCAGAGACCAGGATGGAAGGACAAAGTGTTACCTGAACCAAAGTACTGAAATGCTGTCTCATCTTCTGTAGCTGAAAGTATTCGCAGGTTGACTCCATGAGTATATAAGAAGAAAGGGATATTATGTATAATATAGTTCCCTGCATTTTTTTATTTCACCTGTTGAAACTCTTCATTTTGAGAGCTCTTCATTTTATATAGTTTAAAAATTATGAGATTCTGGGAGTAGAAGGACAGACTTGTAAAAGTTTCCCGCCATAGCCCATAAAATACCATTAAAAAATGAATCTAAACAAATTCTAGAGCAGCAGAAGACACACAGAGTGAAAGAGATTTCCAGTCCAAGACAGCCTGGAAGGCTGACAGGAAAGGTCTCTCGCACCAGGCGCAGAGCTGAGCACAGCCTGACATTGGCCATGGCTGCAGGGAAAGGATCAGAAAAGGTTTCAGGGGGTGAAATTCCCAGCAGCAGCTGTAGTTCCCAGATTGTTCAACCCACAAATGCCAAAGACAGCTTCAAAGGTCAGTGAGAAAGTTCTTTCACCTGCATGAGAAAGGAATGGGGTCTGGCCCTGCTGGCAGCAGCAACTGAAGCTGCAGCAATTGCAGCTGCAGCATCCATTTTTGGAGCCCTGGGGGAATTGAACAGTTGATGTGGATCTCAGTCCTGAGTGGCTCTCCTAGGTTGAGGAAGAGGGCTGGCGTGGTACAGCTGGAGGCAGTTGTGGAGAGGGAATTCTACTTACAGATCCTGGGCAGAAGAGAGTGCTTGTGGCTGCTCACAGATAAGAGTGCAGGTCAGGAGAGGAGTAAATTCCTCTCCTTTGATTGTGCCACTTGGAGGAACTGAGCACTTACAGGTCCCCAGAGCAAACCTTCCTTTTGACAAAGGACTCAAAAGTCAAATAACTGGCTGGGAAAATGTCCAAAAAAGGGGGTAAAAATAAGACTATAGAAGGTTACTTTCCTGGTGAGCAGGTATTTTTTTCCATCCTTTCTGATGAGGAAGAACAATGCTTACCATCAGAGAAAGACATAAAAGTCAAGGCTTCTGCATCCAAAACCTCCAAAATAAATATGCAATGGTCTCAGGCCATGAAAGAGCTCAAAAAGGATTTTGAAAATCAAGTAAGAGAGGTGAAGGAAAAACTGGGAAGAGAAATGACAGTTATGCAAGAAAATCATGTAAAGCAAGTCAACAGCTTGCTAAAGGCGAACGAAAAAAATGCTGAAGAAAATAACACTTTTAAAAACAGGCTAACTCAATTGGAAAAAGAGGTCCAAAAAGCCAATGAGGAGAAGAAGGCTTTAAAGACCAAAATTAGCCAAATAGACGAGGAGGTTCGAAAGCTCACTGAAGAAAATAGGTCTTTAAAAATGGGAGTGGGACAGGTGAAAGCTAATGACTTTAGAAGAAATCAAAAAACTACAAAACAAAACCAAAAGAATGAAAAAAATAGAAGACAATATGAAATATCTCATTGGAAAAACAACTGACCTGGAAAATAGATCCAGGGAAGACAATTTAAAAATTATGAAATTACCTGAAAGCCATGATCAAAAAAATAGCCTAGACATCATCTTTCATGATATTATCAAGGAAAACTACTCTGACATTCTAAAGCCGAGGGTAAAACAAATATTGAAAGAATCCATCAATTACTTCCTGAAAGAGATCCAAAAAGAAAACTCCTAGGAACATTGTATCCAAATTCCAGAGTTCCCAGGTCAAGGAGAAAATATTGCAAACAGCTAGAAAGAAACAATTCAAGTATTGTGGAAATACAATCAGGAAAACACAAGGTTTAGCAACTTCTACATTAAGGGATGAAAGGGCTTGGAATATGATACTCCAGAAGTCAAAGGAACCTACCTTTGAATCACCTACCCAGCAAAACTGAGTATAATACTTCAGGGGAAAAAATGGTGTTTCAATGAAATAGAGGACTTTCAAGCATTCTTGACAAAAAGACTAGAGCTGAATAGAAAATCTGACTTTCAAACACAAGAATCAAGAGAAGCATGAAAAGGTAAACAGGAAAGAGAAATCATAAGAGACTTACTAAAGTTGAACCATTTACATTCCTAAATGGAAAGATAGTATTTGTAACTCTTGAAACTTTCCTCAGTATTTGGAGGATTTACACACACACACACACACACACACACACACACACACACACACACACACATATATATATATTTATAGACAGAGGGCACAGGGTGAGTTGAATAGGAAGGGATACCTCACAAAATAAAATTGAGGGGTGACAGAGGAATATATGGGGAAGAGAAAGGGACAAATGGAATGGGGCAAATTATCTCCCACAAAAGAGGCAAGAAAAAGCTTTACTAATAGAGGGGAAAAAAGGAGTGGTGACAGGCAAAAACTGAAGCTTAACTCATCACATTTGACTTAAGGAGGGAACAATATGCACACTCAATTTGGTATGAAAATCTATCTTACACTACAGAAAAGTAGAAGAGGAGGAGATAAGTGGGGTGGCAAGATGGAGGGCAAATGGGAGGAGGGAGTAATTAGAAGTAAATACTTTTGGAGAGGAACCAGGTCAAAAGAGAGAATAGAATAAATGGGGGGTAGGGATGGATGGAGGGAAGTATAGTTAGTCTTACACAACAAGACTATTATGGAAGTATTTTGCAAAACCACACACATATAGTCTATATTGAATTGCTTGCCTTCTCAGTGGGGATGGGTGAAGAGGGAGGAAGGGAGAAAAGTTGGCATTCAAAGTTTTAGGAATGAGAGTTGAGAATTGTTTTTGCATGCAACTTGGAAATAAGAAATACAGGCAATGGGATATAGAAATCTATCTTGGCCTACAAGAAAAGAGAGTAGATGGGAATAAGGGAAAGGAAGGGTGTGATAGAAGGGAGGGTAGACTGGGAGAAGGAGTATTCAGAATGCATGGCATTTTGGGGTAGGGGGAGGGGAGAGATGGGGAGAAAATTTGAAACTCATACTTTTGTGGAAATGAATGTTGAAAACTAAAAGTCAATAAACATTTTTAAAAATTTAAAAATTATGAGATTCTGGTATGACAACACCTACTAAAAGCATTTTTCTTACATTTCAGTAGGGTAATGCTATGTCCAGAGAGTTATTCCAGCTCCAGTCATTATCTGTTGAGTTGTCTGGACATTCTGGTTTGTGTCAGTGATACAAGGATTGATTGTCTGCTATCACCATTATCTAGTTCACATTTTGTTTGATGATTAAAATGGCCATGTCGTAAGGCAACGTTGTGTGATTATTCTTTTATATTTAATCTTCTAAAGACACAGGTGGATAAAATAACCCTCTTTGTAGCTGGATAAAAGTATCAGGCCCATTGAAAGGATCCTCAGGACAACTTCAGCGACAGAAAGGATGATGGGAACTACATGTACTTCATGCAATTACTGCCTTATGATTTCGACTTCTCTAGGTCTTCAAAAAAGCATCTTGCAAGGTTTTTGTTCCAGATAACTGGAAGATTATGAGTATTCAGTTTGTTGATAGCTATTAAAGTATTCTTTACATTTTTAATGTGTCAACGTTTCAACTAAGAATGTGTAGGCAATAGTTCAGTTTGTGATACTGTCTGGTTTCAGTACAGTTTAGTGACTGAGCTTTCCAGGCTATCTGGAGGATTGTATTTTTAGCATAGGGATCTGAAGTTCATCAGTCCACGAAAGACAGAGCATTCCCAATGTATAATTGTAGTCACCAAGTCATGTCTTATTAAGTATTCAGTAGATTCTACATATCTAAAGCCTACAGGGATATACTACAATGTGTGCTATTTACTCACATAACGCACATGGTTGAAAAAGCCCAAGCTATTAAAGGGAAACTCCTATATCTGGTGGTGTAACCTATTCTAAATTTTCATTAGAAATCAGTTATCAGGTATCGTTATTAATTAAAACTGTTCTTCAAATCTTCTTTGATAAAGATCAAAAGGAAATGGCTATAGTATTTTTAAGTAAATAATGTTACCTAACACAAGTGAATAAAACATTTTTATTGAATAAAATAATAAAACATTATCAAGTTTATTATTATTAGCCCCCACAAGCTTATGTCAGAAGGCAAAAGGCAGCAGATGACAACAAAGTAAGGGGATATTCCATCCAAGGTGACACACAGAGAATGTTCTAACTCCAGGAGAGTTGACCTGCTGAATTCTCAAAACTACATGGGAAATTGTATTTCTAGTTCAGGGATTTGTGATCTTTCTGGTAACAAAAGATCTCTTGCTTTTGGGTCTTATGTCTAATTAGATATTTTGTTAAATTTTTCAAAAACCACACTGCTGTATCTAGGTCACTGTATCTAGGTCCTCAAGCGCAGCCATTTGACTGAATCCAAACTTCATAGAACAAATCCCTTAATAAAAGAAACTGTTCTATGAAACTTGGACTCAATCAAAAGGCTGCACCTGAGGAGTTGGAAGGCCACATGTGGCCTCAAGGCTGCAAGTTCCCTACCCCGATACACTGACCAACAAATCCAAGTACCCTTAAAGATAAGCGTAGCGTAACTGCTCGTAATTGTCAGTGACTCGGCCTCTTTGATTTTTCTTGGTCGACATCTTGTTGCCTGACTTCACATCCACCCCCCTTTTGATTTTACTCCTGGATTTTTGTCATTCCACAGGCTACAATCCAGAGATCTGAGCTTATGCTCAACAAATCCAGGAGGATACTTCTTTTATACCTTCATTATATTTCATTGGGAAGTAAGACTAGTGCTTCCAAAAGAATTTCTCTAAATGTTAAACCTGTTTTATGATATGCTCTAAGAAAATGTCTTCCTCCTTCATTTTAGCCAGGAAATGTCATTCTTTCCATAGCAGCCTAGGGATAATAAGCTCCATTTTTCATTAACATTGTAGGAGTTTTTATTTGGACACTTTTAGATCTGATGCCACTAATTTTACCATAACAAAAAATGTATATTGTCTGAGGTAGCTAGGTAGTAGAGTGGATAGAGAGGTGGATCTGAAGTCAGAAAGATCAGGTTCAAATCCTGCCTCAGATACTTATTAACTGCATGATCCCGAACAAGTCACTTAACCACAGTTTCCTCAACTGTAAAAAGAGGCTAATAATATTTTCTACTTCAGATTTAGTATTTGTAAACCTCTCAGCACAACACCTTGTTACACAGTGGATGTTTAATAAATACTTGTTCCCATAACTATTTCAAATGAGTTTTTCCTGAGAGCTTTGGGCTTCTCATCAGTCAGTCCTTTTGAACAAAGACATTCTCAGCTTTCACCCAGATAAGATAATGATTTTATCTAGAGAACACCAGGCATCACCTTCAACAATTGGTACAATTTTATGTTTTCAAATAATCAACCAACATAGCCTACTATGCAACTACTACAGGCACAGTATTAAGCAGTGGGGAAACAAAGAGGCTAAAGACAGCCCCTGTCACAAAGGAGCTTACCTTTGGACAATTCACATATAAAAGCCTTCAGTCTCAATTATTCCTGGGTATACATTAAGAATTTTACAGTCATTGAGTCTAAATGACACTTTGATATCACTGGAGCAAAGTTTAAAAGAACTGAAATATCTAGTAGAAACAGATGATCAATGAGGAGGACAAGGATAATGGTGGTGATGATGATGATGAGCACTTATACAGCTGAGGTTTGCAGAGCACTTTACAAACACTGCCATCTGATTCCCACACAACCCTGCAAGTTAGGGGTTATGATTATGCCAGTGCTATAGATGAAGAAACTGAGGCATACAGAGGTGAAATGACGTTCCTAGGGTCACACAGCTAGCAAGTAAACTCAGGTTTTTTGACAATAGCTTCAGCTATCTACGTGTCACTCAACTGATAAGTTGACATATAACTTGATGCGACTAAGTAATACAGCTAAATCTTGATTTGTGCCAATAATAAATCTCATGAGGTGGTTCAAAGTATTACAACTCAGACTATTAAAAGTTATAATTATATGTAAAATATGGTCATTCCTTTCAGCTCAATGGAAATGCACGATGATTTTTTAAAATGAGTTTTTATCTGTTAATATGACATAGTAGTAAGTGATAAGAAAAATGTACTTCTAGTTAAAGTTTATTAAAAAATAGTTACAGAAAACAAAGAATTACTCTGCACTAATGACAAAAATGTCACTTTTTGCTTAAAAATTGTTAAGAGTGCAGGTTAAAATGTATATATATATATGGTGGGAAGTAGATAGAGTTTTATCCACATCTCAGTGCATTTGTATGCTCATATACTCAACACAGTAAGCCAAGCATATAGTAGGATGACCTGGAGCATTAGCTAAAATCAGTAATGCCTTAAACCAATACTGATGCTTATGCTATACTTTCCACTAGCTGGACTAAATGTAATTTCTAAATCAGTCTTCCAAGACAAGCCACCCTTGGCTTTCTTATTTCACAACCAAAACAGAAATGGAAGTAATCAATGACTGTTGCCTCTCAAAACACTAAGAATTCAAGACTGATAAACAAGCATTTATTTTCATTTAAAATCTCATTCTGTATTACCCCCTAATAAAAATGTTAAGTAATTCTTAGACACTTTAAATCCAGATTGAGTTTTTTCTTTTTAAGAAATTTAAGTTCTAGAAGGCATTCATCTGCAGAATATGCCTGTTTCCTCCACATTATAATGTTTGTTTATCAGGTTTCTTTGCGACTATTTCCTTCAAAAACAATATATTTAGCTGCTAGTTCTTCACCTGCATTGGTAATTTTTAACATTATGCAACTGAACTCAATTTTTAAACTCATCAAACAAAGCAACACTTGCACTAAAGGTTTCTTCATTGTCCACTTCTGTTTTCTTTCAATGCTTTAAATAAACTTGAAACTTTTTTTCTGAATGGCTGCTCTAAGAGTAATACATTTGACTGCAATCTTCAATCCATATAGCTAAAAAAAAATGATTCACTCCTTGTAGCTGTTTGCAAACCACAAAAAGCTGATGCAACTTTGTCTTTTTCTTTTATTTCACCAGGATGTTTTATAATATTCTGTGCTGAAGGAAGGGCACGGAAGGAGGAGGCAATAAGCATTTATACAGCAGCTACTACATGTCAGACACTGTGCCAAGCACTTTACAAATATTTGTCATTTGATTCTCACAACTCTTAGAGGCAAGTGTTATTGTCCCTATTTTACAACTGAGGAAACTGAGGCAAATAGGTTAAGTGACTTGAGCAGGGTCATATAGCTAGTAAGTGTGTGAGGTGGGATTTGAACTCAGCCTTCCTGACTGCAAGACCTGCAGTCTATCCACTAAGCTACCTACTAGCTAACTATAGAGTAAAGGATTTCAACATCTTGTCCTATTTAGAATTATTAAGACCACAATTCATGCCATACAATTACACCAAATTTTTATTCTAATGTAATAAATAAATAAGCTTCTTTTCAGCACTGGCTGTCTTTCCACTGGAAGTATTCTTCCTTTTCTCACTTTTGTTAAGGTGTATTTTTATTTTTTTTAAGAACCATAATTGTTGGAAATAGGGCATACAGCTGCATATAACACTAACCAGGCAATGATAGACAAGTGTAGTCCAGGTTAAAACCTTAATTCGCTCACAAGCTTCACATTTAGTGAATTTAGCTTTCATGAAATGTGACCTGGAATCATTATATAATTTGCGCTAAATTTGACCTCTCATTAATCAAAATATAGATGTATTACCTAAACCAATTCACTTATTCAGTATCATGCCCATCAAGCTTCTAAAGTGGAGCAAGAAAAAATAGTGAAACTCATCTGGATAAACAAAAGATAAAAAAGTCATGGACAAATTTTAAAAAGTAGGAAGGAAAGAGAGCTGGCAATGGCAGATCTCAATCTATACTCCAAAGAAGTAGTTACCAAACAGGTTTGGTATAGATTTTAAAAACTGAGAGATCAATCACTGGAACAAAATTAGGCACACAACATACAGGAGCAAACAAGTACAATATAGCCTCATCTTCAGTAATACTCAATATTCAACAAAGACTGCTAGGAAAATCAGACAGCAGTCTGGCAGAAATTGGGTTGAGACCAGCATTTTATGACATATACTAAGATAAGCTTCAAATGGATATGTTATTTAAATTTAAATAAAAAGATCATCTAATCCCTAAATTATAGGCAAAATGGAGAAATTTCCTTTTAGATTTATGGACAGAGAAACAGTTTGTGACCAAACAAATCATAAAGAGGAACATAAAAGAAAAAAAATGGATAATTTGTTTATATAAAACTAAAAAGTATTTGCACAAGTAAAATCAATGTAGCTAAAATTAGAAAGGAAAAAGACAACCAAAAAAAAAAATCTTTATATCAAGTTTCTCTGCTAAAGGTCTCATCATCTCTAAGAAATATTTTTCCAGGAAAAAATTTTATTCAAATTTATAAGAAAAGTGAATCTCCCACTGATATATAATCAAAAGAAGAGTTTGTAAACTACAAATATTCTTTGAACCATAGATACTTATGTTAGGCCTATATCTTAAGCACAGTGTAATGAGATCAAAGGAGTTCAAGAAGAAAAGGATCCATATATTCAAAAATATTTATAATAGCTCTTTTTGTGGAAGCATAGATCTGGAAACTAATAGGCAATGTCTATACATTGGTTAATGCTTCAAAAGCAAGGTAGTAAATGAATGTGATGGAATACTATTATAACAATGGCAAAAAAGACAGTTTCAGCGAAATCCGTAAAAACTTGTATGAACTGATAGAGAACCAAGAGCGCAGAACCAGGAGGACAAGTTACACTTATGCAACAACACTGTACAAGTAAAAGAATCTGAAGACTTTAAGAATGATGACCAATCTTGTGACCCACACAATTCAAGGAATAATGAATCAGCATTACGGTACTCACTGCCTAACAGACTCAAGATGTGAAATGAGATCATTTTTTGAGCATGACTAATGTAGGAATATTTGTTTTTCTTCACTATTCACATTTGCTACAAGGGCTTCCCCCCCCTCCCCTAACGATCATGGGGAGGTGAAAAGGAGAGATAAGAAATGCTTGGTAAATGGGGAATGGGCGGGAGAGAAACTTTTTAAAAGCAACATTTTCAATTTATATACTTTATAAAACAAAAAAATGCTGTGCACAATTGATATTTGCAATTTCATGTACAATCTTTTTTGTACTATTATTATGCATGTGGAAATGTACGTTCCATTATTATGTTCAGAATTTTTTAAAAACTGATTAAAAATACCACTGGAGATTAGGTCTCCCACCTCCTGTCAACCTATCTCTGAACACCATCTGGCTCCTTGCCTACTTAAGGACCCCTCCCTGACACTTCTATTTGTACACATAGTACATGCTTAACAAATGCTTATTCACTGGGGATTGATTGGGGATGGATCTCTAGCTGAGGGGTTCTAAACCGGTTCTGCATTATGGACCCTTCTGCGAGTGTGGTAAAGTCTACAAACCCATCTCAGAATGTTTTTAAAAAACTGACAGAAATTAGAAATGGCGGAGGGGGGAGTATATATATAATACAAATACACAAACTAAATATAAAAATATTTGCACTTAATATATTTATTACATTAATGTGATATCTTTATTTTCTATTTTATACATACATTGTGTTATATATATATACACATATAAGTATGTATATGTATGTGTGTGTGTGCGTGTGTGTGTAAAAATAATGGCCCCCAGAAATCTATCCATGGAGCCTTTAGAGATGCGTAAGCCTCAGGTTAAGAATACCTGTCCTTAGAGCCACAGGACTTTAGCCTATTGCAAAGCACTTTAGTATTCTCAGGGACGTCTGCCGTCCTTCAGTACGCTCATTTGACTCACTTGGTCTTATGACATATATTTCACTCTGGATGCTCTATCTGTAAGGTAAAATCTATGGTAATTCCAATTTTCTAATAGCATTAAAACACAATCAAAACCATAGTAACAAAAATAAGAGGGAGAGGTCACCATGCAGATAATTGGAACAAGAGATGTGCGTCCAAAGTGTATGAAATTTGGAGCCCAAGGACCTGTGTCCAGATCCCCGCTCTAAGCCTTTAACACCACTGTGTGTTACCTTAGAAAAGTTACTTAATGTACTCAGACCTGCTTCCCCCTCTGGAAAAGGAGGTGTCTAGACCAGATAGACTTGAGGGTGCCATTTTACTTTCTGACGATAACACCAGAAAACCAAGGTTCCCTTCATTATGTCTCTCTCTAACATACTGCCAAGTAGACCAATCCTCCTCGATCTCTTTCAGTCAGTTCAATCAGGGAATACCTACCATACAATCGTTACTGTGTGACTTCCAACAGTAACAATTTCTATGATAGGCTTCAGCGTTCTTAATTTCTAACATAAGGACTGCAGACCTGATGCCCACCAGCTTCACCCCAACACAGCCCATCTGGAAACATTACCCTGTGAGGTCGAGGCACTCACACATCATCAGTACCCTCTGCCCCTTTAGAAGGAGGACAAATCAAAGAACTCTTCCACTGAAAGAGAGCTCCAGCTCCCAGGCCATCCAGGTCTTCATTCCCACCAAGCTCCACCCCACTGGAGTAAGCTACATTACATATGCCTCTGCTTCCCATCCCCTATTTTCAGCTTCCCTCACTAGACTGTCATACTACTACTAGCGACCATTTCCTATTTACATTCACTCTGTGCCAGGAGAGCAGGGACCTATCTAGCACACAGCGAATGCTTAAAAGTTTTTGATCACTAAGATCTCTTCATACAATACATTTTACAGATATATGAACAGTATTGATCATGGTTGGAACTATAAAGCAGCTGAGATAGCACGAGAGAAGGGGACAGAAGAAAAGGAGCCAGTTTGTGCTAGAAAGCTCTATCATCATTATCACTAACATTTATATTTGGCTTTAAGGCTTGTGAAACACTTTACACGTGTTAACTCATTTGATCCCACAACAACCTGGGAGGCAGGTGCTATTATCTCCATTTTACAGAAGAGGAAACTTGAGGGAAACAGAGGTTCAGTGACTTACCCAAGGTCACACAGGGAGTCTCTGGGGCAGGATTCAAACTCAGGTCTTCCTGATCCCAAGGCCTGTACTCTACCTAGCTGCCTAAGTCTAGACTCTTGTCCACCATCCTAAGAGGTCCCTATAATATATCCTGATCCTCCTCCTCCAGGAGCTCCCTTAGAGACTATTCACTCTATGATATATTGCCCTGAAGTTCCACATTTCACCCTTCTCTCCCTGTTAGAAATACACAGGGGAAAAGGGTTTCGTTTAATTCTGCTCTGCCCAATGTCATCTGCAGGACAACATGTCTATCTGGGTCTGGCCTGTTCTAACCATCAGGCCCAGTATGATCTCCTAGGCATTTTAAAAAACAGTATTTTCATTCCAAGGATGTTGGCAATTGAGTGGGAAGACAAAAGAAGGGCGTCCCAGAACTGGAATCACGCAGTATAAAAACAGGAGGTCTTAGGACTAGGCATCAAAAAGAGGTGGTACAAAATGAAGAAGTTCTTGATCAGGTATCAAGACACAAACAGAACAATAAGACTTCACTGAACAGTACTAAAATAATCTGGCTTTTTAATGTATTAATCCTCATCTTAATCTTTCATTATTATACTTTCATTAGCTGAAGGATAAGAAAAGCAGTTTTTAAAGTATTTCCTCTTGAGAGAAAAAAGACAACTTGACTGGCTAACCCTCTCCCTGACCCGTAGCCATCAGATGAGACTAAGGAACAGTAGGGAATCCTCTCTTGCACAGATCCTGTGTTTCATGAGTAAAGGCAACAAAATTGACTTTTAAAAGGCTAATTCTCTTTCCAACCTGAAGAAAGTTTATACAAACTTGCCTTTGATAATCAACTAAACGAGCTGCACCACAAGCATCAAGGGATGGGGTAGGGATATCTAGCAGGTGCTGCAGTTTATCACAAAACCGTCGAAAATAATTGGAAGTGACACCCAGCACTACCACAAATGATTTATTAGTGTTTCACTCAGCTTTTCAGCTTCCTCAGGGCCAGAATAAATAATTTACCAACTCTGTATCTTCCAATCATTAATTCTTCCCTGTGCATCCAAACTACATTTAACTCTGCTAGATTCAGTGGAATTAAAAACACAACATCATTTTCCCCTCAAATATATAGAATTATCTGACTATATCAAAAGGTAAATTTGTCAATGAAAAATCATAACCTAGAGACAGAAGATTTAAGGCATCAGAGCCAGCAATTAATATGGGATTTTGGATATTCAAGGACTAAATTCAAGTGAAGCTGAAATAAAATAGCACTAAGGAAGTGTGTTCCCTCATGACAAAGCCTTTTAAATGTTTGGAATGATTCTGGGATAGCTAACTAAAAAAGCAAGGAAGCCTACAGTCCAAGACGCACTGTAGAGCCTCACGATCTCACAAGAACCAATCTAATGTCTGGAGGTTTTCTACACTTTACAGAACACAATCACTCAGAGACCAAAGGTGGAGACTTACTGAAATAAACAAAAGCATTATTTAAAGAATATCTTTGCAATGAGACTTTAAATGGAAAATCAATATAGAGTCAAATGTCCTTTGAAGAAACGTCTGAGCAAACTATTCTGAATGATTTTATGTGACAATATACATCCTTTCCATGGAATGTGAAAGAAAGGATGTAAACAGGATAATATAAAATGAAAGAACAGAAAACTTCAGAATGAACCAAAGTTGCAAATTTGAAGATGACTCTACAGTGCCATATTTCGATTAATTATGTAGAAAAAAAAAACACACAGAAAACAAAATCACACCCTAAATCCATTTTTGATGTAAGCTAGTCTTGTCTCATTAAATCAGCATCCATGATTAAAACAGAGATCATTTTTGGTACATAATGTATTGCATTGTTAGAGCAGCATCTGTTTACTGCACAGCACAACACATTTTTCAGCTTCAAGAAACTATACTCATATGGAACTAACAACCTAGACCTGAAAATTCTCTTAAATATCAACATTTTTATTTCCAAAGATTTTATTTCCAAAGACCAGACCTGTGATTTCACTGGTCTATGTAGTGAGTTACAGTGGACTTCCCTTACCAATGAAGTCAGCAGTACTTTCTGCAATTCTTAGTGAACTGTTTAGGGCAAATGGCTCAAAGTAACATCCCAAAAGTCTCAGGGCAGTTTTAAATTGCTAAAGCTATTAAATCTTAAAACTGTCCTGAGATTTTGGGATACCTTGTTTACATATGTCAAATGAAGAGTTTAATAATATCACCAGTGCTAATATTGTATTCTAAAAAGTTATCTGAGGCTTCTCAAAAAAAAAAAAAATTCATGTTCTTGTCAGCTTTTGAGTAGTAAGAGGCTGAGTCAATTCAAATTTCGAGTGAGTTTTGTTCAAGCACATAAAGACTAATCAATGGGATCACTGCCAAAAAATAATAATATAATAAAATTAAATAAATTGATTAAAACAAAATGCCTTCTTTTCTCTCTCATTAATTCTAAGAAAAACTACAAGACAATCTTGAACTCAATTTCATCCAGATGCAATATATAGCAAAACTTTTCCAAAAATCACTTTACCCTCAAAAGAATCACAAAATATGTCTTCTACAACATAAAACATTTAAAAACAATGTCAATGTTAGTTTTTTAAAAAGTAAAAAAAAATGCTATAAAAAAGTAAAAATATTCTGGCAATTAGGCAACATGTCTGGATACAAAATAATATCAGCAAATACTACGTCCAACACTTGTGACTCCCACTCACTCCCTTTGGACACACAGTGCTGCTGCACCAGAGTGAATTCAGGCTCTCGTATATTAAATACATGCTACTATGGAAATAATATAGGAAAAAAAGCATAAAAAAAAATGTCCAAAGATACGATTGGACGTGGGAGGCGGCTTGCAGGAGCTCACAGACACCACAACAAACACTGTCTTTGCACTCAGGGAGCTCACCTATTACTGAAGGAGTCTCTCTATGCAGCACACAAATTCATTAGCATAAGCATTTAATTAAGACATGAAACAAAAAAAAATGACAAGGAGGGCAATCCAGTAGAAAAGGCATCCTCAGTTTCCACATACAAATGGGAACAATCTCTTATTCCAAGAAAAATTATCTGCTTATGCACCTTGATTCTTCTGCTCCCTTAACATAAGAGCAGGAGGACAGAACTCCTCCATAGGTCATGGTGGCACACTGTCAGTTTCTTGGAGGACTATTGTAAAAGTCCAGGAGAGAGATGGATGAAGGTCTATGCTGGGGTAGCACTTTTGTGAATGGAGAGGAAATAACTTAAACTGAGAAGGGTCAAAATTTGGCAACTGACTGAATGTATACAAGTTAAGTAACAGTGATGATGCCAAGCTTGCGAGGTTAGGAGGCCAGGAGGATGGAGATGTCCTGAATAGTAACTAAGAAATTCAGACACAAAAGAATAGAAGGAGGTATGGTCTTTTTTGGCAAGCTCTTTTGAGTGTGAGATGCCTACCAGACTGTCCAAGACACAATTAGAGCTCAAATGAGAGAAGAGGATTGGATCTATAGATCTGGGAAGCATTTATGTAGAGATAGCTAAACCCTTGGGAACTGATGAAAGCAGAAAAGGAGTTAGTTCACGTAGAAAAAGAAAAGAGATGAGGGGGCCCAAGGCAGGGCCTTGATAGACATCCATGTTTTAGAGTCAGGAGAAGCAAAAGGGGGTGGTAGGGAACAGGGGGTGTCCAAGAGTGCAGATCTAGCAAGGGAGACCCAATGGAAGGCTCAGTCATAGAGAAGGAAAACCAAAAAAAAGTAGTATCATAAAAACAGAGAGGCAAATATCCAATAAGAGAAAATGATCAAGTGTCAAATGCTATGGAGATCAAGGAGGAGAATTGAAAAAAGGCAAGTATAGACAATTTAAGGGTCTAAGCAAACAGTTATGGGAAGATGAAAAGAGAAGGAAGGAACGTCACTTATGTGGTGGGAAGAAGTAGGAAATGACCATCAAAAATGCCTTAAGATTGACCCATACCTGTACTTACAACCAGATGACAAACAGAAAAGGCATGAAATCACACTTTGATACTATCTTTTACTCTGGCTAATTCTGTGAAGACACCCTCCATTCTTTTTAAACTATTGGCAATTCCTTCTCTCTACAATTACAGTGCTCCCTTAGTCTCTTATACTGTATTTTATTTCCCATTCAATTCTCTCAGTGGGGTCACATATCACAGAGGCAACCAAATTTTATTTCTAGGATAAAATGGTTTTAATTGTTTTTTAGAACCAGGTTACCTCCTCCCTTCCACTTCTTTTACTTTCTCATTTAACTTATTTCTCATTTAAAGGATACCCAAATCATTGAGTGGCAATGTACTGATTAGATTATTAATCTTGATAAGATTATAAACCAAAGTTTTGTGGTCAAGGTAAAGATAAAGGGTAGAGCTGTAAAAAACGAGAAGACCACTGGTCCTAGAGAATAAATCTGAAAGGATGACTACTAAGACACTGATTCCAAGCCTCTCCTTCCAGGATATGTAGGGAGTTAGTCTAGTATGAATAAGTCAGAAATGGTAATTCCTCTTCTCCAATACACCAAGATGAAGAAAGATTCTGGTGAAATCAGTGTCAATAAAAGAAAATCTACACAAAGCTAGAGAAGTATAATCAGCACTCCAGCAAGTTACAAATCAGGCTTACCTAGAATAAGCAACAACTGAGTAGCTAGGTCTCTTCTGCCATAGGCCATGAAGTTGTGATACTCTCACCACAAAAAGCTATTTGAAATAATTTTACAACAATCACACAAAAACATGCTTGAGGGATAAAAACAGGCCACAGACAAATTAAATGCATGATAGATAAGTAGAAAGGCAGGTACGTAGGTAGGTAGATAGGACTAAATGGACTAACTTGTTTGGGCAAGACAACTTGTGGGAAACAAGGAAGAAAAATTCTGTTTCCACGCGTTAAAATTTCCAACTTTAAGTGATCACAGTTGTGACTGAGCACAGTCACATTAAAGGTCAGAAACTCGTGCACAGTCTTGATAAGCTGTTTGAGGGAAAGCCTATCAGAACAGAGAACATGAAGTCATGTGGGCAAAGGACAGTGTGATGGAAAGTCCAAAATTTGGAACAGTATAAATGGCGTGCATTGGTCTGAACAAATTGTAGTCTTCCTGTAGCCTTACTTGGGAGCTACCTGTACATTCGGGGTTACTGAATGGGGCTACTGTTTACTGAAGTTGGACACACATTGTTCTGGAGTGGTCATAGGAAAGGGGAGCACCATGAAGCTGGTTTTGCAATCAAAACTAATCTACCCAGCAAGTTAGTATGCCTGTCAAAAGGTGTGAATGACAGGCTCATGACAATGCAATTGCAGGAAAATGCCATGCCACCATTATCAATGCCTATGCTCCCATCATGACAAACCCTGATGAGATCAAAGAAAAATTTTATGAAGACCTAGAGACCCTTGTCATCATTGTGCCAAACGAGGTCTAGCTTACAAGTCTGGTGACTTTAATGCTAGAGTAGGCTCAGACCACCAGACTTGACACGGAGTCCAAGGGAGGAATGAAGTTGGAAACAGCAACAGCAATGGTCATTTACTGCTGAAGACTTGTGCATCGCATGACCTTCTCATCACCAACACTGTTTTCCATTTCCCTAAATGCAATAAAATTTAATGGATGCACCCTCCCAGCAAACACTGGCATCTAATAGACTATGTGATTGTAAGGAGAAGAGACAGACAAGATGTGAGAGTGACAAAGGCTATGTGTGGTACAGAGTGCTGGACTGATCATATAGTTATTCTTTTCAAGCTAAATATTCACATTCATCAAAAAATGCCTCCCCCAAGGCAAAATGACTACCAGAAGAATTAATGTCAACAAATTAGAACTTTTCTCTGAGTATGAACAGCTTGTTGCTAACTTGGAGGGAAAGATGAACCAACACATAGTTGCCAACAGTTGAGCATAAAAGGAGTGGGCAGCTTTCAAGATTTGGTGTACAGCACTGCATCTGCTAATCTGGGTCAGAACACTCACCAACACCAAAACTGGTTTGATGAAAGAGATATGGAAATTCAGAAGCTACTAAACAAAACACGAGGACTCCACAGGATATACCAGCAGGATTGTTCATCCACCTCTAAGAGGGAAACATTTAATTCCACGAAAAGCAAAGTACAAGCAAAGCTTAGAGAGATGCAGGATTCCTGGCTCAGTAAAATTCAGTTTTATGCTTATGGTAACAATCCAAAGCACTTTTATGATTTCCTGAAAGCTATTTATGGATCAAAAATCATCACAACTACTCAGTGCTGATGGAACCAAATTGATTAGTGATAAGGACATGATCCTAGAGAGACGGCCTGAACACTTCCATAGTGTTCTCAACAGACCAACATCAATCAATACTGAGGCCATTGACCATTTACCTCAGGTTTTAGCAGAATGTGCAACTGAAGAGGAAGTTTTAAGGACCATTAGGCTCCTTTCATGTGGCAAAGCACCTGGTGCTCATTCTATTCCAGCTGAAATTTACAAGGGAGGGGGCCGTTGCTCATATAAAAGCTGACTGAAATTTTCCAGGTTATATGGCAAGAGGAGGTTATCCCCCAGGAGTTCAAGGATGCCTTCACTGTCCATCTTTATAAAGGTAAGGAGGTAGGGTGGGGTTGTGTGTGTGTCTCTCTTAATCATTGCTGGCAAAATTCTTGCTAGAGTCCTCCTTAATAGGCTGACCCTTCACCAGGAAGATGTTCATATACATGAGAGCCAGTGAGGCTTGAGAAAGGGCCTAAGTACAGTCAATATGGTGTTTGCTGCCCAACAACTCCAGAAGAAATGCCAGGAGCAGAACAGATGTCTATACACAACGTTTGTAGATCTGACCAAGGCTTTTGACACTGCTAGTTGTGAGGGTTTATGGAAAATTATATCAAAATTTGGTTCCCCAGAGAAGTTCTTCAGTACTGTATGTCAATTTCATGATGGCATGTTTGCCTGGGTTCTGGATAATGGACAATGCTCTCGTGCCTTCCCAGGAATCAGTGGTGTGAAATGGGGCTATGTGCTTGTTCCCATGCTTTTTAGCATGATGTTTTCAGTCACATTGTCAAATGCTTTCAATGAGGATGAACATGGCATCAAGCTCAACTGCCATACTGATGGTAAGTTCGTCAATTTGAAAAGGCTACAAGCCAAGACCAAAATGGAGAGAATACTGGTGCATGATTTTCTGTTTGCAGATGATTGTGCACTCAATGCAGCCTCTAAAGCTGAGATGCAACAAAGTATGGATTAATCCTCTGCTACCTGTGCTAATTTTGGCCTAATAATTAACACCAAGAAAACACAGGTGCTTCATCAGCCACCACCACACCATCTATATGTGGAACCATCAGTTACAACAAATGGAGAAGTTTTGAATGCTGTGGATAAGTTCACTTACCTTGGTAGTGTATTTTCCAGAGATGTACATATTGACAAGGAGGTTGATGCATGTATTGCCAGAGCTAGCTCAGTAGTTGGGAGGCTCCAAAGAAAAGTTTGGGAAGGAAGAGTGTATTAGACTGACTACTAAACTGAAGGTCTACAAAGCCACTGTGCTGACCTCATTGTTGTATGCCTGTGAAATATGGACAGTCTACTAGCACCATGCCAGGAAACTGAATCACTTCCATTTGAACTATCTTAGGAAGAGTCTGAGGATCACCTGGCAGGATGAGGTACCAGACACTGAAATACTTGCTCGAGCTGAACTTCCAAGTGTTCAAACTATGCTTCAGAGAGCGCAACTCTGATGGGCTGGTCATATTGTTTGAATGCAAAATGTACATTTGCCAAAAAGACTATTTTATGGAGAACTCACATGGGGCAGGCGATCGCATGGTGGTCAAAAGAAGTGATACAAAGACACTCTCAAGAACTCTGGATTTTGGGGACAGAGCCAAGATGGCAAAGAAGAAAGATGTACCTACTCCAGCTCTCCCCACATAGCCCATGAAATACCTGTAAAAAATGACCCTAAACAAAATCTCTTTCACCTGGGTGAGAAAGGAACACGGTCTTGCCCCAGAAGCCCCAGGGGCTTGGAATTTGATATTCCAGAAGTCGAAGGAACTAGTAGTAAAACCAAGAATCACCTACCCAGCAAAACTGAGTATAATACTTCAGAGGAAAAAATGGTCATTCAATGAAACAGAGGACTTTCAAGCACTCTTGATGAAAAGACCAGAGCTGAATAGAAAATCTGACTTTCAAACACAAGAATCAAGAGAAGCATAAAAAGGTAAGCAGGAAAAAGAAATCATAAGGGACTTACTAAAGTTGTGTGTCCACATCACAAAAGGTGCTGTGCTCTATAAGCAAAGCAGAATTGAGACAGCACAAAGGAAACATAGGATGAGTAAATTTGGAGTAATCACCCCAAATATTCACACGGATTATCTGTGCCTAATCTGTGGTAGAGCATTCTGAGCCCATAATGGTCTGATGGGCCACAGTTGGACACACTGAAACTTCATATTATCATGCTGATGTCATTTTGGTCCTCTTCGAAAGGAAAGAACAATCAACCAACTTGGGAGCTACCTGTTCATTAGGGGGAATAAACAGAGAAGGCACTCCCTCCTCCTGAAGAGGGATAGAGTCAGCTTTGACCAAAGTGTTCAATTCCTCTGAATTCTACTTTAATAACATTTCCCTGATCCTTTTCAGTGTCAAGCATGTTTTTAACATAACCCAAAATGGGATAAGATCAAAATAGTGTCAATTCTGGTTCTTCCACAACTCTAACCTTCAACTCCTTCTCTCCACCCACCCTAAACATCTCTTAGCTAGATTATGCTAATAGTTTCCTAACTGGTCTCTCTGCCTCCAGTCTCTCAGGCCTCTTGTCTTTCCAGTTTGTCCTTCACACACAGTAGCCAAAGTGTTATTTCTAAAACACAGCTGACCATCACATGGCAGTGGCTCCCTCTTGCTTGATAGTAAAACAAGAGTTATTCTGGTGAACACTTCCCAGTGGAGCCCTGGCCCACCTTTCCTGTTACTCCCCTCCACACACTCCACGTTTTCACACTAGCCCACTTATTATTCCCCACACAAGACACAGTGCTTCTTTCTCCTTGTCTTCATATAGGCTGGCCCCCAGGCCTGGAATATACCTCTTGGCCTCCTCCCTGGTTCAGTCCCAGTACCACCTCCTACAGCAAACCTATCCTTCCCACAAACCACCTCTTATTTACCTATGGTTGGGGTGGGGAGTTTGGGGGTGAGGGGTGGTGATACAACAAAAAGAGCATTGGCTCTGGATTCAAAGGTCCTGGGTTCAAATCTCTTCTGTGGTATAACTTACGTGACCCTGAGCAAATGAACTAACTTCCCTGTGTTTGAATGAATCTTTAAAAAGGGAAAAGATATAAAAAGAAACAATACTAAGGATAAGGTAAAATGGAAGTTGTCCAAAGAAAACAATGGAAAAACAGAGAATTCACTATCTAAAATCTCAAATCTTCAATTTTAAAGACATGATGAGCAGATAAAACCAAGTGCAAGTAATAGAGGATGGATAAAAAATGCCTGTAAGAATAATGTCTGGTGAACTGAAGCTTAGAATGACGTAAGGCTGACAGGAAATGCTTTAGGGCTATTACAGTTTGGGGCAATTTTGTTTTTGTTTTTTTCCTAAAGACTATTAGGAATAGGAGGAAGATCAAAGAATGAACAGAACCAGTGCCTACTACTACTCAGTATGAGAAAACGGTAACAAACAAGAGAAAGGGAGATATTTTACTCTTAAGGTGTTTCTGCTTTCTCAGCCAGGTGAATCATCTTTGAAAACAGAACAAAGAGGGTTTTTTATCTTCAAGTTGTGACCCACAAGCAAGAGAACATGACTGCATTTGATGAGCTCCAGTCACCTGGCCCAGAGGAGTCATGCCTCCCAAGAATGAGAGAGTGAGCCTGATTTCCCAAGAACTCTAGTAGCTACCTGAGTTGGCACATCATCAAAACCACAACGAGTGAAAGCAATTGCTAAAGCAGTCAGTGACCTTTTAAAGATTAGTGAGGACAAGAAAGGGCCACAAGATAGAAAGGGTAAGGGGAGAAAACAGAGTGGCAGAACTGCAGGGCAGCAAGCTTGCTTTCCATTCCTAGCCAAGGGAACAAGTATTTGCTAAGAGCTCACTATGAAGCATATACTGTGCTAGGCATTTTACAGATACTATCTCATTTGAGCCTCACAACAATCCTGTAAGGTAGGTGCTATTGTTAGGACTCCCATTTTACAGGGGAGGAAACTGAGGCAAACAGTGGCTTGCCCAGAGTCTGTTGGAGGCATGGCTCCAAGACCAGCGCCCATCTAGCTCAAGTCCAATTTTGGGATGACACAAACCTTATGAGTCACAGAACACTTAACAAAAGAGGTTTGTTTTGCCCTAACACGACATCAATATGCAGCAAGGATAGAATGAGCTTCTCTGGGCTCCCTGTCTGCCCAACAGGTCTGTGTACTAAGTCATCAGGGTAGAGATATCTGCACAAACATGGATACCCATCGAGTCTGAGACTCCCAGACCATTTATTCAGCTGGAGCTTCTTAAGCCCATCACTGGCCAGCATCAGGGAAGTCCAGGCCCTATCACAGGTTAACTGAACTAATTAGCACCTGGGAGGCCCAGGTCAGGTCTCCCTGACTGCAGGGCACTTGTGGGTGATTGGGGAACAGCTACACTACTAAGAGTAAGTGTGGCTTCACATCAAGAACAGGCATCATAAACTTCTCTCATTCCCTTATCTGACAGATTTACAGCTCGGAAAGCACCAACTTCCACAGCCACTCAGAAATCTTTTCTCTAATAAATTATGTTCCTGAGTTTATCGAACACTAGACTACAGTTTATGGTTTTTATTTAATCTAGTCCAATGTATCATTGCTTTTTTCTACTTTTTAAAAATAGTAACAACTAATTTTGATGATTACTGCCTTATAATATAGTTTGAGTTCTAATAATACTATGTCCCTTCATCCTTATTTTTTACCCAATATTTCCCCTGGGATTCTAGACCTTTGTTCCTCCAAATGAATTCTGTTATTATTTTGTCTAGTTCTATAAAGTATCCACTGGGAGATGTAATTGGTATAGCAGTACATCTGTAAATTAATTTACATCATATAATTTTTGTTATATTGGGCAAGGATCAAGGGAATAATACAAAACAGTAACTAGTTAGTGATCGCGAAAATACTATATATATATTTAACTTAAGTTTAGCAAAGCATTTGACAAAGTTCTTCATGTTATTTTTTGTGGAAAAGTTGAACTGTGGCCTAGATGGTGGTAGAGGTACAGGATTTGGAACTAGATTAATGGCCAGACCCTTAACAGTAATCATTAATGTTTTAATGTAAACTTGGAAGGAAGTCTCTAGATGACTGCTAAAGGCCCAGTACTTGGTCCTGTGCTGTTTGACATTTTTATCAATGACGTGTTTAAAGACACAGGTAACATATCAAATTTACAGATCACACAAAACTGGGAAGGGTTAGCTAAAAAACTGTATGGCAGTCAGGTTCAAAAACATCTTGACAGACTAAAACAATAAGCTAAGCTTAACAGGAAGAAATGTTAAGTCTTACAAAGGATGAAAATTGTAAAGCAGCAAGGTCATATCTTTATGACAAGATGAAATTCCTAATACTAAGAGTTATTCAAATGGGCAGTGGGTCACCTCAGAACTTTCCCTCACTAGAAGAAAGTCAAGAAAAGGCTGACTAACACCCTGTTAGATATGCTGCAAATACAGGTTGACCTCAATGGCCCCAGAGATCCCTTCCAACTCTAAGACTCTGATATTTTCAGCCACAAGGAAAGAGCATTCTTTCTTCTTTCTTCCTTTGACTGAATCAAAAGATATTTTCCTGAATATGTGTCATTATCATATACTCTAAGAGCCCAGAGATGGACACCTATACCAAGTCTACCAACTTATCCTATCCCCTCAACTTTCTGTTAATTTGAACCCCTTAAAGTGGGACTGAAGGGACATCACCTTTTGAGAGTATGAATAACCCTTGAAGAATAATAAAATTTCCATTTTGGAAATCTGGTCACTCCAACTTACTAGATGTTCTATTTAATTACTGCAGAGATCTCAAATAAGCCCACCTGCCAAACTCCACGTATGTCGCAAAAAAAAAAAAAAAAAAAATGCTCTACAAGACATTTAAAAACTTCCAAGGGAACAGTCTTGACTGCTCTCCTCTTTAAAAATATCAAAGCTGGGACTCTCACTATTTTCACATGCTATCCACAAAATGGATGAGGTGTGAAAGAAATCTCTTGTTTAATGTGACCTTTGGCTGTACTTTCACTTGTCATAATTATAAAGTAGCTACTCTCAGAGCCAACACATAAGCTGTGTTATTACCCTTATAACTAGAGTAATAAGTATTTCAGGAAGTGTTTCATACTGTGACAAACTCGAGGCAGAATATACCAATAACACTTTCCTTTGTTACCAAGCATAATGGGCCCTTCTGAACAATAAGAATTCTGATACTATACATATGAATAAGAATTATTGGACTAGAATTCCTCCCAACATTTTTATGCACATTCAAGTGCAAACATGCCCCTACAGTTACCTAGTCAACTTAACTGTCCATTTATAATCAAAAATTCAAATAAAATAGAAATGAAAATTTCAGAATGGAATTATGACTTCAATAACAGAATATTCCATATTTGAGAGGCAAACTGTCATGGGCTATATAGAATCTGAAAAGAATTGAAGGTAAACACTAAAGGCAAAACTATTCTCTTCTAGGGACTCATTTTTTTCTAAGACATTCCGCTATTGAAATATGATTTTCCAAGATTAAAAGAGGGGGAAACATTTCCCACTTATGACCGAGACCCTGTAAGATTTAGAGTTGGAAGTACATTTATGAGGCATCTACTCATCCAACAAGCTCATGTTACAGATAAGAAAACTGAAGCCTGTAGAGGTTAAGGACTCACCCAGGATCGTGTATTAAATAACAACAATGATAACAGCCAGCATTTCTATACCCCATTAAAGTCTGAAGAGTGTTTTACGTACGCCATTTCACTTGATCCTCACAAGAACTCCATGTTCCAAATAAAAAAACTGAGGTACAGAGAGGTACAGTGACTTGGTTATCAAGGTAGCGAGTGTCAGGTTTCGTTTGAACTGAGTGTTCCTGATTTCAACTCTTCCTACTGAATCATCAACCCAGGGTCAATTGCAAACCTAGGGATCTTTCGAAGATAATCTAAAATTAGAAAATCCAAAAGGAGGATCAGAAAGTCACAGGTTCAAAGGCTTGGAAGATACCACCAAGACCATCTGGCCCAACCTCCTCCCAGGAAGAGGGAGTGACTTGGCCAAGATAGCTGGGTGTGGCAGTGGGAAAAGCGCTTAATCTGGTCACATGGTCTGGGGTCAAATTCTAGCTGTATGTACCACATAATACTTCTCAGCCTTGGCCAAGTCTCAGTTCCTTCAAATAGAAAATGAAGGGGCTGAACCAGATAGCTTCTAAAGCCCCTTCCATCTAAATCTACAATCCCATGAATCAAAGTAGTGACCTTTAGGGCGCTGTCAAACACATTATTTGATCTGTTCCAGGCAGAAAGAACAAAAAATGAATCCTCGAACCTGGGGGAGCTGAAACAATGTCTCTCAATCAACTGTTGGGACTATCTTCTGGATATGATCAACTGAGCATGCTTGCTTCCTTTTAAACACTTCTGTAAAGTATTTGTGGTTACTAACAGGTAATGTGGATGGACAAAACATCAGATTTAAATCCCACAGCCACAGCCAAGTGATCTTGCTCAACTCCATAAAAAGAGGCTACAATTAATACTGGCAATGCAAACTTTAAAAGAGTTACTGAATAAAATAGCAGGATACTAATTAAATCCATTAAAATCATCCATGTTTCTGTACGGTACAGACAAAAACAAAGAGCAAGAGAAATTCTGTTCAAAATAACTTAAAATTTATAAAATGTCTTCAAGTTAAACTACCAAGATATACCAAAGATTTAAAAACACAAATACAAAACAGTTTACAAAAACAAAGGAAAATATATAATAGGAGCACAATTCAGGAGAGTTGGATTGTGACAAAATAATAAAAATGACACCACACACAATTAGTTCACAGATAAGGTACTAATCAAATTACCAAGGGAATATTTCATAGAATCACCCAAATAATACAATTCAATTGTGGAAACAAAAGGTCTACAATCAAGAAAAAAATCTCTCTGAGAAAAGAAAGCATTGTGGAGAGGGGACTTGGCCTTGTTCTTCACCACCAGAAACAAATGATGACTAATCATCACCAATCCGTAAATAAGCACAGCAGCACTGGGACAGGGAACACCCCTAGACAAGAGTCCTGCTTCCAGGCCTGCTCTAATAACTATGAGCCAAAGAAGCAATTCCTGTGAAGAAAGGGCCACCTGAACACCACAGAGGGCAGGCAAGCCATCCTAACTGACATCTAGACATCTTCAGAAAGATCCACGAGGCCAAGCCAGGCAGGTGCTTCCAGCCCAGTGCCCTCTGTCATCATCCTGAGAAGCCTCTCCTGCAGAGACAAAGCCTGGATCTGCTCCTGCGGTGGCTGCAGTCCCCACTATTGAAGATCCAAGAGAAAGTTCTTGCCACCATTGTCCTTGATACTACTAATAGATCCACATCAAAAACTGATAATTTTATCAATGCAAATGACATTAAAGAAGAGGCATTAACATTAGCTTTTCTAAAGAGACTAAAGGGACCTTTCCATCAGATGTGCAACTAAAACTTTCCACGTGTCCTCTTCCCCATAAGAATTTGAGATCCTGGAGTTCGATTTTTGTCCCCAGCACTTAGCACACAGGGTGGTTTCCCAGGACAGTGACGGCACCAGGCTGGAAGCTTTGTTATCCCAAGTCCCTGAAGTTCAGAGTCTGAGGGGACATGGTGATCAGCAAAGTGACAGTCTGATCTGCCTGACCATGCCTCCTGCCTCTCAGTACACTGTACATAGCGAGCACTTAATAAAGGTTTTATTCATTCATTCAAATAAAAGAAAGCAAGAATAAGAAGGAATAATGTTAGAAGAACTCAAGCCATATTACAAGATAGTAATCAACAAAACTACTTGGTACCCATTTTAAAAAGACAACAAGCAAGTAGATCAGCAAAACAGGCTAGTAAAAAAGGTCAACAAGAAATCAAAAGCAACAGCCAAATGTGTGATAAATTTAAGAACATAAATTTTTTGAAGGAAGATCTCCATATATGACAAGAACAGTCAGAGGAACCAGAAAGCAATTTAGCAGTATTCAAGCTTGACCCAATGTCTTACACCATACACCATAATAAGCTCCAAATGAATGAGCAACCTGAATATAAAAGGTCTTATTCAAAAATTAGAGAACAAAAGGAGTTTCCTTCACAATTATAGCAAGAGGAAAAATTCTTGACCCAACAAGAGCTAGAGGAGACTATAAAAGACAACTAGATAATCTCAGTTATGTAAAATTTTATGGCTCTAATATGATGAAAACCAGCACAGATTAGAATAAGGGTCAAATGGGGAAAAAATCTTTGAATGAAATATCATTTATCAACATCAGATATTTCAGATATTTTCAGCAGAATGACACAACTATATAATACTGAAGTCATTCCCCAATAAGCAGTAAAAATAAAGCTATCAAAAGAGTAATTACAAACTAAAAACATAAATATGCAAACAATTTCAACCAATGAGATAAATTCAACTTCAAACAATTCTGACATTTCACCTTAAATGCTACAAAATGGAAAAGAAAATCAAAATCAAAGCAATGAATGTTGCAGAAGCTGCAGGAAAACAATAACATTAATATGCCGCAGGTAGAACTAAGAATTGATCCAGCTTGTTCTGGACATCATTTTTAAATTATGCAAGAAGAGGGGCGGAGCCAAGATAGTGGAGTAGAAAGACATACATACGCAGACTCTCCCCACACAGCCCATAAAATACCTGTAGAGAGGGACTCTCAACAAATTCTGGAGCAGCAGAAATGGAGAACAACAGAGTGGAGGAGATTTCCAGCCCAGGGTGATCTGAAAGGCCCACAGGAAATGTGGGTTGCACTAGACGGGGAGGAGCCGAGCCCAGCCCAGCCCAGCCTTGGCCACGTGGGGCGGCACAGCTCTGGGAGGAGGAGACATCAGGGGCAGAATCTCCAGTCGCAGTAACAGCAAATCCCCAGGCCCAGCAAGCAGTTCACAGATCCCTTAACCCACAGGTGCCAAAGGTCAGTGATGGGTTTTTTCAGCTGGCCAGGAAGGAAGAAGGGCCTTCCCATAGCTCCAGCCTCAGGCAGTGGCCACAGAGGCCACATCGGGAAGGCAGCAGCAGTTCCCACAGCAGTCATACAGCCGGCATCCATTGTTGAATCGTAAAACCCCTGGGGACACTGAGGAGCTGAATATTACTTCAGCCCTGTGTAGAGGCCTTGAGGGAACTGATCCTTATCTCACACTGAATGGTGGCCCTGCCCATCCAGCTTATCTGAAAATCAGCCCCCAGTGTTGACTTGGCAGAATTGGAGGCCAGGTGGCTATGGAGAGGTAACTGCTAAGATTCTGGCCACAAAAATCTCAATTTGCTCCCAGACCAGTGCACATGCTTGATTGTGCCACCTTGGAGGAACTGAGATCTTACAGATCCCCAGAGTATACCCTACTCTTGACAAAGGACCCAAAAGTCAAGTAACTGGTTGGGAAAATGCCCAAAAAAGGGAAAAAAATTAAGACTATAGAAGGTTACTTTCTTGGTGAACAGCTATCTTCTCCCATCCATTTGGATGAGGAAGAATAATGCTTACCATCAGGAAAAGATATAAAAGTCAAGGCTTCTGTATCTCAAACATCCAAAATAAATATTCAATGGTCTCAGGCCATGGAAGAGCTCAAAAAGCATTTTGAAAAATCAAGTAAGAGAGATGGAAGAAAAATTGGGTAGAGAAATGAGAGAGATGCAAGAAAAGCATGAAAAGTGGGTCAACACCTTACTAAAGGAGGCCCAAAAAAATGCTGAAGAAAATAGACCTTTAAAAATAGTCAAACTCAATTGGCAAAAGAGGTTCAAAATGCCAATGAGGAGAAGAATGCTTTAAAAAGCAGAATTAGCCAAATGGAAAAGGAGGTTCAAAAGCTCACCGAAGAAAATAGTTCTTTCAAAATTAGAATGGAACAGATGGAGGCTAATGATTTTATGAGAAATCAAGAAATCACAAGACAAAACTAAAAGAATGAAAAAATAGAAGATAATATGAAATATCTCACTGGAAAAACAACTGACCTGGAAAATAGATCCAAGAGAGACAATTTAAAAATTATGGGACTACCTGAAAGCCATGATCAAAAAAAGAGTCTAGACATCATCTTTCATGATATTATCAAGGAAAACTGCTTTGACATTCTAGGGCCTAGGGTAATCCTCAATCACCTCCTGAAAGAGATCCAAAAAGAGAAACTCCTAGGAACATTGTGGCCAAATTCCAGAGTTCCAAGGTCAAGGAGAAAATATTGCAAGCAGCTAGAAAGAAACAATTCCAGTATTGTGGAAATACAATTAGATAACACAAGATCTAGCAGCTTCTACATTAAGGGATCGAAGGGTGTAGAATAGGATATTCCAGAAGTCAAAGGAACTAAGACTAAAACCAAGAATCACCTACCCTGCAAAACTGAGCATAATATGTCAGGGGAAAAAATGGTCTTTCAATGAAATAGAGGACTTTCAAGCATTTTTGAGGAAATGACCAGAGCTGAAAAGAAAATTTGACTTTCAAACACAAGAATCAAGAGAAACATGAAAAGGTAAACAGCAAAGAGAAATCATAAGGGACTTACTAAAGTTGAACAGCTTACATTCCTACATGGAAAGACAATATTTGTAACTCTTGAAACTTTTCTCAGTATCTGGGTAGTTGATGGGATTACGTACACTTACATACACATACACACACACACATACACACATACACACACGCACAGAGAGACAGAGAGCATAGGGAGAATTTAATAGGATGGGATCATATCTTAAAAAAACGAAATTAAGTGATGAGAGAGAAATACATTGGGAGAAAAAAGGGAGAAATGGAATGGGGCAAATTATCTCTCATAAAAGAGGCAAGTAAATAACTTTTCAGTGGAGGGAAAAAGGGGGGAGGTGAGGGAAAAAACATGAAGCTTACTCTCATCACATTTGACTAAAAGAAGGAATAAAATGCACACTCATTTTGGTATGAAAACCTATCTTACAATACAGGAAAGTGGAGGAGAACGGAATAAGCAGGGTGGGGGAGATGATGGAAGGGAGGGCACTGGGAGGAGGAAGCAATTAGAAGTCAACACTGTTGGGGAGGGATAGGGTCAAAAGAGAGAGAAGAAGAAATGGGGGGCAGGATAGGACAGAGGGAAATACAGTCTTCCACAACATGACTATTATGGAAGTCATTTGCAAAATTTCACAGATATGGCCTACACTGAATTGCTTGCCCTCCCAAAGGGAATGGGTGGGCAGGGAAGGGGGAAGAGAAGTTGAAATCAAAGTTTTAGGAATAACTGCTGAGTACTGTTCTTGCAACTAGGAAATAAGAAATACAGGTAATGGGGTACAGAAAGGTATCTTGCCCTACAGGAAAAAAAGAGAAGATGGGGATAAGGGAAAGGAGGGATGTTAGAAGGGAAGGCAGATTGGTGATAGGGGCAATTAGAATGCTTGGCGTTTTGAGGTGGGGGGAGGGAAGAAATGGGGAGAAAATTTGGAATCCAAAATCTTGTGGAAATGAATGTTGAAAACTTAAATAAATAAATTTAACAATAAAAAAAATTAAATTATGCAGGAAAACTGACTAAGCTGTTCATACTATCCAGAGATCCCACTAGCAGGTATAGGCACCAAGGAGATTAAAGACATAAACAATGGTCCAACATATACCAAAACAGTAATAGCAGGTTTTTGCGTGTGTGATAGTAAAGAACTATCAAAGAAACATTAACTGGGCAAAAGCTGAACAAACAGTGGTGTATGAATAAATTTGATGGAATATTACTGTGCCTTAAGAAATTATTAGGGGCAGGTAAGTGGTACTGGATAGGATGCCAGGTCTGAAGTCAGCAAGACTCATCTTCCTAAGCTCAAATCCAGTCTTAGACAATTCCTAGGTGTGTAACCCTGGGCAAGGCACTTAATTCTGTTTGCCTTAGCTTACTCATCTGTCAAATGAGCTGGAGAAGACCATGGCAAATGACTCCAACATCTCTGCCAAGAAACTTTCAAATGGGGTCACAAAGAGTTGTATATTACTAGAAATGACTGAACAACAGCAAGAAATTATTAACTGAGGAGAACACAGAAGATTTATGTGAACAGATTCAGCACAGTAAATAGACAGAATCAAAAGAACAATATTCCAATGACCACAAAGATCTCAATGAGAATATCAGTAAAAAGAAATTTAATTTTGAACACCTGACAAACCAATAACGGGAAAAAACGGGAAATCCTTTGTCTCTGGAAGGATTCGGAGAAAGAATGAATGTCACTTATATTGGCAGGAAAACTGACTGCATTGGGTGTTTCTTTTACAACCCCAGTCTTTCGGTCTTCTAGTTCTCTACAGAAATGACTCATAGAGAACCTGTCAGTGTCTTCTGATGACAGTGGCCAAGCAGAATTATCTCAAGCCCTTCCCTTTAATCTGGGGCTCTCGCATTTACACCATGACAGCAGCAATGGATAAAATAAATATATGTTATCTGGGTGGCAGCATGCTTGTCTCCCCTTCATTTCCTTCCTTGGTAATTTGGACATCAGGGAGAAAGAAAGTAGCACCTGAGGGTGCTGAGGGACCCCCATGGAGGAGTCTCTACAAACACTATAACCACTATCCAAAAGGAGCAGTGCAGAAGGAGGCCTTCCAAGCCACGAGTGACATGGAGGAAGTCAGTGCAGTCACAAGAAGAAGAAATCTAGAATTGTAGATTCTATTGTAAATCCCTATTGTAAATCCCATCTGAGTTGATGAGCTAAGGAACTAATCTTCCTTTCTGCCCATTAGTCCAAAACATGACTTTAATACCCCATCTGCTACTGTTCCTTTCTCATGAATGGCTATTGTAGAGTCAAGTTTTCCCTGACCACATCAGAAAATCTAGGAGCAACCTCTAAATGCAACGAGGGCTAGAAGAACGCTAGAGGAAAATCTCTCAAGAGTAATGTTAGCTCAAGTTTCCCTTTTGTTAAACTGTGATCACAGATAATTAGTCTGTTTATTGGCCTATAGAAGGGAATAAGACACTATACAACGCTCTGGATTCCAAGCCTCAGAAGGCCTCTTCATATGCTGCTTGACTTCTGTTCCATGCTCCCTTGCTCACAAACTGGATAAAAGCCTTACTGGTGTGAAGAGAAACCTAGGTGGGGACCCCTCTAAAACCTGGCCTCAATCATAACCCTATAAGCCAAAGTCCCCAGACTGCTTCCTTAAGGTTCTGTAACCTGCTAACTACAGTCCCTTCAAAAAAAAAAACTTGAAATAAAATTCAAATAAATATTGTTGTAATTTTTCCTTCATACCTGAGTATCAGGCATGACACTGCTTGTGTAAATGTATTTATTTTCTTTAGATGGAATTCAGTGATACTGAATCTACTTATATGTTACACAACCATATTACATTTATAGTTTATTAAAATGTTTGTGGTCTCTTATTTTGATTGACTGAACATGTGATTTCATCAATGTAAGGAATGTCCAGTGAAGATATGAAATAGAAGAATGCCTTCTTTAAAGTCCAAGGGCCTGATAATAATAGTAGCTGATAGCTAACATTTATATAGCTTACACTGATAAAGTATATTACATATGAAACAGCCCCTCAAGGTAACCATTCACTTTCCCCCTCCCCCAACTGAAACTTTGTGCACTTAATCAATGCTTGAGTCACCAGACCCAGCTTCAGGTTCTAGGGGTCACCTTAAGGGTCTGCTCCCCTCCACAGCCAACTCACTTCTCAGCTGCAGATGATGCTATCTCTTAAATTTATCTTCCTGCCTCTTTGTATTAGTGTCTGTCTACTAGGGAAAGGAAAAAAAGACAAAGGGAATAAGCATTTCTATAGAGACTGCTAGGAGCTAGGCTTTTTCAAATACATACTATCTTGTCTAACCCTCCACAACATGTCAGGTAAGCACTATTATTATCCCCATCTCATACCTTAAGAAAACTGAGACAAAGGTTACATGACTTACCCAGAGTCACACATCTAATAAGTATCTAAGGCCAAACCAAATTCAGGTCTTCCTAACTCCAGGCCCAGAACTCTATCTGCTACCCCTGTCTAGAGTATCTCTCCTCCCTGTCCTACCATTCTACTTCAAAGCAACACAGTCAATAGTTGGGCAAGAGGTGGAAAAGAAGGAGAAGGGGGAAGGGGTGTTAGAGAGAGGAACGTCAGACATTCCCACATCCTTCCTTTTAGAGATCTCCTCCAAAGACAGCTCCAAGTTGGCAATGCTCCAACTCCCTTGAACTCCCAAATTTTGGCCAATTCTTAGCTACTCAAAGTCCCCAGGGATGTAGCTCCTTGATTTGCTCAGTCTGTTGAGTTAGTCTCATCTTGACTTAATCTGAGAAATGTTCAGCACTCTAGATAAGTCCCTCAACCTGATTCAACCACAGCTTCCTCATCTGTAAAATGGGGATACTAAGCACCTAACGGGATCATTGTAAGAGTCAAATGAGATAGTGTTTGTACAAAGCACTGCAAATCCTGAAGCACTACATAAATACCAGCTATCATCACCATGAATATGACTATCAATGATAATAATCATAGCACCTACCACCTTGTATGGGGCCATCTTTAGAGTTAAGCTTCACATCTTGTTAACACCTTTTGATTACATTATAGGATTTCTGGACAAGGACATTAGTCAAAAATAGAGCCCTCTCTACATAGTATCTCACTGAGAGGTTGGTTAAGTGTTTTTTCCATCACCATACAGCTAGTATATGTCTGAACTGATACAGGACTGGAAACCTAAGTCTTCCTAAATCTAAGGCAGGCCTATATCACACTGACTCTCTATGATACTATCTACATACCCTGAAAATTATTTTAATTCTACAAATGAGTATTTCAAATAGGGGCTCCTTCCTGCAAAGTATTTCTTGGTGGTTGGCCCCCAAGAGATGTTCATCACGATGTTTCTTGACACCTCGGTCTGACACTTCACTCCACAAGTCTCACCCAGGAAGAGCAGGAGTAGAGAAGGCACCTTACAAGCCTTAGATCTTTCAAAGCAGCCATTTTTGTCAAAATAAGGTAAATTAAAAAAAATAAAAACTCCAAAGTAAAACTCTGTCTGAAACTATTCCTCTCCAATACATAGAAGAGACATGAAAGTCACTGATCTATATATACAATACACACACTTTTAAATCCATGTATATAAATCAAATGAAAATGCTTTCTTTAAGGCAAGCATGTGAAGATACTAAAACAAGATGCCAATTAAATATTCATACATTCAATATTTCAAAATAAGGAATTTGGATATACACATGCATAATTTACAGTTCTATAGTGAAACCTGTCTACAGAGACCATTTTCACTGTATTTCAATTGCATCCAAACTTGAGTTGCACAATGCAGCTTCACTCTCCAATGTTAAAACTTTAAAGTACATAGTAATTCACCTCAAGCAAACAGACAAAGACCATATTGGACACATGACACTCTCCTACACAAATTAAAGTTGGGGCACTTTCAGGGTATCCTCCTCACTATACCACTTTGGGGAGCAGAATGGGATGAAAGATGAAATGAACTTACTGGCAAAAGCAGTAACTCTGCAAAAAGACTCAAATAATAAAGTCTGAAGAGCTACAACTTAGAGATACACATTGTTAACTTACATCTTTATATATTCCTTACCACTGACTCCATCAAGATAAAATATTATCTTGTATCTCTAAATCCCTAAGCCACTCAAGGACTGATATACAAAAGGTCCAAATACCTCCTCACTACTCCTCAGTGTGGACATAGCAAGGACAAAAAAAGGCCGCATGTATCTAAACTTCCTTCCCAAAAGGTAGATATAGCATTATATATGATCTGCATATATTGGACCACTGGTAAAACCTAAAAAGGTATTTATTCCTAGCTAAACTACACATAACTAAAATTTTATCACCACTGTAAATCACTCAATAAAAAAAAAACTATAGCCATTGCAATGAATATACTTTTGCCTTAGAGCTAATACTTTAATTTTTAAGAACCAGAAAGAAAAAAATCAAAACTAGTCAGTAACAATGCAGCGTCTAAAAGCAATAAACTCAAAATTAAGTTATAAATAATTTAAAGCATGTCATGAAGATGTATTAATAATTCATCAGATAAATAATTTACTAAATAATCAAATAAATAAATAATGAAATACATAAATAAATCAGCGAATAAATAATTCTGCAAAATAACCTAAACAATAAGTCACCAAAACAAATGACAACCCGCAAAACTACAAGGATTTTCTAAATTCTGATAGTTTTAAATAAGCAAATGTATATAAACTAAATCAATCCTTGTTAGATACAGGAATATTTTTCACTGCTATTGGTGAAATCCTTATTGGACTAAGAATACATTTTCAAATTTTTCAACAATGCATGAGTACTTCTTGTAAATTATTAAGTATAACTGTTAAAATACATCCTTCTCCGTATCACATATAGCTATCTCTATTAACAAATTTTCCTTGAAAATAAATGGGCATCCTCTTTACAAGATTTTTAATTCACTTTTTTCCCAGAGTGGTACTTACAGTACAATAGTGCTTTAGCCTTTTGGGTTGTTTTCTATCTTCTCCAAATCTTTAGAAGTTTTGCTGCAGGGAAAGAACAAACAGAATAACCTTAATTATTACAGATGGCATCTCATTCATTAGTGGATGACATTTTTTTTGAAAGCACAAGAAAATCTGTTTTATAATTCTACAAAGCAACTTAATGTGAAACAATCATTACTACTTGCAAACTACCTAAAGTTTTAGAAGTCTTTGGTGGAATGAGTTCAAGCAGATTGAGGCCTGCTTCTTGTATTTAAACTGACACACAATCTGTGCTACTGGCAGTATTTCAGATGAGAAGACAAAAGCTGAGAAGGACAAAATGTTTGGCTGACATCTAATGCTATCCTTGGTTTTAGAAGCCCAAAGTCCTTGAAAGAATGAAGTGAGACCACTTCATGTCTACAATCTAAATACACTCACAATTTAATTAGAACTCTATACTTCAAATTCAATAATAACACGAAGAGGGGTCAAAAAACCAATGGCTCCAATGAAGCAGACTTCACTCTGCATTGATTTGAATATATTATAATAGTACCCATTATGTTTTTCTTGAAATTCATAAGGATACTGCTTTCTGAAACCCAGGTCAGAACACAAAATGGGGTTTATTTATATATTTAATGTACATGAAATGTCTAGTTTCAATACATTAAGGATCTATGCATTTGCTGGAATGATTATTCCCACCATCAATGCTGATTACAATCCCTTCATGATTTAGCTGAAGGTTTGCCGAGTTGTAGTTGCTAAAAAAATTCATCACCTTGTGAATATCCTAACCTAAAATGACCATGTTTGAACTTAACCAGGCTGATTCACACTTAGCAAACACATGTACAGTTCACTACCAGAGCTCTTCTACCCATAGTCTCCAGATTTAATTTCTGCCTTTTATCCTCGGTGTCTTCCTCAGTGTCTGGGAGGTACTTTATAAATGACTCTTGATCAATGACATGACAGAGAGTTTACCCTCTAAGTACAGCTTTCAAGAGGCCAGAGACATTTCAGTGCAAAAACCAGGGACAGTAGGACTTGAAGGGAAGTATGAAAACAAGGAAAGCATAAAGACATAAAATTTCACTTTTCTATAATGTTTTAAATCATGACATTAGCATCAACATCAGAATTACTGTAATATCTAAGCAATTATCTCTACGGTAATCATAAGAGCAACCCAAACAGAGACTGGCTGGCTTAGTTGTGATCTTAACACCATCAGCAAAAGCTCAGAAAAAAAAATTTTTAATTTCACATTTAAGTGGCCGAGTGAAATCACTTTATCTTTTTTGACTGAGCTAATAATAACCAGTACTTCAACAACAGTAAACATAAAAAGCAGTTCTCATTCTCAATCTCCTCCCCAAGATAGTTAGAAACTTCAGATTAAACTAACTCAGTGTTTTTGAGTTTGGGAATCTGCTTTATTTTAAAACTATTTTGTTGTTCTCAAAATCCAGTTACAAAGTTCTTAATTAACATTCTGGCAATTTATATCTGCTTACAAATAGGGTTAGTCAGATCCTATAAATAGTCAGGTTATCTATATTTCATTATCTACATGTATCTATAGACACGTACATACCATCACCGTCATGTTAAATGGACAATTTTATTTTAAAAATGTTCGATTAAATCTATGAATAAGAAGTTAATTTCTTTGGCTCTGAAGTTTCACTGGCCTGCCAGGTCACATGATTGCCAAATGGAAGATCTGACATTTTCTCAAGTACTAATGAACTCTTAAAACTTCCCAAAATCAGAATTAGGACCAATGCAGCCATCTCCACAAGTCAAGGCAAAAAGAAGCCTCACAAAGAACCAGCCTGATGACTGAATGGCAAAGCAGGCTAACCCTTAACTGCACCTCCTCCCCATCAGGCCTCAAGTTACAGTAGGGCAGCACAGCCCAATCTAAACCACTCACTAATTTCCTTGCTGATGATGGGGCAGTATCTGCTAGCATGCTCTGCCCCTGCCCTCACACCATCATTCTCTGCAGCAACCAGCAGCCCATCTCAATTCAGCCTATTTCTAAGTGGAAGAAGGAAAGATAAAGTAAAGGGAAAAGGTGACCTGCCTAGGGCAATCAATCAATAACCAATCAGGGCCTACCATGTTTCAGACACTGCTAAAAACTGGGCAAAAAACAGTTCCTGTCCTGAAGGAGCTTACAAATGTAACGAGAGAGACAACATGTAAACATATATATGCAAAGCAACCTATGTACAAAATAAATATGAAATGATTAACAGAAGGAAGGCAGTAGAATTAAACGGGAGAAAGGAAAGCTTCCAGTAAAAGAAGAAAATGTAATTGGGACCTAAAGGAAGCCAGGGAAGAATGGAAGCTAGAAAGAGAGCAGAGAGATGGAATGTCTCGTTTGTGGAATAGGTAGGGGCCAATGTCACTGGCACAGAATAAAAACAACTGGAAAGGCAGGAGGGGGCTGGGTTAGGGGAGGACTCTGAATGTCAAACAGAGCATTTGTATTTGTTTCTGGAGGCTAAAGGAGGCCATGGGAGATTCTTGAGTTGTTGGTGGTGGTGCTATTGGTGGTCGTGGTGTTGATAATGGTGATGGTGGTGATGGTGGTGGTGGTGCTGTTGTTGGTGGTGGTGTTAATGGTGGTGGTGTTGGTAGTGGTGCTGTTGGTGCTGGTGGTGTTGATGGTGGTGCTGCTGGTGATGGTGGTGGTGTTGGTGATGGTGATGGTGGTGGTGATGACGGTGGTGGTGTTGATGGTGGTGGTGTTGATGGTGGTGCTGTTGTTGGTGGTGGTGTTAATGGTGGTGGTGTTGGTAGTGGTGCTGTTGGTGCTGGTGGTGTTGATGGTGGTGCTGCTGGTGATGGTGGTGGTGTTGATGGTGGTGCTGTTGGTGGTGGTCATGCTGTTAGGGGGTGCTGTTGGTGGTGGTGCTATTGGTGGTGGTGGTATTGATGGTGGTGCTATTGGTGGTGGTGTTGGTGGTGGTGGTTTTGATGGTGGTGGTGCTGTTGGGGAGGTGCTGTTGGTGGTGGTGGTAGTAGTGGTGGTGGTATTGATGGTGATGCTATTGGTGGTGGTGTTTGGGGGCGTGCTGTTATGGGTGGTGATGTTGTTGCTGTTGGGAGGGGTGGTGGTGCTGCTGCTGCTGCTGTTGGTGTTCAGTTGTTTCAATCCTGTCAGATTCTTCACGATCCCCTTTGGGGTTTTCTTGGCAGAGATATTGGAGAGGTCTATCCAGCTCACTTTATAGAGGACAAAGACAAACAGGGTTAAGTGACTTTTCCAGAATCATACAGTTCATCTGAGGTCAAATTTCAACTCAGGTTTTCCACTCCAGACTGGGTGCTCTGTTCACTGCACCACCTAGATGCCTCTGACTCTTGAGTAGCCAGGTGATATGATCAGATTTTCACCTTAAGAAAATCACTTTTGATGAAGCAGGGAGACTTGAGGCAGGCAGAATCCCCAGTCACTATTGTAATAGTCCAGTTGTAAGGTGATAAGGGCCTGCAACAAGATGGAGGCAGCATGAGAGGAGAGCAAAGGACATATTCAAGAGATGTGGCAAAGGTGAAATCAACAAACTTTGATACAACCTTGGACATGAGAGTGACAGAGAGTGAGGAGTCCAAGAAGACTCATAGGTCATGAGCCAGAAGGCAGGAGAAGATGATGCTGTTTTCCAGGAGGGTAGGTTTTGAAGAAAAGATAAAAAGTTCTGTTTTGGACATGGTGACTTTAATGTGTCTGTGAAATGTGAGAACAGAGGTCAGTAGAAGAGTCTGAGTGCTCAGTCAGACAACTAAAAGGCAGAAGGAACTGGGGTAGGGCACAGCACATTTGTGGAGCTACAGCCGGCCTGAAGGAAAGAGGATAGGTACCTAGCTAGCGGCCAGTTCTATCTTTGAGAAAGAAATCACTTGGGAAGAGACTGAGCCCAGGGAAAAAGTGTACTTTCAAACATGGAAGAAGACCGAGACAGCTCTGAGGTTAAGCTCCCAAGGTATGCCAAAAAGAAAATATAAGAGAAAATAAATGAAATTACCAAAGATCTCAGGTGGAAGAAAATTCAGTTAAAAACCTACAGCACAAGCAGATAAATCAACAGACAAGCTATTAAAACACAACAGAAGATGGTCATCAAGACATCTAAATGAGTCCTAACATCTGCTAGTAAATATTACATGACAAAGGAAACTGAACCTATACCTGATGAGGCAGGGAATCCTGTGGAATCCTAAGAGAACATGGAATCACAGCAGGACCAAACAGTTCAAAAGAGATTGTGTCCATTCATTCATTGAATAGGCCTGTTTAAGATGGGCGTAGCCTCATCCTAAGTGAGTGCCTGCAAAGACCTTGGCCTAAAGGGCCCCACAGTCTCCCAGTGCACCCTGGGTCATCTCCCATCATCCTGAGGAATATCAGGTCTCTGGATTCAGAGAGTTCTGGAGGAGAAGTGAGGCTGGTGACCTGCACAGCCCTCCCTCACTCAAAACAAAGTCAAGTGCAAGTCATGTCATCATTTTTCTGATGGCATGGTCTTCTTCAGCACCAAAGGACAAACACAATCCTGTGAGTAGATGAATCTGGCTGATTGCTAGCTGGGTAACTCACCTCCTCCTCTCCTGTCTGCCTCCCCCTCCCCTTCCTTCTCCTCTGCAAAGGAAGGTAAACTTGGGATGGCCAAAAGATGCCCAGTTGACTTGGGTTTTCTCTCCTCCCCTCCCCTCCTTAAACCTACTGCACTCTGAAAGTGGGACTCCATTGGGGTCCCTCTGGACCCTCCCAGCTTGAGAGTGATTATCAATAGTAAATGTTGCTGTTCCCTACCCAACCTGATGTCTTTCTTTCTTGACCTCATTAAAGGGGCCATGTAATGGCTACTTCTTAAAAAGGCCTATTCAAAAGAGAAATGAGAATCCTAAAAGCATAAGTTAAAAGGAAACAAATGGCAAGATTACAGCCCGTAGAAGGGAAATAATTAGCAAAATAAAAGAACCTGAATCCAAAATGAATAGTCTCCTCAAAGACAAAATAGAGAATAACTACTTGGGAATACAACTACACTAAAGTGACAATCTAGAAAAGAGAAGCAAAATGAAGGTTAAATGGACACATGATTTCAATACACCCTAAACAAACTGACAGGATGCAGAAGAAAAGTGTAAGGATCAAAGATCTTCCAGAAAAAAAGTCAAAAACTTGAAAGTTAACCAACTTTTATGCCATCTGAGTACTAAAATTTATTATTAAATATTTTTATTAAATATTATTATTAAATTTATTCAATCATCTTTAAAAGTCAGCCAATTTGCTTCTTGCTAAATTAGTATCAAGTAAGTCTCTCATTTCTCTTTGGGTATTAAGAAAAAGAAAAATATGATAAATCATAATCTATATTTATTTAAACTAAAGGATATCCTTTGGATAGACCGCCATGGTTTGTCAAGAAATATCAACATAGCCAAATGACTTACTTGTTCTTTTGTGTGGTTACATTCAGTTAGTTGAAGGAATGCACAAGTATTATTACATCACTTCCTTCTACCTCTCATACTCACATCAAAATTTGCTTTAGAAGATACCATTCCTTTCAGACAAGGCAATGTCACTACAAAATAAGCCTTATTCTTAACAGCTGCTAAGTCCATGGTGCCGGCTGTGTGGTACTCTAAATCTGCAGTTAAAAATACAACCCAAAGGATCCCCTATCTTCTTTGACAACAATTATGTGAAGGCAAGCTGTTTGTCAACAATACTCCTCTTAGACAAGTAAACAAGCCTAATTTTACACCTCTGAGAGCTTTTTTTTTAGTGAATAGCTAAATTTGATCAGTAGTTTTCCGGCATGTAACCATCTTCACCTAGAACACAGAGCAGCTGATCCAACTTTAAAGTAAAAGCACCAAGGAAGACTGAAGGTCACATCAAAACATTTAGAAAACAAGTCCTGGGAGACCCTCGTCTATTTTATTGGGCAGTGTTTCCGGGAAAGATAAACTAAGGTGCTCCTTTAAGAGGGCCAGAGCTGTGAACTCTCAGGGTAAATTTTCTTAGATGCTTGCTGCCCTATAGGGATAGTAGTAGGGGGAAATCTTCAATACTCCTTGTAAAACAGATTCTTATAGGCCTTTCAAATTCTGAACCAGCATCATCAGGCTGGATTGGAGTATAAGCAGTGGGGATCAAAATTCTAATGAGGCAGCTGACCAGATGTAACCATGGGAGTAGAGGCCAGGGAAGGGAGTCATGGTCTAAAACACTGGTGTCAAACTACTGGGCTGCACCACATTAAAATATAGCTGGGAAATGCTTGATCAATTAAACAAAACTGCAATACAGTATAGATTATGTTGATTTGAGGTGTTCTGAATTAATACACCGCCAGCAGGGATCCATTTCTATTTTCGTCCAACAACACTAATCTAGGAGACACGATGTACAGAATGCTACGGGGTTAGAGAAGGATGGAGCATGGCCCCACATCTAGCTATCCAGATTTAACCACTCTGCATCCTTTTTTTCCTCATCATCTAATAGGTGTTGCTTTCTTCCTCCTTTTGCAGGTGCTGTGATTTGTCCATATTTTCTGAATCCCTAGATTATGTCAATCAAGGCAATGACCCAAATTCCATGCTTTGGAGGCCAGCGGCTAAGCAATGATTCAGAAAGGTGTTGAAAAGAGGAAGCCCACCTTGTCAGGGCACTGCTCTGAGGAAAACCCTCTCTGAGGACTGACAGTGGGGTCAGGAATCAGGGGTCTGACATTTAGGAAAACATCTTCCACCAATGATATACAACGTATTTTCTGTTTTAAAATAGGCTACCTTGTTTGCTGCTGTTTTTCTTTCTTCCTTCACTCATTTTTCTTGATTCCTTTCAGATGAGGCAATGTTGCTGCAAAGTGAGCCTTATAGGATTATCTAAACCTAGGATTCAAGACACCCTGAAATAGGCGTCCATTTTAAGAAAGAATAAGAGAGGATCTAGGCTGTAAATTCCTTGAAGGAAGGGAAGGCCTATTTCTTCTCTGGGCTTTTATACTATAATGGCAACATCCATAGGCTAAAAGTCTGCCACATAACCACACAGGCAGTTAAAGAAAACGACTGTAAAAATTTCAACTTTAGGCTTTTTGTTTTACTTAGAAATTATATCTAATCCTCAGCAAAAACAGTCTCACCGCAAGGTTGCATCTTCGGCAATGAACGACAACCACCACAGAAGTCACAACTCCACACATTCCTCTCTAATTGGTGCTAAAAACGAAAAACAAACAAACAGATCTTCCACTTAGCTCTTCATACGCTGGTTCAGCTTAGCAGCACGGAGATGTCACAACCGTCAGCCTGACGGACATCACTCCTGACCAGATGTTACACCTCTCACTTCCTAACAATTCACCTTCGACACGGTGATTGCTTTGCATACCTTGTCTCTAAGACAGAACATCCTTCCTTTAGGTTTATAGAAATCCTTCCAGCTACATTCATCAGTTTCTCTGGGTGGATTCGGGGCCTCCCCAACCTGTATTCCACATTCCCAGTGTTTGTATCATGCATCTCACCACCTGGATCTATATATCTTCTTAGAGGCCTCACTTTTATACTTAACTCTAAATGTCTATGATTTCCAGACTATTTTTATGGAGACAAAACAACTGTTGCCTCAGGATTAACTTTCTTTTGACTACACCTGCTAACATTTACAAAAACCACAGCTTACAGGCAGCCTTGGAGGTATAGACAGCCCTAGATTCAAGTTTCTACCTCTGAAAAGTAATGGCTGTGTCCCCGGGAAAGTCACTTAACTTCTCAGGGCCCCAACTAAGTAACCTCACTGAGGAATTCAGTTCTTGACTGACCAGCAGGTCCTCAAAGATTTACAAAATATTCCATAAAATAGGCAGTGAAAATATTAACATTCATACTTTACAAATAAGAATTTGAATCGGATAATTTTATAAAAACCTTTATCCACATTATCTTATCTGATTCTCAGAACAACTCCATTAGATAGAACTGTCATGTAAGTATTATTATCATCTGTTTTAACAAATGCTTATTGGTTACACTGGATTTTACATATCAGGAAACTGAAGCTAAGAGGCTACAAGGCAAGGATGTTTTGTCCAAGATTACAGCTTCTGGCAGCCCCAGGAAGAAGTTGTGTCCTCTGTCTCCAAAGACATGACAACTCAGGCTGCCTTTTGGCAGGTTCCTGCACTAACTAGTTTTCTTTCCTCAAAGTTTCCCTCACCAGATGCTGCTTGCTCCTTTTCACAAAGGGCCCTCCAACAATTAGTACTTTCTCTCTCTAAACGTCAGTTTCTTCTGATCCAATGGCTCCTTCCTGCTGCCTACAAATATGCCTAGGTCTCCCTCATATTTGAAAATAATCTTCACTTTACCCAACCATCCGCTCAAGCTGTGTGTATATTCATATATGTGCATATATGTATATACATACATACATATATATATCCTCTCAGAGCCAAAATCCTAGGGAAAAAAAAATGGCTATCCACTCACCCAACTAGTGTAAGTATTTCTTTAGTGTCTTGACAAGCAGAGGGAGCTTTAGAACAGTAGGCTAAGTGCAGCCGAGGAGAAGAGGTGGTGGAATAGCACCCTCCCTTAGAAGAGGAAAACAAAGGGATAAAAAGGCATTTTAACAGACTGAGTGAGGGAGAGTGACAGAGACTTCTAAAGGGTTTTCTTTAGGAGTGGAGCAGGGAATGGGTCTTTGAGGACAGTGGTGTCATACTCACATAAGAAACAGGGGATCTTAATTATACACAAGGATCCCTATGGGCCACATACTGCCTTGGTTTTTTAAATATAATATTGTCTGTATTTATTTTTTATTTATTTTATTAAATGTTCCCATTATATTTTAGCCAGGTTTGGCTCAGGAGAGTTTTGGCCTCTGTAGGTGACAACTCTGCTTTAGGAAACAATGTTCTCCAAGCAAGGATTACACGTCCCAGGCTCACATTTCACTCCAGATGAATCCAGGGTGGAAGGAGAAACATAGTTCCAGAGGTAGGTTATATTAGTCTTAGAAGGAATAAATGTGACAGCAAGTGCAAGGGAGTTAAGGGCAGGCTGAAATGGTTCATGGTACAGAGATATCTGTACTATCTCTTTACTAATTGACAGTTTCATAAGTGAAGCATATAGCAGATGAAGATTCTTAAAAAAAAAACCAAAAAAATACCATGAAACAAAACAAAGAAAATGAAAGGGAGAATGAGGAGAGATCTACAAATGAACTAGTACAGGAGAGAAGATCCTTTACTTACAGGAGAGAGATCTCACCTTTTACCTTCTCAACATGGAGCACAGAGTATACATGTCAGAAAGCTCTCCCTCTAGAAGGGGAACGGAGATGACCACAAAGGCACATGAAAGTCTAAAGGCAGTGAATAAAAGAAAAAAAATTCAGAATAGCCTTGAAGGAGAGAGAAATAAGAAAGGGCTATGAGGAGAAGGGTGCAGGTTGGATGTGGGGAAGTGAGAAGCAGGAAGGATTTTTAATCACACTCTTATCTGGAGAAGAAAGGGCTAAAAGGAGAGAGAGCCTGGGAATTATTATTTTTCCTTTTTAAGCAAAGAATAACTGTGCAAGAAGATTAAAGGAACATGAAATAGGATGTTTGTGAGAAATAGGAAGTTTGTGGGAAAACAAAGAACAAATTAATGCAATCAAAAGTAATCACAGAGACAAAGATAACTGAAAAGATTAAAGAGGGAAAAATAGAAAATAAATAAATGGAGGAAAACACAAACATTTATTAAATGTATATCACTTAGTGGCATAGCATATTAAGTTCAAAAAGAAAAGGCTAAATGGATTGCCAAAAGGCATGGAAATTAACAATAATTATAGGAGACTTTAATGTTACTCTTTCAGAGCTGGCTAAATATGACAAACAAAAACAAACAGGAAAACAGGAATAAACAGACCATTTAAAAAGGAAAATTTTAATGACAATGGCATATTCTAAATGAGAATATTAAGGAAAATGCATACCTTAGGCTACCGTTGGAAAGACTCTTTGTTTCACACAAATTACTTGGAAAACTTGAGAACAATGTGTTAGGGACTGGTTTTCAGTCAACATCATACTCTGCATAAAACAATAGGCACCAAATGAATAAAGGATCAATACTGAAATGGCCCAGTGACCTACTCCCCTAGGATACTCCTTGAAAGAACACAGAGCACAGTCTATCCCTGCTTATCTGTGCTAGGTAACTCTTGAACACATCCACCCAAGGTGAACAGCTTCATACCAGGGACTATTCACCCTCTCCTGGTCTAACAAGGACACTAGGGGACATAAGAACACACAAGCCATGCACCTGTTGTCCCATCTTCCTTTATGAACCTGAGGTATTAAAGGAACTCCACAATATCCCAAAAGAAACGCACCCTTCTCTCCTCTCTGCATTTCACTGTGCTTCCAACTTGGTTTTTCTCTCTGAACTGACAGATGCACCCTATGGGATGTCCATTAACCACATTACGTGTTAGACAGTAAAGCTCCCTTTCCACAAGTTTTCTCTTAACCAAGCCTCAAAGTTATTCAAGATTCCTTAAAAAATATGATATAGAAACTAACATTATTTGATAAAAAAAATCTGATAAAAAATATCAGACAAAGCATGAAACGAGATGTGCTCACCAAAAGTGTTCATCTCTGTCACTAAGGAGACAACACAGTCTGAGGGATAGGATTCCTTGTAGATGGTGAGACTTTGTTGGAGGATGTGTAACAGGCTGATTGCAGAGACTCTTGAAAAAGAACTGTGATCCCTCAGTTTGGGCTAATCATCCAATTAAGAAAAACCAAGTGGATTAATAATAAAAGTGAACTCATAAATATTTTTAAAGGGGCAGAAGGGGGGGAGTGGAGAAGGGAGGAGAGGTGGACAGAGATATTTTTCTATGCCTGGAGAGAAGAATTCTTAAGCAAATAAGGTTGATAAAGAAGAATATTGTACTCTGCATGTGAGGTATAAGTCTTTCAGAAACAATCTTTATTTTCACCATTATGAATCCAAGCATTTTCAGAAAAGATGTCCACACAAGCAATCCCCCCTCAAAAATGTCTCTAACACAATACATTTTGAAATAACACATACAGGAATCTTGAACAAGGGAAATGTCATAAGATCTGGGTTAATATTCTACTCCATCTACAAGAACAATGCTTCTTTGCTCCTGGATCACCCTGGAATTTCCCTCAGCTTCTTCAATCTGGAATAAACCACCACAGCCCATTCTCTATGAAATATCCCTCCATGAGGCCTACTTCCTCTCTCTCTACCTCCCAATGGTGAGTTGCTCTTGGAGACCTAAGTATTGGGTGGAAGAGTCACACACTACTGTCTTGATATGTCTCCTGGGTCTGCTCTTGACTGCCAACTTACATACCCAGTGCCAGACACCTTCATCTCCCTCAGCCTCCTCCCACCTCCCTTTTATGTGTCATCTTTCCCATTTTATAGGAAACTCCTTGAGGCCAGATTATCTTTTTTGTTTTCTTTATCTCTAGCATTTATCACAGTGCCATAGTAAGTACTAAATAAATGCTTGCTTCCTTCCTTCCCCATTTGCACAAACTTGTTCACATGTCTTTTCTCTTTCCTTCATCCCCAGTGCTTAGCACACTGCCTGATACACAGGGGGGGCCCTAATGAATGCTTGACCTTTAATCCACCTTTTTTAAAATTTTTTACCTTTTACACACTTTTCTAAAGGAAAAAGTCAGGAAAAAAACTTTAGAGAAATATTTAATATTTTCAGATGACCTAAACAGGAGGTTTTTAATGTACTTCCACCAGGGATAGAGGTAAACATAAAAGATAAAATAATTTCAACCACACAAAATTAAAACACTTTTGCACAAATAAAATCAAGACAGTTAAGATAAGAAACAACTATTAAACTGGGAGAAAAAATTTGCATCAAATATCTCTGACCAAATTCTTTTCTACATACACACACAAGTATACACACACGAACATACACGTACGTACATATGTATATAGAAAATAATGAGTATTTCAGACTATGAACACAGTGAAAGAAATATGAAGTTTTCAAAAGAATTATAAATCATCAACAGCTAAATGAAAGACTGTGCAGATAAATAATAAGAAAAATACAAATTAAAATACCTCTGAAATATTATCTCTCACTCAGAAAACAGGCTAAGAGGACAGGACTGAATTTTCCTTGGTTAGAAAGGTTATAGGAAGGGAGTCATTGGAAGAACAAATACTGAAGCTGAAGGTTAAATACTCTGGCCACATAATGAGAAGATGAGACTCACTGGAAAAGACCCTGATGCTGGGGAAATGTCAAAGGCAAAAAGATAAGGGGATGGCAAAGGATGAGATGCATAGATAGTATTTTGGAGGCAATGAATGTACTCTTGGACAGACTTCAGGAAACAGTGCAGGATGGGAAGACTTGGCATGACACGGTCCACAGGATCACAAAGAGTCAGACAGGACTCTACCAATGAACAACAAAAAGAAGGTAGTCTCACTCAAACACTAATAGAACCTTTAATGGAGCAGAAAGTGATGCAACATTCTGGATAAGAATCTGGAATTATTGGAGAAATGTCACTGAATTCTTCAAATCACCAAAACTATACCAGGCGTACACCTCAAAGAGACGAAACATGGAGGGAATGGCCCCGTATATAATCAACATATATTTTAATGTATTTATATATATCAACATATCTGACTTTCTGAATTTCTTTCTCAATCCATTCCCCAACATACTTCCAATCCTAGAAGCTGTGTCTATCACAATGTCCCAGCACCCTTTTTACCCTGAAATATCCTACCAGTCCTGCAGCCTTATCAAATTGTGAGATCCCTCAGCCCCTACATTGCCTACCTTCCTTGTAATTGGACATGTCCTTCCAGAACTTCTATTTTTTTTTTAGGTTTTATTGGTATCTTTTGTTTTTACACCAGTTACTTTCAAATGGGCCCCTCCTCCTCTTCCGCCAAATAAACCTTCTCTTGTTTAGTTCGGTTGTTTATCAGGTTATATCTGACTCTTCATGACACCATTTGGGGTATTCCTGGCAAAGACACCAGAGTGGTTTGCCATGTCCTCCCCAAGCTCTTTTTACAGATGAGGAATTAAGCCAAACAGGGTTAAGTGACTTTCCCAGGGTCACACAGCTAGCAAGTATCTGAAGCCAGATTTGAACTCATGAAGATGAGTCCACCTGATTCCAAGCCCAACATGTCCATCTCTTCATTCCTCTCTGAGCCCTGCTCCTAACTCTCTACCAGGATACCACGGAGATAACCTCCCCCACAACTTCCTTCAAGGAATGTCAGCTCCTCCAGGGCAGGAACTGTCTTTTCACTTCTGTTTGTATTCTGGGTGCTAGCACATGATAAGTACTTAATATATGCCTGTTAACTTGACATGAAACTGAAGGTAAGAGGAGAAACTGGGCCTGCACGATATACATCTGTGAGTCAACAATGTAGAGATGGCAGTTCAATCCTGCAGAACTCCTAAGGTCACCTACAGAGCATGAAGAGACAAGAGAAGACATCAGACAAAGCCATGCAGAAAGTCCACAAGGAGAGAGTGTGGTACGAATGGTGAACCACCAAAGGTTACTGAGAAGCAACGTAGACAAACGAGGAAAATCAGGTGACCACAGTACCAGAATAGCCGAGGAAAATCAGGTGACCTCAGTACCAGAATAGCCCAAAGAGGAGAGAGTACGGAGGAGGAGAAGAATACAGCATCCAATGCAGCAGATAAGTGAAGGACTAGGACCCAAGAAATGACCCTCAGATCTGGCAAGCCTTCATGACCTTGCTGGAGAGAGAAATTTCAGTAGAGTGATAAGATCAGAAGTCAAATCGTAACAATAAGTCAGAGAAGAAGTGAAAATACTCAGCCTTTTCATAAGAAGAAGTAGGGTCTGGAGAAGCATTTTTAAGGCTAGGTGAGAACTGTGGCAATCTGAAGGTAGCAGTGAAGTGACCAGTAGAAAGCGAAAGGTTGAAGATTTGAGAGGAGGTGGGAAGGGCCAATGACTGAGGTTGTACTAAAGGACAGGCTGAAAAGGAGAAGGCCCCACCTCAATCTCAGATACTGGAGAACATAAGTAAAAAGTGAGAGGTGATGTCAAAGGTTCTTGAGAATGGAGGGGAAGAAGCAAGCTTGTGTTAAATAGACCCAATCTTCTCAGTAAACGAGTGAGGTCCTCACCTAGAGACGTGGCAGGCATGGGAGATTTGAGAAGAGAAAAGAGGTCTGGAAAAGCCTCTATGGGAAATGAGATAGCAAATCAATTTTAAGAGAATAAAAAGATTGCCTTGCTGTGGTGAAAGCCCAGCTGAGGTACCAAGTCAGTAAGTCTGTGTGACTTCCTCCGTCTCATTTCAGCTGTATGTGAGTGAGAGCAAAGGCAGCAGACGGTAGAAGTTAGGTTTAGCAAATAATGAGCAAGAAGACAAGTAAACAAAATTATATTAAAATAAAAATTGAACACGAAGTAATTATAATGAATAATCTTGGTCCCAGAGAGGATGAGGAAATGCACCTCCCAGGCAGAAGACTATAAAGTTAGACTGAAATGTGTGTGTGTGTTATCAAACACAGCGTGTCAATTGGTTTTACTTTTGTCACAAGGAAACATTCAAGGGCAGGGGGAGATAGTGAACTAGAAATCTGTGATGTAAAAACAATGGACATTTTTTTCTCCAAGTCTTTTCCCCCCATTCCTAATGCCCATTTGACAGGGAAATCCTACTGAACTTGTGGTTTGAGCACACTAAAATTTTATCTAGGTTGGAAATTTACCTCTAAATTCGAAGTAATATGGTCTTCTAGCTAGACAAAATAATTAGGGTAATAGTAACAATTTGGCCTGAAAAAAACTTATTAATCTAAAAGTTTGAGTGACTCATTTCTTGCATAAATATTCAGAAATACAAGAAATATATTTATTAAAGTTTGAAAGATTACCACACTGAGCACTGGTATTTTAGCTTTTGGAGGAACTGCTATAGAGTTTTGATAAGTAACAAAGGATGTCAAGCAAATAGAAAATACGGTGATTTTATCAGTTTTACTATATGTACAGGTTAAATAAAAGATTGACTGGTGTTAGATTGAAAGTATTGGCAGGAAAATAACTGGATTCCATCCAACTAGTATTTATTGAGCTCCTACTATTGACTTGTCAAATCAATAATCTATTAAACACTTACTACGTGCCAAGCACTGTGTACCAGGTGCTAAGGATACAAAGACAAAGACAAAAGACAAAACAGTCCTTGCCTCAAGGGTGAAAACGTTTTAAGTTGTTTCAAGTTTAATATTATTTCATGTATGTGAGTGTGTGTGTGTGTATGTGTATAACATATACAAGGTAAATATTAAGTAATGGGGGAAGAGGGAGAGAGCACATCAGGAATCAAGAAATGTTTCCTATAGAAGCTAGTTGGAAATGGCTGAGGCAGAGGTGAGCAGAGAAAGCATCACATTAATGACAGCTGATGCCAAAGGAGAGAAGAGAGGTGGTACTCAGGAACAGATCATTCAGAAAGATAAGCTGATAAAAACATATAGTGTATGATCCATGGTGACCTATTATATAAAAGAATTTAAGCTACATGAATCGAATGCCTCAAATGTCACATAATTAAAAGTTTTTAACCAGTGATAATATGAACTTAAATTACAATAAGTTAAATATCCTAAATTAAAATTCTCTTTATAATTTTACAATTATAAACTTTAATCTACACAAAAAACTCAATCTGATTTAAGAAAAATTGATTTGTGAAACTGATTTGTAAAATAAATATTGAATTTTAGACAACTTGGCAAATATGTGCCATGTACAGATTTTTTTAATTTATAAGAATATTTCAAGTTCAAGGTGAATAAAAACATAAGACTTACAAGTTTTTATTTAAATCAGTTTTTACTTAGACTTAATTTTAAGTGCCTTTTGTAAAAAATAATTAATTTTTCAAATATATAATTATAAAGTGAATGTTAATTAGGATATGTAATTTAAGATAATTTAAGCCCAATGATATTATCATGAAGTTATTACAACTTGAAATTATAGTTTGGAAGATAATATATACCTGTAACCTTTTTAGAAAAATATTACAGTAGGTAACCATGGGTCGTGTGCTATTAGGCAAGTAATTTTATTCTAAATCCAGGACAACAACCAATGTCTGAAAAATTTGGCTTTGAGTATGAAGCTCTGTTACACCTCCGTTACACCTCCAGAAGGGGGAGGCACTTATACAAGTTATTAGGGAAGGTTTGAAAGAAAAGTAAACAGTGCAGTCACTTAAATGCCGAAGTTGAGGCTTCCAGAGTACTTATTAAAAAAAAAAAATCATTAAAGCGCCAACTATTGATTTAAATAAAAATTACCATAAATCCTACAAGTATTTTTTTTAAATAACAAATATATTTCCAAATCTCAACTGATACCCACTCTCTGCAATGTACAAAAAAACCTCTTTCATTCTTCCTTTTAAATCAAGGAGGGGAGTGATGTGCTTCATCTTCAGTCCTCTGACACTGTGGCTTATCATTGCACGAATCATAGTTCTATCTAAAATTCTTTAAAACTGCTTGTCTTTGCAATGTTGTTATTTTATAAACTGCTCTACTCACCTCCCTCTCCATCTCTGAAACCAACCCTTTCATTACTTACAGCTCATATAAATAATATATTTCTTAACTTTATATTTAAGATATACATATTTTTAAGTGTAGTTAATGTCTCCCCTATTAGAATGTATGCTGATTGGAACTATGGCTTGTTTCATTTTCTGGCACTTATAACTCCAGGGTCATAGTAGGCACTTAATAAATACTTGTTGATTCAATGAACTGATCACTTCCTTAAAGCGAATCTTGCATCTGACCTGAGAAAGGAAGGAGAATGACTTGGTAGCAGGCACACTCCAGCTACCACGACTGAAGGGACTTCAAAAGACAGTTACTCAGTGAAGGAGGCAAAGGGAGAGTGTGGCAATGACCATGGAGAGCGGTGTGAGGGGGGCAGGGCTTGAGAGAAGCTGTAGCCAGTGCTAGAGAAGACAATGAAGGGGTGGGTGAGTCTCTTCAAGGGCTAACAGAAAGAGTGGAAGAGAAAAAGGTCAACGAGAAGGAAAATAAGCTCACTGTGGAACAGGAACTCAGGGCACAATGAAAGGAAAGCAAATGGTTGGATTCAAACATAGGCAATACTGGACTGAGCGGGATGTGGACAGGAGCAAGGAGGCAGTCTTCTCCTAAAAGACTGAAGATTATTATAGGTACGGGGGAGGGTAAGAAGAAAAGGGGGAGAAGGGAATAAGCTATACATATACCCAAATAGATAGCTATGGAGACATATATATATGTCTACTATGTGCCAGGCATTGTGCCATCATGCTAAGCACTTAACAAATATTATCTCATTGACCCTTGAAACAATCCTGTGAGGTAGGCACTGTTATTAATCCCATTTTACAGCTGAGGAAACTGAGGCAAGTAGCGATTAAGTGACTTGCCCAGAGTCACACAGCTAGAAAGTATTTGAGGCTGGATTTGAACTCAGATCTCCCTGACTCCAGGCCCAGGGCTCTATCCATTGTGTCACCCAGCTACCCCTAATGAGAAATAAGAGAAGCCATTGGGGCAATGGTGGGTGGCATATCAGCCTGCAAGGGGTGTTGCACAACGAGCTAGATTAGCCCTGATTCTACTCCTTCACCTCAAAGGCTTGTGGAGGGTGGGGATCTCCAGGAAAGGACTAGGCTTTAGGTCAAACCAAGGCTTGCTGAGGACAGGTGTCCCTGCTCTACCTGACTTCAAAGACTAAGGAAAGCGAGGAAGCAGCATAATTCCCAAGTTCCAAGTGGGGATAACCATAAGATGAAAAGTCAGGAGGATGAGGGTGAGGATAATGGGTTCAGTTTTAGACATTTAACAAATGCTCCCAGTGGAGTTCCCATATACGTGAACTGTCTGAGTCAGATAAAGATTGTGTAAACGATTCTTTTTAAATTTAATAAACCAGAGGCTAAAGAACGATCACTGATGGCACTTACACCACAGAGGTATAAGCAAGAAGATTTTCGGAGGATTCCAAGCCTTTGCTGCCCCTCTCCAAGTCACAGGATGCTCACTGCTCCAGAGTAACATACCGCCATTTCTGCACCATCCCTTGTTATGACACCAAGAGTGAACGCCACAAACTGTAAACTGACAGGAAACCACAACGAGCTTGTCAGCTCCAACCACAGGCCTGATACGTGACTTCTACAGATACAACAGTATCTTTAAACCATCCTCTAAAACACAAAATAAATGCCCAACCTACCAAATCAAGACAGTATTCAGCAGTCATGTTGACAGGAGATGACCTGCTCACCAGTGGCTACTTAAAAAAATGGAAGGGCCTCTCTCTTAATACACCAAGTGCCAGCGTTCATTTCTGAATATCAGAACCTGGGCTCTCTTCCTTCTTCTGAGGCCATTACATTTTTTCCCACCATTCAGTTCCCCAAAAAGAACCATAAACATAGGGCTACAGAGGCACATATTACTCAACTTACTGCCTAAGTTGTCTGTATGCCCTAAAACTCTAGTATCATTGGTTAGCTGACACCTCAGTATGTGGAGCCCTTGCATCAGGCCCAAAGCAAGAAGCCACAGGTCAACACTACAGAGAACCTAAGCCTGGCAAGTCCTAATACATGAACCTCAGAGCTGCTTGAAACTTTCAGACAAACAAAAACTATTTCACAAGACATTTTAAGACATTTATAGGTTAATCATAGACACCAATGACCAGAAAACAGAGGGGGCATTTCCAGCTTGTCTAATCAAACAACTAGCCTTTAAAAGTACCTGACAGGATTGAAGGATACTATTTTTCACTTTCTTTCTTTCATCCTTTTTCTCTGAATCTTCTTGTACAAAATGGCTAATATACAAGATTGCACATGTATAATCTATATTGGATTGCTTACTGTCTCAGGAAGGGGAGAGAGGAGAGAGAGGGATAGAATTTGGAAATCCAAACTTAAAAAAAAAGTTTAAAAATTGTTTTAATATGTAATTGAAGAGAAATATTATTTTTAAAAATTAGTTGGCTTTATTTGATTGTTTTTAATTGTATAAAAGTCCGTCTGCCCCTGTATTACAGTTCAAAGCTGAAGAAGAAGCCCGGTCCCAAATTGTTGGGCAATTACCACGCATTACTTAATAAATCAATATGCTCAGATCAAAAATTAAAATTAAAAATACCTGACTTCAGATCTGGTAGCTTCACTGAGCCCTGTCACTTTTCAAGAGCTTTTGAAGCCTTCAACTTACATGAATGTGACCTTTGCCTTGAACTCCTGTCACCCCTAAGCGTCCATTGACCATAACCTCTCATTTCTCCATGTCTCCCTCATTGTGATCTCTAATGGTAACTTCTCCCAGGCCCCCTTTACTCTGCTCTGACCCCACCTATTATAAATAGGTTCTTCTCACCCTAAGCCTTGCATGCCCTCCCTTTCCTCTGCCACTCAGCTCAGCAAAGACTTTCCTTTATAATTTACTTCTGCTACAGAAGTCTGCCCTCCTCCCCCCAAACACTAGACACACCCCATCTCTCCTCCTTCCCTCGAAGATGTAAAGAAAACAACCCTCTCCAAACCAACACCCTCTTCGCTGCGTTGCCCTTGATCACATTCCCTCTGGCTTTCTGTACAACGTCCCCACAACCACCCTCTAATTTTTGATTTCTATCTACTGGTTCCTTTTCTGCTGTCTACAAACAGACCCAAGTCTCCCTCGCTATTAAAAAACCAAAATAAAAACAAACAAACCCTTTCACTTGATACCACCATCCTCTCACATTATCTCCCTATATCTGTCTCCTCATTTCCTCTCACTGCCTCCACTTCCTTTCCTCTCATTTTTCTGTTATTCAGTGATTTCAATTATGTCTGACTCTTCATGACCCCATTTAAGGTTTTCTTGACAACAGCCCTGGACAGGTTTGCCATTTTCTTCTCCAGTTCATCTTACAGTTTAGGAAACTGAGGTAAATAGGGTGAAGTGACTTTTCCAGGGTCATACAATTGTGTCTCAGGCCAGCTTTGAATTCGAGAAGATGAGTCTTCATGACTTCAGGCCCAGTGCTCTATTAGCAGTGTTAATACCTATTAACTGGCCCTCATGTTTTACACCCTTTCCATTTATATTCCAGTCTCATCACTCAACTCAAACTGCCCTCTCCAAGGTTACCAATCACCCCTTAATTGTCAAATCAGGGTCCTTTTATCAGTCTTTATCCTTGACTTCATAATACAGAGCAATGATAACCAACCCTCAACTCTCAGATTCTTTCTCCTTCCTAAGTTTTTGACAGTATTTTTTCTTGGTTGTCCTTGTATTTGTCTTATCACTGCTTTAGGACCCATTAAATTCTGACTGCCACAACTCCTTTTACAGAATCTGGATTGGAATCACAGCTTCTCTTTCTTAATATACAGAATATGTCTACTTAAAATTTTGTACGTACAAAAGTCATCATTCCTTAGGGGAATGCAAATGAAATGACTCCTTGCTAAAAAAAAAAAAAATACTGATACACACATTTCTTCATATTAAGATCTTTGGGCATTTAAGTTTATTGGCTCCTCCTCTCCCCATAGAAGGTGAGTAACCATCCATAGGTAGAATCCCAGAAGAAAAAACTCGATCATCACTGTCAAAGGCCTTTCTGTGATCCCCACTGCTATGTATCTGGTAATGGCCAAGAAATTTAAAAGGAAGAACTCCCTGGGAAGATGCCTTACTCATATTAATTATATACTACCTGTATAGCAATGTAGTTTTAACAGTTTTCTCATTTTCTTTTGCTTTTCCCTCTAAAACCTGTTTCTCCAATTATAACTTCTCAGATAGATTTACCTACGAATCCAAATTCCACGGCACCTGAATTCAAAAACAAGAACCTATCTCCTTTTGTTAGCCAAACTCAAGAAGACTGGGAAACATCTCAATCCCATATTCTTTTCCACTTCAATCAACCACTATGCTCAAAGATTCCAAAGTATAGATGGCGGAGTAGAAAGACTCACGTATGCTAGCTCCGAATCCACAGCCCATAAATTTCCTGTAAAGAGAACTCCCCACAAGTTCTGGAGCAGAGCAAGCGCGCACCAACGCAGTGGAAGAGATTTCCGTTCCAGAGAGCCCTGGAGAGCCATCCCCAAAGGTCCATTGTGCTGCGGACAGTGGAGTCCACCCCTGTGCTGCCCTGGCCACGGCCCCAGAGGAGCAGGTCCGAGCAGGCTTCAGGGACAGAATCTCCAGTGGCTGCGAAGGTCCCTCGGCCCACAGACGCTACAGGTCAGTGAGAGAGACATCTGGACTGGCCGAGAGGGGAGTGGGATGTCTCCATGACTTAGGCCACCTCGGGAGGCAGTGGCAGAGGCAGCGGTGGAGGCAGCTGCGGCCCAGGACTCCCCGAGCAGACAGGAGCTCCATTACCAAAGGTCTCTGCATAAACCCCCTGAGGGAACTGAGCCTGGGAGGAAGCCCTGCCCCGACCTGAGCAGCAGTGCTTAAACTCACATTGAATAGCAGCCACGCCTGTCGCGGAAAGCCCATTTGAATCTCAGATCCCAAGCACTAGCTGGGCGGATCTAGGTGGGGGTGGAGAGGAATCTCAGAACTCAAGTAACTGGCTGGGAAAATGCCCAGAAAAAGGAAGCAAAATAAGACCATAGAGAGCTACTTTACTGGGGAACAGATGTTCCTTCCTCCCTTCATTTCTGATGAAGAAGGACAATGCTTGCCATCAGGGAAGGATGTGGAGGTCAGGGCCTCTCTATCCCAGACATCCAAGGTGGATGTCCGGTGGGCTCAGGCCATGGAAGAGCTCAGAAAGGATTTTGAAAATCAAGTTAGACAGGTGGAGGAAAAACTGGGAAGAGAAATGAAAGAGATGCAAGAAAAGCATGAAAAATGAGTCAATACCCTGCTAAAGGAGACCCAAAAAAAATGCTGAAGAAAACACCTTAAAAAATAGGCTAACTCAATTGGCAAAAGAGGTTCAAAAAGTCAATGAGGAGAAGAATGCTTTCAAAAGCAAAATTAGCCAAATGGAAAAAGAGATTCAAAAGCTCACTGAAGAAAATAGTTCTCTCAAGATTAGAATGGAACAGATGGAGTCTAATGACTTTCTGAGAAACCAAGAAATCATAAAATAAAACCAAAAGAATGAAAAAATGGAAGAGAATGTGCAATATCTCATTGGAAAAACAACTGACCTGGAAAATAGATCCAGGAGAGACAATTTAAAAATTCTGGGACTACCTGAAAGCCATGATCAAAAAAAGAGCCTAGACATCATCTTCCATGAAATTATCAAGGAAAACTGCCCTGAGATTCTAGAACCAGAGGGCAAAATAAGTATTGAAGGAATCCATCAATCACTGCCTGAAAGAGATCCAAAGAGAGAAACTCCTAGGAACATTGTGGCCAAATTCCAGAGTTCCCAGGTCAAGGAGAAAATATTGCAAGCAGCTAGAAAGAAACAATTCCAGTATTGTGGAAATACAATCAGGATAACACAAGATTCCAAAGTATAAATATGGAAGTATTTGTAACAGATGACAAATACCTAGGTCTCCATCACTTTTATCCTGGAAACTCTGAAAAGAAGACAGCACCACTAACGTACCTAAGAGATGAGTCCTTTCCTACACAAAAGGGAAAAGTTGCTTTGTGGATACAGATTTAGAGGGCCAGACCACCTCACCTCTTGTTTCAAACCCTCACAAGCATAGTTTAAATCTTTTCTTTTTTTAGATAGTTAGGTTGTGTGCTTGGGTTTTTTCTTTTTCCATTCCCTAGCACAATGAATTACAACATAATCACTCATTTGGAGAAGTCTTTGCTGCCCAAAGTAGGAACTGAAACAGGTAAGATCAATTGATCATGCCTCCTCACTCATTTTAAATTCCTAGAACTTACAGTAAGAGCCCTCATGCAAATGAATGGAGCAGTAACCCTAACTTGCTGCTCCTAAGTCCCCAGGGCCTGCCTCCCCCAAAAGTGTAAGCTCTCTGAGGATAGAAACAGCTTTACTTTTGTCTTTTACCCCTAACAGCCTAGTATAGTACTTGGCAAAGAGTAACCCCTCAATAAACGCATGCTGAAGTAAAGAATTTAGAAAGGAAAATGTATGAGAAAGCCATGAAAGGGAGGATGAGTCTCTAACTCAGCAGCTGAAAGAGGCAGTCAGTTCAGTTGTCTACTTCAGTTCCTACCACTTTAAAGATGGTTATTTTATAATACTCTCCAAATACTCCCACCGGTTTTCAAAACTGTCTTAATACCCAAACAAATCTTTTTTTTTTTTTTTGAGGCAATCTGGGTTAAATGACTTAAATCACACAGCTAGAAAGTGTTTGAGGACATATTTAAACTCAGGTCCTCCTGACTCCAGCCAGGGCTAGTGCTCAATTCACTGAGCCACCTACCTACTCCAAACCTTATTTTTAAATGCTTCTCATTTCTCAAGTATTTTTGGAAGTTTCTAACTTTACCTGTGTGAAATTATATAATTAAATGAATGAAAACCAAGGAATATGATGATTTGATTTTTCCTTCGAGACAATTTCTGTTTTGGCAAAGTCATAAACACCTTCGTCTTTGTACTTTTATTAAGATTTCAAATTGGGCACTACAGATTACTAAATTAAGATCTAGGTAAAATTCATGTTATCAAAATAACATTAATTCAGCACACATTTGTTAATGTGAACAAGATAATATGAACATGAAAAAAGTGATCACAACCTACGTCATTCCCTTCTATCCCAGCCCTTCTTGTGCCTTACAATCCCTAACACAATGACTGGCAATCCCTCCACTGGGAGTCCCCTCAGTTCTTTCCAAGGCTCTCACCCCAAGTACTAGCTACATTCTCCTCTCTTCACTATTTTGACCCCTTGATGACCAGTTCAATCCCACACTGTCCTTTCCTCTTGAAACCAATCAACATAACTGTGTAAACATAAAAAGAGATGTAGATAGACGTAGGAATTTCCTTGCTCTCTGTATAAAGGTTGACAGGATGAAGATGAAAGATAAAAGCCTCATTTTCCAACCATTAGTTAGCCATGCAGACACTCTTGAGGAAAGGATGTTCTCAGACCCAAGATTTCATCAATTTAGGGAATATCCAGTGTGAAAACTCCCTCCATTAAAATCGAATAGAAACTCATTCACTGCCTCTGTATTCTTATAGAGTTGCCTGGGGGGAACCAGAAGTTGTGATTTACTTCTGTTTACACAGCCAGTAAGGTTGTGTAGCACTTGAACCCAAGTCTCCCTCTGAACTCCAAGGCCATGTCTCTATCTACCAAACCACAGCACTTATCTTGTCACATGCGTGCATTCGCATGCAGACTCTCATCTTCTCACACCTGGACTAACAGCAGGTGGGGGGGCTGTTTACCCCCATTCTCTGGTCATGTCATACACACACACACACACACACACACACACACACACACACACACACTCTGCTACATTCCTAGGTAAGAGCAAGAGATATGTACTAGTGAGGCAAAAAAAGCTCTTTAGATAACAGACTGGGATAGTGCTTAAATTCCTTAGGAATACTCTTTAAAAATCAAATTATAACATGTAATACATGTTAACTAATTTTTATTTCTAATTTTGAATTTGTCTTTATAAGTAATTCCATAAGTTTCTGTAAATGTCAACAATAAAAGACACATATGTGTACTTATATGCCCATATACCAAAGAACATTAGTTAATGGTAATATAGTAATCATCAAGAATAATTTTAAGTATTGCCAAAGAAGAGCAGATTAAGTTGTGGTTATTTAGTATACCAGCGTGTAGCCTTTCAATACTGAAGGTAATCTATAACAGAAATGTATTATTACTTTGGACTCAGATAGATGAGCATCCTATAACATGTAGTAAAAGTTAAAATAAGCTATTGAAAACCTAACATCTTATTTTATACTAATGTACTTCTCACTGGGATATATATTCTTTACTCAGCTGCAATGTTTGCATGAATTAAGTCAATCACTTGTGATAAAAATGTCACTTTTTTGAAACTTATTTAGTAGAGGGGAAAATTGGAAGGATTATGGGATTTGGAGTCACTGCAGGCCAAGACATCTGTTACAGAGAAAAAAATGTTAAAGACCTCCTGTCAGTGCCTTATCATTCAAATTCATAAAACTCAGTCTTTTTCAAGGCAAATTCAACTACACTATTCAATTTCAAGATAGATGTACCTTTCCCTAGTCACCTCATTTCATAAAATATTAAAAAAAATCTAATTTGAATTGGCAAAAATCTTATTAGAAGAAATAAGGACACAAATTACAAACAGCTGATTATTAAGACCCATTCAATACTGATTCTTTCTCACAAGTCCCTTCCATTCAATGAGTCCATGAAATTCTTTTGTAACAGAGACCATCAGATAAAACAGGTAAATGGGTTTTGGTTCATTATCCAGAAAATACTTCGGGAAATATGAGTTTTACTTATTGGGGAAAAGAAAGACTTTATGGTACTTCTCATAACCAGACCTAGGTCCTATTCTCAATTTATAAGGTAAAATAATATTAGGCCCAGGTTCTACATCTAAAACAAAAACAAGGTTAGGATGGCATGTTGGGAAAGATAAAGGACTCAAAGAAAGGAGTAACTCCAGCATTGATGACATCCTTTTTCCTGAATAAGCTGACTTTTGACTTATTTTCCCACAAAAATAAATTCAGTGACAGTACTATAAATCAGCCTAAAACAAAAATGACATGTCACAGAACTTCAGGTTCTATGAGGGAAGACTATGGGCTTGCGCTTTGTATCCTCTGAAAAGCCTCACAATAAAAAAAAGCAATAAATCAAAGTTTGATGAACGACTAGACAATGTGTAGAAGGCAAAAATGAACTCTTTATTGAGACAATTATTTAACAAAGTGAGCTCACTGTCAGGCTATTCTTACAACAGAAAACATTTGTAATGAAGATGTTCTCCAACAAACAAATTTTCCACAACTTCACTACCAGAGGCAGAACCATGAAGAGCACCAGAGCGCCAGGAAGATAGACCTGCATCTGGAGGGGCAGAGGGGAGCCTGGCTAGACAGTGGCAGGGTGAAGGTATCAATCGTTCCTCTCACAGTGGTTTTTCTCCTTCCACCAGTGCCCATGGACAGTACCTGAAACACACTTGCTCATCTGGGAGACTCTGGCCAGAGGATGTAGCCAACAAATGAGAAGCTTGACTCTGAGTCTTTTCCCATTCCACAGACACCAGCACTACATTCATATTGTCCATCTGTTACCATCCCCTGACCTTGCGAAATGAGCAGCCCACCTCCTCCTCTAATCACACACCTTCCTTACATACGAGTCATGGCTGGAAACAGGCTGTAGCCTTAATTATGCCTAATAAAGCATTTCACCTTCGGCCCTTGGCTCTTTTCCCCACTCTGATTAACAAAGACAGAGTTATCCATGATTCACAGTCAGTTAACATCACTGGAGAAATCTTGGTGTTCAAAAGATGAGTTCTGTTACAGAGCAGCTTTCAGATCAGTGAAAACAACTTCCCACTTGTAATCCTGCTAGAGGGCTTGCTCTTGGGCACTTCAGACCCACCAGCTGTCTCCAAAGTGGACAACTGCATTAGACATCCCATCCAGCAGTAAGCAGGTCATAGTCTAGGAAGATAAAAAATTTGAGGGCTAAACTGCTGGACCTGGAGCCAAAAAGACCAGAGTTTTAATCCTGTATGGGACACTTAAGAGTTGTAAGATTCTAGGCTAATCAATTAACCTCTTTCAGCCTTAGTTTTCTCATCTATAGAAAAGGAATAATAATGGCACCTACCTCACAAGTTTGTTGTGAGGATCAAATTTCAAGGATTTTGCAAATAAACCTTAATGGTTTTTTTTTTTTTTTTAATACGTTAGCTATTATGGTTCAACAGAGCCTTCACTACAAACCCATTTGGGTTTTTTCTGCATGGATTAGGTCAATTTCTTTGCAGTAGTCATTAATTTTATCAAGGAAGCCACTTTAGCACTCTCAGACATAATCCAAACAAGGCAGCGTCTTGGCAGACAACTGAAAGGCTTCACCTTATTCAGGAATCCTTCCACTGCAAAAGACATCTTACATGACAGAGGCAATTACCTCTGGCAAATATGCATTTCTCTATTTTATGCCTCACTTAATCTGGACAGAGGATCACTGAAGTTATTAGGTAGTCTACTTCAAGGATCCCTGCATGTTCTTTAGGCTGCATTTTCCTCCAAGTCCAATGCTTTTTTAAACTGACACAATCACAATAGGATAATGTATTTTCTACACCTTTCAGTCATCAAACATTTGTTAAGTGAGTACAATGTCCAAGACGCTCCTAAATGCTAATGTCAAGATTAGCAGACACCCTGTTTTCCAGAGCTAAGGTCCAGCAAGCAAGCTTGTGTCCTGAGCTTGGCGTAACAACAATCCTTTGCACTCACCCTCTGGCAAAATCACTCAATCACAGGGTTCTTTGAGTTCAGATAAGCACCAGACAAGCCTGGGCAAATACTCATGCTCTGCTCATCAGGGTTGCATTGGTATAAGTACTGAGATCTGGCCACATTAAAGCGGGTTCCTCCCCACCACACACACACTAGGGGGCAGGGCCTTGCCATATGTATTCTTACTTGCTAATCGTCTCCCTCATTTTGAAATTGAAGTTCTGTTTGATTCCCGACTCTCCTGCCTCCAGCCTACTCTGTTCAGTTCTGTCATCCACAGATGAGAGGCCAGTTTGGTCTGGTTGACCGTAGTGATATGAAGACAAAAAACTGACATCTTCTGCTCTCAAGAAACTTATACTCTACTGGAAAAATATACCATGTATGCAGATAAGCAAATTTAAATTAATTAGAAGAGAAAGAGGACAGTAACAAACAGGGGAAATCAAGAAAAATTTCATAAAAGAAATGCCACTTGAATTGTGCCTCAAAAGAAGATAAGGATTTAGAGAAGTGGAAATGAGGAATGGGTACATTTGACACGAGGGGCAGCTTATACAGATGCGTGAAAGAGGAAGAGAGAATGTCAAGGTAAGGGAATAATTAGCAATATAGTTTTGCTGGGATACAGACTGCAGGAAAAGACGTGCACCCCAGAAAATACTCAGAGTAAAGTTGAGAGAATATGGACCCAAGAAGCAGAAAGCCACGTTGGTTGATTGGTCATTGTCCATCCTTCTCAAAGAAGACCAAAATGACATCACTACGTTGGAGTCAAAGTACAGTGCGTCCAACTGTGGCTGATCAGACCAACATGAGCTCAGAAGACTCTACCACAGGGTGGGCACAAATAGTCCACATGAACATTTAGAGTGGAGATGTCATTAAATATGTTCCTCTCATGATTATTTTGAGCTACTGGAATTCTGCTTTCCTCATAGAGCACAGTACCTTCTTTGATACAGTCTGCACAGTCCTTTCCTAGCAAGTCCCACAGCACACACGCAATCAGAGTACCTTGAGAATATCTTTGTATTTCTTCTTCTGACCTCTGTGTGAGCACCTGCCTTGTGTGAGTTCTTCATAAAATAGTCTTTTAGGCAAATGTACATTTGGAATTCAAACAATGTAGCTAGCCCATAAGAGATGCACTCTCTGCAGTAGAATCTGAATGCTTGGTAATTTAGATCAAGAAAGGATCTCAGTGTATGGTAAACGGTATGGGTAATGTCTTTTTTTTTTTTTTTTTTAGCATAAATTGGATTTAAGTGAGGCAGAGTTGCTCAAAGTCATCAGCCTCACTCTCTCTTCCAGAGTTATCAAAGTTCAGTGGCAAGAAAAAGTCACGATGACTTGAGATGGTTTGGGATGTGGTGGATGACCTTAGTGTCTCTGATGTCTACCCAAGAGCTCTAAGCCATGATTCAGTCAGAAGACAGCACCCAAGGACCTAGAGGGTCACATGTAGCCTCAACGCCTCAGGTTCCCCAACCCAGCTCTAAGCATTCCACAGCACCACCTTCAGCCACCTTCTTGGCCGCTGGAACAAATTGTTCTTATCAACCCATTCCACTGGGGGTGGGGGCAGCGGGGATGAGGGCGAAGCTCAGCAGAGGGAAAAGGAAGACTGCTAGAGGAAAAGGATGGCATCACACGCAGGGCTTCTAAGAATAAGAAAACTCACTATGTTTCTAAGCAGTGTGGGAGGAGTCATTAGGGAAAAACTGAAGGCGGTGAAAGAGGGGAAGGACAGAGAATGAAGAAAAGAGATTGCTGGCGCAAGTTCTCTAAGGAGACTGGGGGGGGCGGGGCTTCAGGCCACAAGATGTGGCAAAGAGAGTGGCTGTATAGGTCTTCCTTCTTGACCAGAGCAAAGGATGAGAGGATCATTAAAGATGCGGGAAGATTCTGAGGTACAGAATAGGGGAAATAGGGAGCAGATAACAACTGGCCCATATTTTCTCACTAAGGGGAGAGTATTAGGGGACTGGAGAGAAAGAAGTTCTGAACAGTTACTACTTGGAACATGACAGAATCCATTATGGAGGAATAAAATGATTTTGAAAAGCAATGATATTAGATAATAGTTAATATTAGTTAACATGAATTTTAAGTAGGCCCAATCCACATAGTTCTATAATTTCCATAATGGCAATTATATGCTATGAAGATGTCTTTATGAAAGCTTACTTGTTCCTTGGAAATATTTTAATAAAAGATACTCCTGATGTATATGTAGATCACTCTAAAAAATGTTATGATAATGAGAAAACAGATATAGCTAGGTGGCCCATGGTTAAAGTGCTGGATTTGGAATCCGGGAAAACTGAGTTCAAATTCTGCCTCAGATTCATTATGCCTCATTCTCCACATCTATAAAATGAGGGGGTTGGGCTCTAAGCTGATGATGCTCTGATCTATGATCCCATGGTAGCTATGCATTCTTGATTACTTATTTTTTAATCACAATAGTATTCATTATTTTGCCAAATCACCTGTAATCCTCTCTTCTTTACCTTAAAAATTGATCCCTTAGTGCTTTCAAAATTGTGTTACCTCCAGTACTATTCTTTTTATGTTTATTTGGTCCAGTACAATTGTCATTAAATCAGTAAATACTTACTTAATGCTGGGGATACAAAAAGTGGCAAAAAAAAAAAAAAAAAAAAAAAAGCAAAAGCCTTTGCCCTCAAAGAACTCACAATCTAAAAGGAGAAACAACAAGCAAGCAAATATTTACAAATAAGTCATATACAGGATAAATAGGAAAAATTTAAGATGCAGAAAGCCCTAGAATTAAGAGGGGTTGTGTATGTGCACATCCACACACACATCCACGTGCACATCCATACACACATCCACGTGCACATCCATACACACATCCACACACACATCCACACACTCACCCCACCCCTCCCAAGGTCAACATGTCTTTTTTTCCTTGGAGTTCACTTATACTATTATTGACTGGACAGCACTGCTGAATCCCACAACTAATGCTCTCCCTGAATTCCCAACAACACACTGACGGCCAGTTGTACACAGTGAACACCTTCCATTTCCATGAGCCCTAAGAAGGAAACTGACATAAAGACAGTGTCTGCAAATGTGACTGAAGAAGACTGTGACTCTGAGCCCAGCGAGAATACCAAGAAGAGGACAGAGAGAAGGGAAAGGAGGAAGAAGAACTAGCTGTCTAGACAGTAACCCAGAAGTCAGAAAGAGGGGATGGGCTTGGAGGGAAAAGATGACAAGTTCAGTTTTAGATATGTTGAGCTTCAGGTGTCTACAAAACTAGTACAAATGTCCAATGGGAAGCTGGAACAATATGACCTGAATTTAACACAGGTTAGAACTGAGAATTAAGAACTGAGATTTGAGAATTCTAGAGCTGATAACTGATGATATCACTAAGCCAAATAGGACAGAAGAAAAAAAGCGCATCCAGAACAGAGTCTTTGTGAATATTCACTTAGTGGCCATGACCTAAATCTGGGGTCAGCAAATCAAGGCCAACGGGTCAGATGTAGCCTGCAGCCGGATTTCATATGGCTTGTGAATGAAGAAAGAGTTTTACATCTGGCTTACAGGCCTGTTTTCATAGGCAGAACTGAGAATGAAGACAGTTTTCAGTTCTTAGGTCATAGTCTGCTGACCCCCGACAAAGCTGAAGATTCAGTAAAGGAGAGACTAAGAAGCAATGCACCAACTTAGGAAGAGAACCAGGAGAAAGCAGAGTAATGAGAATATAGAGAAGCAATTATCAAAGACAAGAGGACAATCCATAAGGTCAAAAGCTACAAAGAGGTGAAAGAAGACTGAGGACAATCCAAGAAAAGGGAGAGGGAAGGAATGTCTCCATTGGAGACAATGAGATGGAAGGGGTCATTTGTGGGTGCCAAGAAGGTCTACCTCTTCATTGGAGCCAGGGGTGAAGGAGAAAGTGGAAAAAAGCGGCTAGGCCATGTGAAATGGAGAGGATAGAAGAAAACCAATCCATGGAAATAACCTAAATTTTTTCCATAAGATATGAGGCAAGGTGCTCTGCTCAGAAAGAAAGCAGGGAAGCGAAGAATTGGAAGGTTTCTGGAAGAATGAAAAGGTTTGGAAGAGCAGTGACTAGAAGAGAGTCAAGTTGGGAGGGCCCACCTGAGGTCATGTCACATAAATCTGCAGAGGATCCAGCCAGCACAGTGTTGTGACTTTCACTAACCAGGAGTGAAAGTGGCAGATGCGAGAAATGAGGCAAGGCTAAGGTTGAGCAGCAATAGGATGAGTTCATGAAGATGTCAAAATGGGGAAGGGAGGAAAAGTATAACCAGGATAGGAAAAGATCTGAGAGGTGGAGAGACTCAAGTTCACACAAATAGGAAGACTAGAATCTGGGCTTCGAGGGAGATACAGACAGAGAATAACAATACACTGCCCAAATAAGGGAATTCAGAGTTCACAAATGTGGAAGGAGAACTGTGAATGAAGGCAAGATGAAGGGTTTGATCATCTCTATGTGGAGCTAGGGTGGGGAAGAGAAGTAAGTCATGGGAAATGATCAGGTTGAGAAACCAGAGAGTTAAGATGTCTGAAGTGTCAATATGTAAGGTGAAGTCCCCTGGTATGGGGGCAGGAGTTGGGGAAGAGAAAAAAACTGCAAGAACCAGTCACTGAATTCTCTGAGGAAAGACAGAGAGCATCCTGGAGGAAAGGAAATAGCTACCAGAATCTTTATTGGCGGTCAATATGGACTGAGTGAACCTCAAAGGAGGAGAGGTGATAGAGTGATGAAGGTAGAGAGAAACCTGGATGTGGCAAAGGGAGAAAGGGGTCCTCTAAATCCCCTGCCTCAACTACTGAGTGGGGTGTCTGAGTAAAGGCTTAACTGGTGCTAGAAAGAGTGTTCAACAGAAACTCTCATCAGAGGGCATATGAATTTCAGTGAGTGCTAAAACTCTCAAGGAGAAGCTTTAAAATGAAAGCAAGTTTTTTACTATTGAGCAATCCTGAAATCTAAGCTAACAAGAAACTAGGTCTACCAGTCTTACCATTAAATAAAATTCTGAATCACTTGATTTTGATTTCATACTCTCCTGAACCTTAACAAATCTATGTTCATAGACAAGCAGTATCGACAAAATGGGGAAAAAAATTAATTTATCATTCAAAAGCAAACCTGGACTTGGACCTGGCTTCCTTGTTTTTATCTGACAGAGAGGATTTTTTAACAGGGACAAGTGTCATTAGAACAGGAAGATAAGATTACACCTAAAATCTCTCCAGCAGTTCAAAAAGCCTCTGGCAAACTACAGCATTAAAGAGATATGCAAAAAGACTCTGCTAAACAAACTACAGGAATAATTTCTATTCCTATGAGTATTGCCTTTTTATTCACATAGACTCTCACATAAAACAACACTCATTTCCAAAACAAAAAAATTGGAGGAAACAAAGAGCATAAAATAGAGTTATTCGAATTTAACCTATAATTTCACACACAGCCTAACTACTATTTTAAAAATGACTAGCCTATGGCCTATAAACAACTAAAGCCCCAAATATTTAACACAAAGTCAAATATAAACAAGCAAGAATAATGTCTACATGAGTCTTATATGGTGTATTTTCTAATCCTATGTATTTTTACTAATGCAAAATACATCAACTAAGAAAATGTAATCTTAATGTTCCTTAAAGTTTGTGATTATGAGGGATTACCTTCAGGATCAAAAGCAGCACTACATGAATACCAATACCACATGATCTAACTGCACAAAAATTTGCTGCAGCTCAATTTTCTCATCACATGACTGTCTAAAGTAAATCAAGAAGATTAAAACATTTAAGATTTCTAATAGGAGGCTTTTTTGTGTGTATTTAGATACAGTTAAGTGTCACTATTTTTACCCCAATCATTTTTCAAAGTATTTGATTTCAGATCCCTGTGCTTCCTGAAAGACAAGACATGCTTGATTTGTTTTCAGCAGTCTGTGTAACCTGAAAATTGAAAAGCAGCAAATATAACACAGCCCTGTAGCCAATACACTAAAAATAAAATAAGATGAAGTTCCAGAGATAATGGTCTCTGAAAGATCTTCATTATATCATTTTTATAACATTACTACAATTTTAAAACATAAGTAAAATTGCAATCATTTAATAAGGTCTAAGTAGCCATTCTACATTTTTTTTCCTTCTATGATAAGGTTGTCCAAAGAATGATGAACTGGAAACTCATTCAAGAGCTATGCTGGATATTTCAGCAATCAGGAACTCCCCACTTCACTTCTCAAAATATTTACAAGCATCAATGGCAACAAATAAAAAAGAAAAATCTTTATAGAAATTCACATATTCAATTCAAACTAGAGCAGCTCATACCCTCCCATTCAAACTTTGGAACAACCATTAAAATACCCACAACTTTTAGCATTTTACATGGCAACTTCTTACTAAAAAATATGACACGTTTCCCTACCTTTTGAACTGAACACATTTTAGCCTTTTCTTGATACTTCAGAATTTTCATAAACATCAATTACTTATACTGAGGGATAGTTACAGATGAGGTGAGACACTGGGGCAAATGGTCATGGTCCTACATAGTTTGGAACTTACTCAAATGTATCTGTGACCTCAAAGATCTGCAAGTCTCTCCCAATAACACAGACATAATAACCCACAAAATAACCTCAGAACTTTTTGGAAACAATCATCAACACTAACTTGTTTTAATGTCATTTCATTCTCATAAAAGTGTAATAAACATTGAAAGCTTTCATAATATGGCTTCTGCCTATTTTCCAGAACGATTACCCTCCCACTCCCCAAGTTCCGAACTCCAGGCCCCAATGAAATTGATCCATCTGCTCTTAACCATATATGAAATTCCCTTTGCATCCTCTGTCTTTGCTTAAGGGGTCACCCAAACCTGGAATGCTTTCCCTCTACTTCCCTTTTGAGGCTCAGCTCAGGAGCAGCTCCTTCAAAAGTTTCCCACTTCCTTCAGTTAAAAAGTTCAATGCTCCCCACTTGTACAAAAATATTTATAGCACCTTGTTTTGTGGTGGCAAAGAACTGGTAATCGAGAGAATACCCATCAATTGGGGGATGAATGAACAAACTGTGGCATATGTAACAGAATACTATTGTTCCATAAGAAATGATGAGCAGGTGAACTTCAGAAAAACCTGGAAAGACTTGCATGAACTGACACTGAGTGAAGTGAGCAGATCCAGGAGAACATTGTACACAGTAACAACAACACTGTATGATGACCACCTTTGTTAGACTTAGCTCTTCTCAGCGATGCTATGATAATTCATGACAATTTCAAAAGACTCATGATGAAAAATTCTATCCACATCCAGAGAAAGAACCATGGAGTCTGAAGACAAATCAAAGCATACTATGTTCTCTTTCTTTTTTTCCTTTCCTGTTTTTCCCTTTTGTTCTGATTCTTCTTTCATAACATGACTAATGCTTAATATGATTATACATGTATGGCCTATATCAGATTGCATGCTGTCTTGGAGAAGGGAAGAGAAAGTAAGGGGGAGAAATTTAGAACTCATAAAAATATCAAAAAGTGAATGTTGAAAACTAAAGCTATTTTTGTACAACTAAAAGGAAGAAAAGTTCAATGCTCCCATGATCATGTGGCATTTATCCTGTATATACAATATTATCTGTTAATAAATTACATCCTCCCTAGCAGCATATAAGTTCCTTGAGGTTAGTCTTTGTTTTTTGAATCCCACTAGGAGTAAAACACTGTGGATACTCAACAAATACATAATGATTTATTAATGGGTAATATAACAAAGTTATCTTTTTACAAAATTATTGGTGCTGCCCAAGAGCTATTCTCATCCTCCAAGATATCATCATCTTTTTCACTGATCCTGTATCACTTCAAGTTTCTACTCCATTTCAACTTGCAACTACTTTAAGGATATTGATAAGCTATAACAAAGACCTGTCCCAATTTAAGAATTTATGTTGGTGTTACTCCAAAGCCTTCAAATTCTTTTTCATCATCATCAAATGGTTTTGTCTTGTCTTGTTCAGTCATTCAGCCGTGACCAATTCTACATGACCCCGTGGACTTCCGTACGTGGGATTTTCTTGGCAAAGGCACTGAAGATGAAGACCTGAGACAAATAGGGATAAGTGACTTGACCTAGGTCACACAGCTACTGAATGAGGCCACATCTAAACTCAGATCTTCCCAACTCCAGTCCCAGTTCTCTATCCACAGCACCACCTAGTGCCCCCAGAAGATGGTTGCCATGTTCAAAAACTTATCACGGAGTTAGCCCCCAGTGATGTACCCTTCCATACATGCCAAAACAGTCTATGTCTGTGCCAAAGGCATATGTAAAGCCTTTCTAGTATGGTAGACCCTAAGCCTGAGTTAATGTTCCAAGATCACCCCCAGGTCACGAGACAAAAAAGGGAGCATGTCTTAACCATTTAAGAATGGAAAGCGACAGAGACTACAAGATCACACCAGGCTTACTGTATGTTGGTTATGGAAAAGCATAGAGCAAAATGTCACCTGAAGGGCTCTTTTTCAAGTCTTCCATTCACACATCAAGATCATTTAAAATTCCTTGAAAGATACACTTAACCCTGTTGTTAGTTCTTCTCATCATAAACATCACACAAAGCATAAAACAAGGAGATTCATGTTCTCCAAGGATGTTCAATCACTGCTGTGATAAAGGAAAACCAGAACAGAGTTCAAGTGGAAGAGAGACTCTCTGCCTGTGGATGATGAGGTCTTCCAGATACTCCTGCTTCAGGGTTGCTTTGTGCTGATTCCATTAAGCCTCAGAATACAACGGAGCCTCCTAGAAGAGACCTAAGATCATTTAAAAGAGCCTGGCCTGACCATCTACACAACAAAGCTGGTTCGGTGGTCTGGTCAGTTGATTAGTTGTTCCTCCTTCTCAAAGAGAACCAAATGACATCACTATAATAGAGTCGAGGTACAGTGTGTCCATCTACAGCTGATCAGACCAACATGAGCTGAGAAGGCTCTACCACAGGTCGGGCACAAATAGTCCACATAAACTTCTGGGGTGGAGATGTCTCTAAATTTGCACATCTTATGTTTCTTTTGAGCTACTGCAATTTTGCTTTTCTCAGAGAACATAACGCCTTCTTTGATGCAGGCACTCCTCTGCCAGCGTGTCCCATGTCACACAACGGACTCCAAAGTTCTTCAGAAAGACCTTGAGAGTATCCTTGTGTTACCTCTTCAGCCCAACATGCAAGTGCTTGCTTTTGTGTGAATTCTCTGTACTTTTAGGTAAACATACATTTGGCATTCAAACAACATGGACAGCCCATCAGAGATGCACTCTATTATAATAGAGTTTGAATGCTTGGCAGTTTAGCTTGAGAAAGGACCTCAATATCTGATACCTTATCTTGCCAGGTGATCTTCACAATATTCCTGAGATAATTCAAACGGAAGCAATTCTGTTTCCTGGCATGTCACTAGTATACTCTCCAGTTTTCAAAGGAAAAACCAAATTTCTGGAGTACATCTATTGTCCAGATTACAAAATGCATTGTGAGAAACAACCTATAGAATCCATTCACCAAAATGTGTATCTGGGATAGACAGTACTGATGGAACATCAAAGCTGAGATCAGAGTGGAACATAAGAGCAAGAGCAAAGTAGACTACCTTCAGAAAATTTCAGAGCTTCTTTAAGGACTCCAAATTCCCATGAAAGCAAAGGTCTATCTTTGTAACACCATCATTCTTGGTTTTTTTGTAGTTGTTGTTCACTTGTTTCAGTCACGTCCCACTTAGGGTTTTCTTGGCAGAGATAATGGAGTGGTTTGCCATTTCCTTCTTCAGTTTATTTTACAGATGAGGAAACCAGTGATTTCCCTCAGTTAAGTGAAGTAGTTGCCCAGGGTCACTCAGCTAGTCTGAGGCCAGATTTGAACTCAGGAAGATGAGTCCTCCTGACTCCAGGCCACCATCATTCTACCAGAAGGGCTATGGCAGCAAAATGTGGAAAACAATATATTCCAAAGAATTAAAAATTAATATAACAGACACGAGGTGACTGTGAGCAGGATGCAACATGAACCAAAAAGGAACTTTGAAGAATAACAATAAAAATGTCATCAATGAATCACAGGACAGGAAGATAGGCTGCTTTTCTAAATGGTGAAGGCAATGGATGGTAAGTGGACTTTGGCTGGTACCAAAGGTACTCTGCTGGTACCCCTACAATTTCAGGAGAAAATGAGGAAGGTTTTCTAGTACTCCCTGTGGCAAACTTAGGGGAAGGCATGCATAAGGGTCACATTGAATAGGCAGTCATAGATGGGTCACAACTCTCACTGAAAAAATGAACTCCCAAACTGATGAGATCACAGATTCATTTAAGCAGAAGATACTTTTGCGAAGACTAAATCACAGTTTTCTCCCAATTCTCTGAAATGTTTGGCCTTCTCACCTTATAAGGAAAGTTCTCAGGATATATAACAATAAAACACATTTATTTAAGGTTATGAAATTACATGATGCTTATATGATTAAGTGAAGTCTCTTCTCATGAAGACCCTTTCACAACTACATTTCATATTCTAAATGATTTCCTACTCTAAAAGACAAATAAATAAATGATACTGGGATAACTTGATGGATTGAATTAATCATTGGGAGTACATTCTCCAATAGAAAGATCACAACCAATCCTTTTTCGAACTACGACGTCTTAACCATGTACTCCCACAAATTTTCTAGAGGGGAGTCTATCAAACGTAGAGAAACCCTTCCTCTAGATCATTTGACATGGTGTGTGTGTTCGTTGCTGAAGAAGACCATGCCATCAGAGAAATGATGACATGACTTGCACTTGACTTTGTTTTGAGTGAGGGAAGGCTGTTCAGGTCACCAGCCTCACTTCTCCACAGCCATCTGAATTTAGTGACCAGATATTCATCAGGATGACTGGAGATGACCCAGGATGAGGCAACTGTGGTTAAGCGACTTGCCCAAGGTCCCATAGCTAGTGAGTGTCAAGTAGATACCAACAGAATATACTGACTATTCACTAATTACTCTTGCCCTGCTAACACTATCACCCTGCCTTCTTTTTCTGTCATACATCTCTGTGAGAATATCTATAACGCAACAACAAAATTACCCACTGCTTTGTAAAAACAATTTTGAAAGACTTAAGAACTCCCATCAATGCAATGACCAACCATGATTACAGAGAGCTGATGAAACACACTACCCATTGACAGAGGTAACAGATTTAACTGTTGTGACATATAAGAAGTTCAAGAAACATAATTTCTGGGTAATTAATCATTTTGTTAATTATGGCTAGCAAATAATTAATAAAAGAATGGTCATTTGGCCCTCTCTTATGAACCAAAGATGGATCATGAGATGGCTTCTTGCTGCTTATATGCCCTTGGAAGAGTGGGTGTTCCCAACAGACTGCAATCAACTCTGAATGTCTTAACAATTAATGAAAGAATGAATATTATAATGAGAGGTGGATCTGTGTTAATGAGGCGTTATGGGCTATGACTAATCATTCAGACTGCCCTCACCTAAGTGATCTAGACAAAAGGGGTCCATCTCCATTCAGACCTATCTGACTAGACTACAATGGGCCAGATTTCACCTAAACTAAAATCTCTTTACCTTTTGTTCAAATCAAAACTTTCCCAGTTGCTTGGGATCTGAACAAGACTGAACAGTTCAATACAATCTCATTATCAACCCTATTCTTCAGGGGCTATTTTGGCCTAATAAGAGAATGAGGAAATAGGAAGGGGAAAAATCTGAATCTCCCCAAGAGTAAATGGTTGTTAATATAGGAGAAAAATAATCATTTCTCTCAGAGTACAGAGTACAATATACATATATGTTAGGAAGAGGTACAGAGACATGGCTAATACAGAATTTATTTTGCTTAATTGTTACAAGGGATCTGTTTTTATTTTTCAATTGAGGGCAGGAGAAAGTGAGAGGGAAAGATGCTTATCTGTGCAAATTGAAAAATAAAACAATAAAAAGTTTACTCATGTTCATTATATACTTCTCCAATGCCTTCTGAGTGAGGCATAGTGTTAAATCTTTGGAGACTGGTATTACATGACTCTCATAGCCATACAGTGTCACTAGGAGATAATAAGGTTTAAAAATGGGCTTTTTGTCTCAGAAAGAAACTTGGTGTCATTAAAATACTGCACAGTTTCCTAAAAGCAACTCAGATCTCCTCCTTCAATTCAATTCTAGGTATAGTTATTTGTCCATCCATAATGTCTATTCAAGTTATAAGTATCCAACTGGACAAAAGACATTCTTCATCTTCTTGGATTTTTTCTATTTTGAGTGACTATAAATCTCATTTTGCAGTCTCTGTAATGTCCCAGAGCCTAATGTGATTAGCACAATGTCATCTACAAACAAGAGCATGTGGAGGACCTCAACATCTATAGGGAATCCATCTTTCATTTGGCAGACATAAAATGATGATTACCAGATACTGACTCTGCTTCCTCAGGATAGATTGTCATCCACAGATAATATTACTCTTATAAAAAGGAACCGTTTAGTAAAAAAAAAAACCAAAAAGCTGTCCATCAGAAATCTGCAAGCAACAAATGTCCTTAAAACTTCTAGCACGATTAAATTTTCCAGTCACCAAAGGCTAGTTTTTTTGAAGAAAAAAAAAATCTCCAAACATGGGTAGTGACAGAATCATAGAATCTCAAGAGTCATAAAGGAGTGACCAGATAATGCATTCCCGCTCCGTGCATCCCCAACAAAGAGGTTAGAGAATCATTAAGTTAGATCTCTGGATTTGAACTAATGTAATTCTGCTTTTCTCTCATTTAACAAAGGGGCAAACAGAAGCCCAGGTTAACTTGCTAATGATCATAGGTAGTATATAGCACAAAAAGAATTCAGACCTAAGTTGACTTCATATCCAGAGTTTTTACACTACAACACCACCATCCATCCAGTTCTTCCTGGAACATTCCTTTTATTAAAACTATAAAACAGTTTCAGGAAGAGATCATGTTCAGAAACTGGTTAACTGTTTTACAGTTCCACGGTCTATTTTGGCCTTTGTTTTACTTTGTTTTTATTAACAATACCAAATATTTGAATGCCAGATTTCATTGTGAAAAGCCACAATCACCCATAAGAAAACATAAGACCAGTGAACACTATCTGCTCAGAAAATATTTTGCTTTTTTCAAATATTATTTGAACAAAAATAGATAACAGGAAAGGCTTTACTTGAGATCACCTGGTTCCCAAGCTGAGCCCTGAAGGGAAGCAAAGGATTATAAAAGGGAGAAGGGAGGAAGGAGGGCAGTCTAGGCATGAAGGGTAGACTTAAAGAGACGGGAGATGGAATGTCAAGTTCAGGAAACAGCAGGCCAGTTCAGCTGGAACACAGAATACATGAAGGGAACTAAGGTGAAATAATTTAGGACAATAAGTGAAGCCAGACCATGAAGGACCTTAAAGACCGAGATGAGGAAGTCAAATATTGTCCGAGATGCAAAAGGGAATGCTAAATATTGTTGAGGAATCGTACCTCTGGAAGTTATTTCTGACAGTTGTGTGAAGGATATATAACAGAAAGGACAAGAACTGACAAGAATGGGCAACTGAATAGAAACGGGATAAAGTGGAAAAGGTGAAGAAGAGTTTAAGATAATAAGATTGTATGTTGGGTGACTGTATAGTGTACATAGTGGCCTCAGGAGAAATAGAGAAGTTTGGAGGAACAGCAAGCTTAATGAAGAAGATAATGATTCCACTTTGGCCATGTTGAATTTGAGATCCCTACAGGACATGAGAAGGTGGTATGAAAGCAAAGTCCCCATCACAAGGTCATATTGATAAAGACATGTTTTGAGAGATGTTGAGCTGAACTGAAGAAAGAAAAAAAGCTTGGCCTGGAATATTTTCAGAGAATCTCTGATAAGTCCTAAAGAAATCTTGAGCTGAAAAGAATTCTGGTTGAATGATCTTCATTTTCCTGAACAATAACAAAAAAAAAAAACAACAAAAAAAAAACCATGCTTGATGTCTGAAAAAGCTTTTCATTATTTATTTTACTCTGATACCCACCATTCCATCAATATTAATCAATTTGGCCATACGTGTTATGTATAAAGCACTGTGCTGGGTACTAGGGGAAATGCAAAATTATGATGTGATGAGTTCTCCCCTCAAGAACTTTCCATCTATTGTTAATTATTGTTACTGTTGTGTAGGCTTCTCTAAAAAATTTAAAAAAAAATAGAATAAGTGAAGAGGCAAGAAAAGAGGTGAATAATATTTTGGTAGTTTTTTTTTCCCCTTAATTTGGCAGTCATTGATGATTTGGTGCCCAACAAATTGAATAAAAATCAATCTTAGAAAATAAAGGAGCTGGGGAGCCAAGACGGTGGAGTGAGAGGAAGTGCTCAGCTAAGCTCTAAGACAAACTCCTTCAAATACCTCAAAAAAGAGAATCCGAACAAATTTTAAAGTGGCAGACTACAATAGGAGACAGAGTACGGCAGATTTCCAACCCAGGACTGCCTGGTCGATGGGGAAGGATCTATTGCAGGGGGTTGGAGGAGCACACAGCACACTGTGCCAGTGCAGACCCCACCATAGCAAGCCAAGCAAGAAGTCCCAGGGCACTCTGAAGCAGCAGCAGCACTGTGGATTCTCAAACATATCAACCCAGGATGGGATTCCAGGGGAACCAAGCAAAAGAGAAACGCAGCACCCCAGGCAACAGCAACAATCGTTCCTGACACTATCAGCCCGCAGATTAAATGTCTGTAAGTCACCTACTTGAGCTTTCAGGAGCAAAGATGGTGGAGTGATTCATAAATGCTATCCCCCTCGCCTTGTTGACCTAGAAAATCTCAGAGAATATTTCCTCAGGAAAAATCCTGGAACGTGGGATCAACTGAAGGGGTAAATAGTCTCTTAGCCTGTGAGGCTAGGAAAACTGCAAACAGGGGTCCCTCTTGCTGTGGCTGAATGGGACCCATATAGGAATGGAGCTGTCCCAGACAGCCCCATCTCAGCAAACTGAGAGAAGATCCGGAGCCCCAAGGCAGATGGAGCCATTAATCACTAACACCAGGACCCCAGGCAAACTTCAGCATACCTAGGGAAATCGGGAAGACACTAGCCCAAACAAGGTTCACCAACCACTGTGCCTGCCTGTGCTCAGGAGAGGAAACCTCCCTTGGCCAGACTACCCCTCCCCAACACTTAACACACCAAGGTCCAGGATAATTCCAGGGAAACTAAGAAAGACTTCACTTGGTCTCTGCTTTGGCACACTGGCCAGCTCAGCACCAGGTAAGCTACAGCACTTTAGCTTCTAGCTGAAAGAACCAGAGGCCACAATACACAAAGACTCAAGTGCTAAGCATAAGAACTGTGGGACAGAGCCCCCTGTGCCCCAGAAGCAGAGATCCACTTTAAAAGTCAGGAAAAGGGTGATCATCATGAGCAAGAAGCAAACTAGGAAAGAAAAGACCATAAAATCTTTCTGTGGGGACAAGGACCAAAACACAAATACCAAAGAGGTCAGTATTGAGACTGTACTCCCATCTGAAGCTTCAGAAGGGAATATGAACTGGTCTGAAGCACAAGAACATTCTTGCAAGACCTCAAGAAGGATTCTAAAAGTCGAATTACAGAAGAAGAAGAAAAACTGACCAATGATTTTAAAAATATGAAAAAATCATGGAAGAATTTAGAAGGAAAATTGGACTAATGGAAAAGGAAATACAAAAACTAACCTTAAAAGGAACAACTGAATAGATGAAAAAGGAGATGCAAAAGTTAACTGAAGAAAACAATCTATTAAAAATTAGAATTGGGCAACTAGTAGCTAATGACTCTATGAGACATCAAGAATCAGTCAAACAGAATCTAAAGAATGAAAAAATAGCAGAAAATGCAAAATATCTCATTGGAAAAACAAAATGACCTGGAAAATGGATCATGGAGAGAAAATCTAAGAATTATTGGTTTACCAGAAAGCCATGATGAAAAAGAGAGAGGAGCCAAGATGGCAGAGAAGAAAGACTCACATATGCTAGCTCCAAACCCACAGCCCATAAATTACCTATGGAAAGAACTCCCAACGGGTTCTGGAGCAGTGAAAGCCACGCAGCAGAGTGGAGGAGATTTCTCTTCCAGAGAACCCTGAAAAACTGACCTAAAGGTCCGTCGAGCACCAGACACAGAGCGGAGCCCCTACCCTGGCCGCGTGGTCCCAGAGGGGCAGATCCGAGCAGGCTTCAGGGATGGAATCTCCGGTGGCCACGAGGGTCCCTTGACCCACAGGCGCTACAGGTCACTGAGACAGGCTTCTGGACTGGCCGAGAGGGGAGCAGGGTGTCTCCATAACTCAGGCTCCCTCGTGAGGCAGCGGCAGAGGCAGTGGCAACAGCAGCTCCCGGAGCAGACAGGAATTCAGATCCATTACTGAAGGTCTCTGCAAAAACCCCCTGAGGGAACTGAGCCTGGGAGGAAACCCTGCCCCGACCTGAGCAGCAGTACTTAATCTCTCACTGAATAAAAGCCCCTACCCTCACTGAAAGCCCTGAGGCTGGGGAGCAGCATTTGACTCTCAGACCCTAAGCACTGGTGAGGAGGGGGTGGAGAGGAATCTCAGAAGTCAAGTAACTGGCTAGGAAAATGCCTAGAAAAGGGAAAAAAAATAAGGCCATAGAAGGTTACTTTCTTGGTGAACAGATGTTTCCTCCTTTCCTTTCTGATGAGGAACAACAATGCTTACCATCAGGAAAAGACATAGAAGTAAAGGCCTCTATATCCCAAACATCCAAAACAGATATCCAATGGGCTCAGGTCATGGAAAAGCTCAAAAAGGATTTTGAAAATCAAGTTAGACAGGTGGAGGAAAAACTGGGAAGAGAAATGAGAGAGATGCAAGAAAAGCATGAAAAACGAGTCAATACCTTACTAAAGGAGACCCCAAAAAATGCTGAAGAAAATAACACCTTGAAAAATAGGCTAACTCAGCTGGCAAAAGAGGTTCAAAAAGCCAATGAGGAGAAGAATGCTTTCAAAAGCAGAATTAGCCAAATGGAAAAAGAGGTTCAAAAGATCACTGAAGAAAATAGTTCTCTCAAAATTAGAATGGAACAGATGGAGTCTAATGACTTTCTGAGAAACCAAGAAATCACAAAACAAAACCAAAAGAATGAAAAATAGAAGAGAATGTGAAATATCTCATTGGAAAAACAACTGACCTGGAAAATAGATCCAGGAGAGACAATCTAAAAATTATGTGACTACCTGAAAGTCACGATCAAAAAAAGGGCCTAGACATCATCTTCCATGAAATTATCAAGGAAAACTGAGATTCTAGAACCAGAGGGCAAAATAAGTATTCAAGGAATCCATCAATTACCGCCTGAAAGAGATCCAAAAAGAGAAACTCCTAGGAACACTGTGGCCAAATTCCAGAATTCCCAGGTCAAGGAGAAAATATTGCAAGCAGCTAGAAACAGTTCCAGTATTGTGGAAATACAATCAGGATAACTCAAGATCTAGCAGTTTCTACATTAAGGGATCGAAGGGCGTGGAACAGAATATTCCAGAAGTCAAAGGAACTAGGACTAAAACCAAGAATCACCTACCCAGCAAAACTGAGTATAATACTTCAGGGGAAAATATGGTCTTTCAATGAAATTGAGGACTTTCAAGTATTCTTGATGAAAAGACCAGAGCTGAAAAGAAAATTTCACTTTCAAACACAAAAAGGAGAAGAAGCATGAAAAAGTAAACAGCAAAGAGAGGTCATAAGGGACTTACCAAAGTTAAACTGTTTACATTCCTACATGGAAAGACAATATTTCTAACTCTTGAAACTTTTCAGTATCTGGGTAGTTGGTGGAATTACACACAAACATACACACACACGCGCACACACACATGTACACGTGTGCACGCACACACACATACACACATGCACGCACACACAGAGACAGAGAGCACAGAGTGAATTGAATAGGATGGGATCATATCTTTAAAAAATTAAGGTAAATGTATAAGAGAAATGTATTGGGAGGAGAGAGGGTGAAATGGAATGGGGCAAATTATCTCTCACAAAAGAAGCAAGCAGGAGATTTTTTAGTGGAGGGAAAAAGAGGAGAGCTGAGGAAAAAAGGAAGGAATAAAATGCACACTCTTTTTGGTATGAAAACCTATCTTACAAAACAGGAAAGTGGGGGAGAAGGAGATAAGCAGGGTGGGGGAGATGATGGAAGGGAGGGCAATGGGAGGAGGGAGCAATTTGAAGTCAACACTCTTGGGGAGGGACAGGATCAAAAGACAGAATAGAAACAATGAGGGGCAGGATAGGATGGAGGGAAATATAGTTAGTCTTACACAACACAACTATTATCGAAGTCATTTGCAAAACTACACAGATATGGTCTATATTGAATTGCCTGCCTTCTCAAAGGGAATGGGTGGGGAGGGAGGGATGGGGAGAAGTTGGAACTCAAAGTTTTAGGAACAACTGTTGAGTATTGTTCTTGCTACTAGGAAATAAGAAATACAGGTAATGGGGAATAGAAAGTTATCTGGCCCTACAGGACAAAACAGAAGATGGGGACAAGGTAAGGAAGGGATGATAGAAGAGAGGGCAGATTGGTGATAGGGGAAATTAGAATGCTTGGTGTATTGGGGTGGGGGGAGGGGACAAAAGGGGAGAAAATTTGGAACCCAAAATTCTGTGAAAATGAATGTAAAAAAAAAAAAGTTAAATAAATAAATTTATATATCCAGAAAAAGAAAAAAACAGCCTGGACAACATCTTCTAAGAAATCATAAAGGAAAACTGCCCGGAGGTCCCAGATCCAGAAGGCAAAATAGTCATCAAAAGAATCCATCAATCACCTCCTGAAAGGGATCTCAAACTGAAAACACCAAGTAATATCATTGCCAAGTTCCAGAACTATCGAGTGAAGAAGAAATCACTGCAGACACCCAGAAAGAAACAATTACAAAAACAATACAGTCAGGATCACACAGGACCTAGTACCTTCTACATCAAAAGATCAGAGGAACTGGAATATGATATTCCATAAGGTAAAGGAGTTGGGACTACAACCAAGGATCAATTACCAGCAAAATTGAACATAATATTGCAGGCAAGGAGATGGACATTCAATGAAATAAGGGATTTCCAAAGCTTCCTGATGAAAAGTCCAGAGTTCAATAGAAAATTTGATCAAACACAAGCCTCAAGAGAGGCATAAAAAAGTAAATGGGGGAAAAAACTTGTTCAACTTGGGCAAACTGTTTACATACCTATAAGGGAAGATGATACTTGTTAATCTTGAGAATTGTATATTTATTATGATATTTAAAAGAGATACACAGAGATAGAGGAAGTGAGCACAAATTAAATGATGTGATGATAAAACATGTGATTTAAGGGTGTGAAGGGATTGTAACAGGAGATGTGAAAAGGAGGAAGCAGAAAAAGGTAAATTATATCACAGGAAGAGGCACAAAAACATTACAGTAGAGGGAAAGAGGGAAGGGAGATGAGCACTGTTTGAGATTTATTCTCATCTGATTTGGTTCAAAGAGGGTACAACAAACTCAGTAAAGTATAGAAATCTAACTAACTCTATAGGCAGTAGGAGGGGAAAGGGAAAAGAAAAGGGAGTGGAGGCTAAAAGGGAAGGAAGAAGTAGTAAGGGAAAAAAGAAGTAAAAGGGAGGGGGCTGAAAAAAGGGAGGAAAGACTGAGGGAGGCAGTGGTCAAAAATTAAAACTTTTGCGGAAGGGAAGGGAGAAGGGAGAACTAAAAACATAAACGAGGGAAAGAGGATGGAGGGAAAGAAACAGATAACAATCATAACTGTGAATGTGAATGGGATGAACTCTCCCATAAAACAGAGATGGATAGCAGAATGGATTAAAAACCATAATCCAACAATATGCTGTATACAAGAAACACATCTGAAATGGGAGCATACACACAGGGTAAAGGTAAAAGGTTGGAGCAGGATATATTATGCTTCAGCTGATGTAAAAAAAAAAGCAGGGGTAGCAAGCCTAATCTCAGATAAAGCAAAATCAGAAACAAATCTAATCAAAAGACATAAGGAAGTTACATCCTGCCAAAAGGCACCATAGACAATAAAGCAATATCATTAATAAACATATGTGCTCCAAGTGGTATAGCATCCAAATTCTTAGAGGAAAAGTTAAGGGAATTACGGGAAGAAATAGAGAGCATAACTATACTAGTAGGGGACCTCAACCACCCCTTCTCTGAATTTGATAAATCAAACCTTAAAATAAACAAGAAAGAAATTAAAGAGATGAATAAAACTCTGGATAAGGTAGATCTGTGGAGAAAACTGAATGGGGATAGAAAGGAATATGCCTTTTTCTGAGCAGTACATGGCACATATACAAAAACTGACCATGTACTAGGGCATAAAAATCTCACAATCTAGTGCAGAAAGGCAGAGACAGTCAACGCATCCTCTCAGATCATAATGCAATAAAAATCATATCTAATAAAAGGCCATGGAAAGATAGACCAAAAATTAATTGAAAACTAAATAATCTAATCCTAAAGAATGAGTGGGTTAAATAACAAATCATAGAACCAATCAACAACTTCATTCAAGAGAATGACAATGAGACAACCAACAAAAACTTTTTTGGGATATTGCAAAAGCAGTTCTTAAGGAAGTTTTATATCACTGAACATCTACATGAATAAAATTGAGGAAGAGGAGATCAATGACTTGGGCATGCCGCTGAAAAAGCTAGAAAAAGAACAAATTGAAAATCCCTAAGTAAATACCAAATTAGAAATACTCAAAACCAAAGGAGAGATTAATAAAATTGAAATTAAGAAAACTATTGAATTAATAAATAAGAGTTGATTTGCTGAAAAAACCAATAAAATTAATAAACCTTTGGTCAATTTGATTTAAAAAAAAGAAAGAAGAAAACCAAATTACCAATATCAAAAATGAAAAGGGTGAACTTACTTCCAACGAGGAGGAAATTAAAACAATAATTAGAAATTACTTTGCCCAACTGTATTCCCACAAATTTGACAATCTAATATCAAATTTGGATGAATTTTTAATGGATATGGATGAATATTTTAAAAAATATGAATTGCCCAGATTAACAGAAGAGGAAATTGAATACTTAAATAACCCCATCTCAGAAAAAGAAATTGAACAAGTCATCAATGAACTCCCTAGGAAAAAATTTCCAGGGTCAGATGGATTTGCAAGAGAATTCTTTCAAACATTTAAAGAATAGTTAATAGCAATAGCATATAGATTATTTGAGAAAACTGGCAAAGGAGTCCTACCAAATTCTTTTTATGATACAAATATGGTTCTGATGTGTGTGTTAGAGAAATAATGACATGACTTGCACTTGACTTTGTTTTGAGTGAGGGAAGGCTGTGCAGGTCACCAGACTCACTTCTCCTCCAGAGCCATCTGAACCCAGTGACCAGACATTCATCCGGATGACTGGAGATGACCCAGGATGAGGCAAATTGGGGATAAGTGACTTGCTCAAGGTCACACAGCTAGTTGAGTGTCAAGTGAAGGAGGTGAGATTTGAACTCAGGTCCTCCTGACTCCTGCACTGGTGCTCTATCCACTGTACCACCTAGCTGCCCAAGTATTGTGGTGGGGGAGAAGGGAATGGACATTTACTAGCATTATTGATCATATCAACAACAAAACGAACAGAAACCATATGATTATCTCAACAGATGCAGAAAAAGCCTTTTGACAAACTACAAAACCCATTCCTACTGAAAACACTGGAGAGCATAGGAATAAATGGAGCCTTCCATAAAATAATAAGCAGTATCTACCTAAAACCATTAGCAAGCATTTTATATAATGGGGATAAGCTAGAAGCATTTCCAATAAGATCAGGGGTGAAACGAGGATGTCCATTATCACCGTTATTCAATATGGTACTAGAAATGTTAGCTTTAGCAATTAGAGAAGAAAATGAAATTGAAGGAATTAGAACAGGCAAAGAAGAAACTAAGATCACTCTTTGCACGTGATAGGAAGATATACTTAGAGAATCCCAGAGAATCAAGTAAAAAACTACTTGAAATAATAAACAGCTTTGGCAAAGTTACAGGTTACAAAATAGACCCACAAAAATCATCTGCATTTCTATATATTACTAACAAAGCCCAACAGCAAAAGATAGAAAGAGAAATCCCATTTAAAGCTAAAGGTAGACATTGTAAAATATCTGGGAGTCTACCTGCCAAAACAAACTCAGTGACTATATGAACACAGTTACAAAACACTTTTCACACAAATAAAGTCAGATCTAAGTAAATGGACAAACATCAGTTTTGCTCAGGAGTAGGCCGAGCTAATATAATAAAATGTAGTATAGTATTATAAATTATTATATAATTATATAATATATATCATATTATAAATTATAATATAATAAAAATGACAATTCTACCTAAATTTATTGACTTATTCAGTGCCACACCAATCAAACTACCAGATAATTATTTTTCAGAGTTAGAAAAAATAATATCAAAATTCATCTGGAGGAACAAAAGGTCCAGAATATCAAGGGAACTAATGAAAAGAAATGCTAGGGAAGGTGGCCTAGCCCTACCAGATCTGAAATTGTAGTATGAAGCAGCAACCATCAAAACCACTTGGTTCTGGTTAAGAAATAGAGGGGCAGACCAGTGGATTATGTTAGGTACTCAAGACACAGTAGTCAATGAATATAACAATCTACTGTTTGATAAACTCAAGGATTCCAGCTTCTGGGATAAGAACTCACTGGCTGACAAAACTGCTGGGAAAACTGTATAAGTGTGGCGGAAACTGGGCATAGACCAATGCCTGACACCGTACACAAGAATAAAATGGACATGTGATCTAAGTATGAAGATTGATACTATAAACAAATTAGCAAGGAATACTGTATTTGTCAGATTTATGGAAAATGGGGAAACTTTTTACCAAACAAGAGATAGAGAATATTATTAAGTGCAAAATGGATAATTTTGATTACATTAAATTGAAAAGTTTTTACACAAACAAACTCAATGCAACCAAGATCAGGAGGGAAGCAGAAAACTGGGAAAGAATTTTTGCAACTAGTGTCTGTGATAAAGGTCTCATTTCTAAAATATATAGAGAAGTGAGTCAAATGTACAAGAATACAAGTCACTCCCCAGTTGATAAATGGTCAAAGCATAAGAAAAGGAAATTTTCAGAGGAAGAAATTAAAACTATGTATAATCATATGAAAAAATGATCTAAATCACTATTAATTAGAGAGATGTAAATCAAAACAACTCTGAGGTACCACATCACACCTATCAGATTGGCTAATATGACAAAACAGGAAGATGATAAATGTTGGAGATGTGGAAGAACACTAATTCATGGTTGGTGGAGCTGTGAGCCGATCCAACCATTCTGGAGAGCAATTTGGAACTATGCCCAAAGGCCTATAAAAATGTGTATACCTTTGACCCAGAAATATTCTTCTAGGACTGTATCTCAAAGAGATCATAAAAATGGGAAAGTATCACACGCGTACAAAAATATTTATGCAGTTCTCTTTGTGGTGGCCAAGAACTGGAAATCAAGGGGGTGCCCTTCAATTGTGGAATGGCTGAACAAGCTGTATTATATGAATGTAATGGAATACTATTTTGCTACAAGAAATGATGAACAGGAAGACTTCAGAGAGGCCTGGAAGGACCTATATGAACTGATGCTGAGTGAAAGGAGCAGAACCAGGAGAACTTTGTACATAGCAACAACCACAGTGTGAGGGATTTTTGTGGTAGACTTAGCCCTTCACGGCAATGCAAAGACCTAAAAATTTCCCAAAATTTTTTTGACTCTTAAGGCAAAATGCCATCCACATCCAGAGATAGAACTATGAATGAGGCAGAATGAGGCAGACTATTTTCTCTTGTGTTTTATTTTTTCTCATGGTTTCTCCCATTCCTTTTAATTCTTCCATGCAACATGACTAAGGTAAAAATGTATTTAGTAAGAATGTATGTGTAGAAGCCATATAAGAGTGCATACTGTCTCAGAGAGGGAGGGAGGGCAAAGGGGGAGAAAACTTAGATTTATGGAAGTAACTGTAGAAAAACAGAAAAAAAAATTAACAAAAAAAAAAGAAAATAAAGGACATTCACATAATAGAATACTAGAATACAATTAAGACTAGAAAACATGAAAAAAACCTTCACAAAAATAATGGGACCAGGAGAACAGAGTATATATATATATACAAACTATTACAATATAAGAGGAAAAATAAATGGAAGTGAATGGGCCAGAAGACTCAGAGGTTGTATATGTTGTAACATTTTATATGATGAATTTCACTTAATTGTAAATACTTGTTGGAGGAATGACTAAAGAAACAGCAGTACTTGCTGAAAGAGACAAAAGATCTAGAAAGTGCCTTTGCCTCTGCCACTACAGCATACAAATAAAAATAATCTGGCTAACAGCAAAAAGTTTTACAAATTTCACTCAACTCTTCTAAGTGCAAAATGCCAAGTATAGTTTTCATTTCTTCATTTGTGCTTGGGAAGGAAATGAGGGGGGGAAATGACAAATTCTAAATTTAAAATATAGTTAATTTTCCTCTTCCTATTCTCCCACTTTTGCTTAATTGCCATATAAAATGAAGATTCAATCCACCCTAAGACTGATAGATAATTCTGAACTATACTAGAGTTCAAGAGCATTTTTTATCTCTTCTATGAAAACTAGAAGAAGAATGCAACTCAAAGATACTGCTTACAATAATCATTAAAATATTTTTAAGGAAAAAAATCTAACAATAGAATAATGGCAAGCTATAGAAAAGCAAAGAATGTATATCAAATGCACCTCTAACACAAAAAGTAGAAATAGTTTATCTGTACAAAAACTTTGTCAATTCTGTCCCTAACATAGTTTGGAAAAATGTGAAAAATTATACTTACTATTAATTTGTGGAAGTATTACTTCCAATTAGAAGTATATATACCTTAATTATGGCTTCATTTTTTGAAGACTTTTATATTCAGTAATGTCTCTATAAATGAAGATGCAATCCAAGAACAAACCTTAGAAATTTCATTACTAGATGAAGAAACGGCTTAGATGTTCCAAGATGAATTCCCTCCTTCCTTTATCTTCTGTAGTGGGGCTTTCTCAACTCACACTAGGTACAATCTTTCCCCTTTCCCAACATACTTCCCATCTAGTGACAGAAGCCAAAAGCACAGGCCTTGCAAACTCTTCTACCAGGTGACTAGGTTCATAGTCCAGGCAATGAAACTCCTCCCCTCAGGCCCCAGGAACAAGTATTTACAAGTCCCCTCCTCTTCTATGACTAGCCTCAGTCCCACTGTTTCCCAGCATTACTATAACATATGCATACACACACACACATATATGTACATACACACACACATATATATGGAACAACTCCCTCACTTTTTGTGTTCCACATTAAAATTTAGTTATATAGTTATTAAAGAAAAAATGATCATCATAGGAGACAAAATAACAAATATCAAAAAGGATGTCTATGTTATGAATCCTTCAAGGTATCTGGGATTATCAGTAGCACACTCCCTTCAGTGCACATTCTATTCATGCCTTTTTATCTTGGGAATAGCATGTCAATGTTGGTGACAGATGGCACAGTGAGTAGAATGATAAACCTATAGACTGCAACACCAGAGTTTAAATCCAGCCTCAGACATGTACTAGCTGTGTGACCTTGGGCAAGTCATTTAATGTGTTGGCCTGTTTTACAACTGTAAAATGGGGAATAATAACACCTACCTCCCAGGATTGTTGCCAGGATCAAGTAAGATAATAACTGTAAAGTTGAGATGTTAGCTATTATTATTTAAAATGTTCTTAGAATTAGCTTTCAATATTACAATTATTTCTAACCTTCCAACTTTAATAATAGTGGTTAGCATATACATAACGCTTTAAGGTTTGTGAAGTTCTGTTTACATTATCTAATTTGACAAAATTCTGGGAAGTAGTGGGGGCAGGGAAATGAAAGGAGGAGAGAAAGGAAGGAAGGGAAGAAGAAGGGAAGGAATTATTAAGGTGTCATGATAGGGTTACACATACTAGAAAAAAAGGATCTGTCCCCAATGAGGTTATTTTTTAAGGGGACTACTTTCTACAACACATAAAAGGGAAGTAGGAGAGCAGCACTGCTTAAGTAAAATGGAATGTGTTAGTTTTGTTTGACACTTAGTTGTAAGAGTAATGTGAAAAAGCATAAAATTATGTTTTGGCACATCCCTCTCTATAACGCAGCACCGTTTGCAAATACATAGAACCATAGATAATATAAGGGTCATCCATTAAAACCCGTATACTTTACTTATGCTTTACGTAAAATCTAAGTGCATCAACAGTTCATCATTGTACTTATAATCTAATTCGATCCTAGGTGCCATATATATTATTCCCCATTTTACAGACTATGAAACAAGCTTAAAGTGTCTGAGGCAACTTTAGAATTTAGGTCTTCCAAACCCAGAGCCGTCTAACAGCCTAGCATACATGGTAGGTGCTTATTACTTGAATGATACATTGTATCATTTGAGTGCTTTCCATAGAATACGTTTGATCCTCCCAATAAGCCTGTGATATTAACTCTATTTGACATTTGATGAAACTGAGGCTGTTAGGTTAAACCTGAATGTAACTTGATCCATCTACTCAAATCCTTTCATTTTAAAAGAGGGTGGAAAGTGAGACCAAAGATTTTTTAAACGACTGGCCCAAATGGGCGAGGGGAGACGTCAGAGCTGGAAACCACAAGGTCCATTGACTACTTCCATGGCTGACCTTGCCTCAACTGGGAAAGGGAAGTTCCGACCGCAGCGGAAGAAATGCTTTCCTAGCTACGTTTATGCAGGGAAACCTGAAGGATGGAAACTTGGCTTAACTTTAAAAAGGGGGCCCCACGCACGTGTGGGGCTCACCCGGCAGGACTGCGAGGTCTCCAGGGCAGGCGGCTCGGCTCCCCTCCCCCAGCCCGCCGGGGCACGGGCCGCAGGGCAGGCCGCGCACGCGCCGCGCACTCCCTGGCACCTGACAGCCAGGAGCTCGGGACGTCCTCCCGGCGAGGCCCCCTCCCCCTAGCGTGGGTGGGTCACCCCCACAGGCTCGCGCACGTCGCGGGCCCTCGCGCCCCACCCCCTCGCCAGCAGCCCCCTCAGGGCCCCCTGACCCCCGCCGGGGCGCTGGCACAGGCCTCGGGCGCCCTGAGGAGCGTGTCACCCACGCACGCACGCCCACGCCGGGCTGCGGAGCCACTTTCACTGTGTTCTGGGGCTGAGGCGTGCGGTCCGTGAGCGGGGAGGGGGTGGCGGGGGCCCCTGCGCCCCGGTCCTTGGCTTTACCTGGGCAGCGGACGCTCACGCTCCCCGCTAATCCTCCTCCTCCTCCTCCCCTCCTCTCTCTTGGGCGCCAGAGGAACCCGCCCGGCCCGGCCCGACCTGAAAGAGAACAGGGAGGAGGGGGCTGGGGGGGAAGTGGCGGTGGCGGGCACGTGACCACGCTCGCGCCTCCGCCTCCTCCCGCCCCCGGCCCCGCCCCCGGGAGCTCGCATGCCCCGCCTACCACGCTTAACCAGCCTCCTGGGCGGGCGGGGAAGACTGCGTGCGCACACCCTCGCAGAGCGGCCGGGCCCTTCGGCCGCGGTGGGGGCGGAGTCACAATGAAAAGGCGGAGAGATTCGCTTCTCCGCTCCGCCCCCGCCCCGCCTACATCACCTATCACGCATGCGCGCCGCGAGGACCGGCTCATTTCCCGCGCACCGCTTCCGGGACCCGCGAGGGCGTGAGTCCCGAGTGCAGACGCAGGAATTCGGAGATCTCCTACTTCTCTAGTGGCTCCTTGTTGGGGCCAAAAGGCCAATGGCGCCCCACTTCTAAAATTACAGTAGCCATCTAGAGCTGCAATATTCGTCCAAGAGCCTAGACGCGCCATCCCCCGCCTAGGAGCATGTCCCCTGGCCGTGCCCCCTGCCAGAAATGCCGTCCCCCATCACCTCCTGGCTTCCCTGCCTCGCAGAAATCTCACCTTGTACCAGAATCCTTTCCCATCCTCCCTAATTCTACCACCTTTGACTATTTAGTTTATCTGGTGCGTAGCTTGTTAGTACATAGATACTGCAAGTTGTCTCCCCATTAGACCCAGAGCTCCTGGAGAGCAGGCACCGAGCTTTTGCCTTTCTTTGTATCCCCAGCGCCAAGGAGAGTGCCTGCACACAACAGGCGCTTAACAAATGTTCATTGACCATCAGGTCCCACCTTCAATAACAAGCGTGGGTAGTGAGGAACTAATTTTGCCACTTTACAGTCGAGTTAACTAAGGCAAACAGGGTCAGTGACTTGCCCAGGGTCACATAGTAAGTGTCTGAGACCGGATTTGAACTTGGGAACACTCATCTTCCTGATTCCTGGCTCATCACTCTGTGCACCTTGGCGCCCCTAGCGGCCCCTGCAGGCACTCCCATTGAAACACGCTCTCCTGGAGGACAGATTACCTTTGGATATGTCCCTAGTGTTTTGTACAGTGCCTGGCAGGCTCATGGCCAGTACTTCAATGCTTGTGGCTTGCTAGTTCATAAAGAGGAAGTTGTCAGAGATACCAGTCAAATAACCCAGTAAGGAAAATAGAGGAAGTGAGTCCTCTGGGACTTACTATTTTAGAGGGGGAAATAAAGCTAAGGGATACTTCTTCACGGTGTCTATTTACACAAGGGTTCCATGAAAGAAATTTGAGTACTCATGTGTTACAGAGTTCCTCCCATTGGGCGTGGTTCTGCTTTCTGGAGCCACATGAAATGAAGCTGTCCATTTTTACATGACAGCCTCTGGCCCTTGAAGACTTCTATCATGTCTTATATTCTCCTTGTGCCTCTTGGAGGTTAAGCATCCTTAGTCGGGAGGATGGCACAGTTAGACTGCCTCCAGATTCCTTCCTATCCTGGTGGCCCTCTCAAATACCCTTTAACTTGGTGGATGTTAATATTAGTGCAGTCAACACTGAACCTCACTAAAAGGAGAAGTGTTTGTGCACATAATGTGCTAGGCACCCTGGTGAAATAGAGACCACCTAGCTTGAAAAGCTTCCTGAAAGTATTTGGGATATAACTTCATATGGCTGAGTGAATTTTTCCTCTTAAAGATTCAATCCTTTAGCTTAAATAACAATGTCCCTTAGAAATAAGAAAATCTTTGACCGAAGCCTTCCCCTGGCATCCCATCCTTAGAACAGAGAGTATTGGGTTCTCAAAGGCTAAGTCATTGGAGCGTAAGACTTAGCACATGGTTCCAAGCTGGAAAGACCTTGAATACATCTGTTGATGTCTGTCATCTAAGATCTGGTCAGACTAGCTTAGGGAAGGTCTAGCATCAGACTGGTCAAAGATTGAAGAATTGTTTTTAATCACAGCACTTCTCAAAGATCTTTCATAATTTAGTCTCTTACATGTTGAAGCATGAAAATGAAATACTCTTGATCAAGCTGTAATAATAATTTACAACTTAGTGTGAATAAATTAACCAAATTCTTTCCTAAGAACTGTTTTTGATGGGGGGGAAAGGGGGATAGTGACAAGTATCTCTGAGGAGAAAAAATGGTAGTGAGAAGTCACCAAAACCAAACTTGACAATTTCTTCTACAATGGGCATTGGAGGTAGAATTGGATCATGCTGCTGAAGCACACTGGGCTATTGGCTTATATAAATAAGGGACTGCAGAATAAATATGTCAGAACCCAATCTCTGGCCAGAAAATGTTATCCCCTGGAATGTACTTTGCCATAAGGAAATGATGAAGGAATGGCAATGGCTCAGACCCAAGCAAGGGGCTAGAAAGTACCCTCAAACCCAAGTGTAGGGGAGAAGGCACTCATCAGAGTAATCTTTAATGCAAGTAACTGCAGGCAGTTAATTGGGAATTGATTTATGCAGCATTAGGTAATACCCAACGGACAAAAATTGCTAAGGAGCCTCCAGAAGTGAGGAGAAATGAGTAGAATGGCCCACGCCAAGGCTTCTAAAGCATGTGCCAGTGTGCTGGGAAAAACTCCCACAGGAACCATCAGGATTTTGGAACAATGAGTGAGAAAAGTTCTCTAGTCACCTAGTTAGTAGAAATCAGCTGCTGGCATGTGATATCTGCAGAAAAATTCAAGAGCATGATGTCTGTGAGGAGAAAAAGAAGCAGACGAACAGCAGACACCCTACATATCTTGTCTTTCATGATATAAAAGTCACATAGCCTAATTTCTCTGAGTATTTTGTTATTAAAACATTTCCCCAAGTATGTCTTTTCTTAACATTAATGAAATAGACTACTTAGATAATAATACCATTTATGGTTTGTATTTATACATTTTATAACTTTCTATTTTGATTCAAAACTATGTCATTATTTTAATCTGGTATATTATGGTTAAGGGTTTACTACAGTTCTTATTACTTACAAGCTCAAGTTCTATGCACAGCTGAGTCAGAGCCAAATCTAGCCAGGCAAACAATAAAAATTACTGGAATGCCCTAGGTGAGAATTAAGACTGCTCTTTTCAGTACTTGTCTGATCTTTTCTTTTAGTGCAGACTGAAGTCCCTGGATCTCAGATAACAATTTATCAAGGTTGTCAAATTCCTTTTAACTCTCCTTAAATCCCTTCTTGTGAGCCTGCATCCCAAAAATAAGTTGAGCATCCTGCACCCCTCCTACCCCCATCTCACCCCAAATCCTATATGAGCCACATGTAGATTGGTCACCAAGTCTCATTTTGGCACCATGATCCTTTTTGCATGCAAAAAACCTCAAAGGACAGAGCAAAATTTAACTGAAGAAGGAAAGGTCATCACCCTGTATCCCCTTTGTCTTCAACCTTTCCAGAGAGAGAGAGAGAGAAAGGGAGGTAGGGAGGAAGAGAGAGAGAGGGAGAGAGAGAGCCCTCTCTACAATGACCAGTGATCTCTTGTCCCTTTCTCAGTCTATATCTTTCTTGGGTGACTTCTCTGTAGCATGTGACATTGTTGGTTACCTTTCTTCCTGGACAGTCTCTCTCTTTGCTGGGTTGCCATGACACTACTCTCTCCTGGGTCCTTTGCTGGCCTTTCATCCAGGTCACACCTACTAACTGTGGGTATTCCCCAAAGCTTTATCCTCTACCATCTTCTTGTCTTCTTCTATACTATCTCCCTTGGTAGTCCCATAAGCTTCCATGGTTTCAATTATCATCTCTATGGAGATGATTCCCAAAGCTATAGATCCAGCCCCAATCAGTCTTCTTAGCTCTAGACCCCTGTGGTTTGAATAGCTTGAAGTAGATATCCTATGGGTATCTCAGAACAACCTGTGCAAAACAATATTACGCACCCCCACCCCCCAAGCCTAATCCCAGCTTTCTTCTGGTATTTCCTGCTATGGTCTAGGACACTGCCATCCTCCCAATCACTCATAACCTTGGTGTCACTCTCAGCATTTCACTCACAGTCACGCTATATGCCAATCTGTTGTCAAATGTTATTGCTTTTTTTTGCTTCTTTCCCCATATGTCCCCATCTCTCCAGTCACACAGCCACCAACCTAGAACAAATCAAATTATATATCTATACACACACACACACAATGGTCTTCAAATCTTAAAATACAGTATAAATGCTAACTCTTTACTAGTAGCAGCAGCGGCAAGAGCAATATTTTAGGTACTCACCACTAAACTATTGAATGGACTATTTCAGCAGCCTTCTGATTGGTCTTCTTGCATCAAGTCTCTCCCTACTCCAGTCCTTCCTTCACGCAGCTTCCAAACTGATCTTCCTAAAGTGCAGGTCTCTCCCCGACTCAGAAAGCTCCATTGGCTCCCAGTCGTGTCCGGGATCAAACATAAAATCTTCAGTTTGGTATTTAGACTTCTTCCTAACCTGGCCCTCTTCCTGCCTTTCCAGGCTTAATCTTCCTCCCCTACACACACACTCCATGATCTGATAGTGTAGACTTCTTGCTAGTTTTCCACACAGTACACACGACACTCCATCTCCTGACTCTGTACCTCTTCAGTGACTGTCCCCTATGCCCAGATTTCTCACCCTTTTCACCTCTGACTCCTGGTTTCCTTCAAGATAATTCAATTCCTACCTTCTGTAAGAGGGCTTACTTCCTTCTTATTTCTTCTAGAATTACCTTCCATTTATACCTCGTATATCTTATACATACATGGTTATCTTTATATTGTCTCCTCAGCTAGAATGTGAAGTTCTTGAGGGTTAGGACCATGTTTTTGCCTTTCTTTGGGTAATGTGTGGCACAAAATGAACATTTGATACTACTTGTTAACTTGAATTGTAGTCAAAACTGTATATATTACTTTTCCCTTGTGATAGGACCAGTGTTTTCCAGGTTTCTCCCTCTCTTCCTCCAACATAAAACTCCATGTTTTTTCCCCTGAAAGGTGACAGCACTATCCCCTGGGCTTGACTGGTCAAGAGAGTTTACCTCCTGGTCTTGGCGGAGTACCTTCTTTGACAGTTTCCTGGTGGCCTCCAGCCATAATGATATGCTTCCTGGTCACCTAAGACTCCCATATGGAGTCAGGACTTTTCAGACTTAACAGATGTCACCATAGCCTATCCTACTGACCAGACCAGTTTTCACGTGGGAATAAAAGAGGAAAGGGAGTACACATCCATCAAGCTAAGTGCCCTTAAGCAGGAAACTGGCAGAATATTCGTTTTATGTAATGTCTAAGTGATTATCTTTTTGTTAACTGTTGAATGACATCTGAGTATCTTATTTCATTTCCTTCCAACACTGAATCTAAACTTTCAAGGACCTAGCCTAAATCAGACGTGCCTCTACACCCTTATCTTGCTTCTCTTTCTCATATGACAGCTTCTTATGTTTGGAAACATGGCATTAACACTGATTCAGGATTGAAAGAAAGCTCAGAGGTCATGTGGTTTAACTCTTAGCTGAATAAAATTTCCCTCTATGATATGTTATCTACCCTTTGCTCAAAGACTTCCAGTGGCTCACTAGCTCTTGAGGCATCATCTTCCTCACTTTTCATATCCATTGGATTACTGAGTCCTATTAATTCAACCTTTGTAATCTCTCCCAGCTTTTTCACCTAGGAGAAACAACATTAGATCTGAGCAAATCGTTTGACCTGGATTGACCAGAGACCAACTCTGTAGCAGCTTCCTTAACCTTGAGCAACTCATTTCAGTGCTCTGGTTTTCAGTTTCCTCATTTTAAAAACTGAGTTCTGCCTCAGATACTAGCTATGTGACCCTGGGTAAGTCACTTAACCTCTGTCCATCTCAGTTTCCTTATTTGTAAAATGGAGATGATAACAGCACCTACCTCCCAGGGTTGTTGTGAAGTCAAATAAGATAATATTGCAAGGGGCTTTGCAAACTTTAAAGTATAAATTATATTATTATTATTGGAGGAGGGAGGCATATTAACTCTATTAAGGCTAATGCATAATTCAAGCCTAATCATTACTATTATTAAATGGGGTATTAGAGAAACCACTGATTAGGAAATCAACCTAGTGGGGAACCTTTGAAAACCACAGAATTCCCAAAGTTGTCATCAACAAGTCTGACAGGATAGGGAGAAAGTGATGAAATCAGGTATAGGTTGGTAAAAGCCAACTGGTAAATAAATGGATGCATGTGAGGAAGACAATCAATTGGTAATCAGAAGATTGTAGATTTCTAGCTAGAAGAGACCTTAGAGGTCATCTAGTACAATCCCTTCATTTTAAAGAGGAGGAAATGGAGACTCAGAGAGGTTAAGTGATTGCCAGGATCCTCCAACATGAATCCCAGTTCTATATGCACTCCTCTGTGTTGCCTTTGGAGAGGGCTGTACAGCTGTGAAAAGAGAGCATATGACTGGGAGCTGGTCTGGGGCTGGGGCTTGGAACTGTTTGCCCTTTGGTCTGGAAGGGGACCAAGGATATCAGGAGCATGATGTCTTGACTTGTAAGCAAATTGGATTTAAGTGAGGCAGGGCTGTGCAAAGTTATCAGCCTCACTCCCTCCAAGTCATTGGAGTCCAGCGGCAAGACAACGGTCAAGCAACAGGCAATTGGGGGATGCGGGGTGGGTGGGAAAGACATAGAGACAAGCAAATTATATATATATATATATATATATATATATATATATATATATATATATATATATATATATATATATATGGGGCAAAGGGAGGTGTCAGATTACCTACTCTACGGCTCCCTGTCATCTTCAGTCTCTATATATACAAACATTCCTCTATCTTCCCTATTTTGGAAAAGCCCTCACTTGATACACTGATCCCCGATAACTATCCTCTTCTATCTCATTTTCCTTTTATGGATAAAAGGGGGTTCCTACAATCCATGCCTCCACTTCCTTCTTCTCATTCTCTTTTTAACTCTCTACAGTCTGGACTCCAACCTCATCATCCAGCCAAAAGTGCTCTTTCCAAAGTTGCCAGTGGTCTTTTAATTGCTAGACCTAACAACTTTTTCTCCATCTTCAGTCTTCTCAACCTCCCCGTATTCTTTGTCATTGTTGATCAAGCTCTTCTCCTTGATACTCTCCTCTCTTGAGGTTTTCATGGAACTGTTCTCTCCTAGTTCTCTTCCTACCTATCTGACTGATCCCCCCTTCTATAACCAGGTTACACCACATAGCAGTGGGTTTCTCCCAGGTTTCTATTCTGGACCTTTTCTTTAACCTCTATACTATTTCACTTGGTGATTTCATTGGATCCCATAGAACCAATTACCATCTCTACATTGATGATTTTCAAAACTACATGTCAAGCCCTAAGCCCTCTTCCAACTTCCATCCAACTGCCTATTGGAATCTCAAACTGGATGTCATATAGACATCTTAAACTCAGTATGTCCAAAACTGAATTCATTGTCTTTCTCTGCCAAATACTACCCTCTTCCTTACTTCTCTATTACATCCTTCCACTCACCCAGGCTTGAAACCTAGATGTCATCTTAAATCAATCTCTCTCTCTCTCTCTCTCTCTCACACACACACACACACACACATCCAATGTGTGACTTTTTTCTTCACATCTCTCTTATATGTCCTCTTTTCTCCTCTTATACTGCCACCATAGTCCTGCCACCATAGCCTTACCTCATGCCTGAACTATTAAATAGCCTGTTTGTTGGTTCTCCTGCTTCAAGTGTCTCCCCACTATATTCTCCACTCAGCTGTCAGACTGATCTTCCTAACGTGCAGGTCTTATCTTGCCACCCTACTCCCATTTGATAAACTCCAGTGGTTCCTAATCATTTATAGGATCAAAGAGATAACACTGTTTAGTGTGAAAAGCCCTTCATAACCTAGCCCTACACCCATCCCACCCCACCCCATACACACCCCTTTTCAGTCTTCTTATACCTTATTCACCCCAACCTGCTCTGTGATCTGGTGCAGCTGACCTTCCATTCCTCACATGTAACACTCCATCTCTTGATCCACTGACTGTCCCCCATGCCTGGAATGCTCTTCCTCCTCATCTCAGGCTCCTGACTTCCTCCAAATCCCAGCTACATTCCCACTTTCTGTGAGAAGCCTTTATGGGTCCTCCTTAATTCTAACACCTTCCCTCTATTGATGATTTTCAAATTATCTTTTGGATATCTTGTTTGTACATAATTGTTTGCATGATGTCTCCCCCATCACACCATAAGCTCTTTGAGAACAGGCTCGGGCCTGTTTCTCCAGCACTTTAGCAGGGTGCGTGATGCTTAGTAGGAACTTAATAAATGTTTAGTGACTGATTGATTTAAGTTCAAATCTCAGCTCTGACACTTGCTATCTTTGTAATGTTAGACAAGTGACTTCATTTCTTTATGCCTGTTTTTCCTGTATGTGACAGGATACCATGCAACGAAGCACCAAACTAATTTCTCTGTGCCTCAGTTTCTTGTGCCTCAGTCAGTGACAGGGACACCTTGTAACCAAAGACTGAACAATTCATATGTAACAAAGAATGATTCTCCAGCTATACGAAAGTGGAATTCCATTTTTGTGTAGCTGGGCAATCATTCCCTCGATCTCCTGTCATCAAGGGAAAGGTTTGTGGCTTGGAATCTTATATCTACCACACATCAGATATTCAGGGAGTTGGGACAAAAACTACTTTCCCTGGTTGCTCCAGGGAATTGTTCTACCCAGACCTGGAGGGTAACAGTCATCTCAGATATTTTAGGTTTTCCTCCCACTATATCCTTATTTCACAAAAGACAACCAGTAGCAAGCAAATATGTTTACCAAAGCAAACAACAAAATAGCCATGAAAAAAGCCACATCAGTTAGTTCAGGTCAAAGGTTCTTAATCTTTTTTTTTTCTGTCATTGAACCCTGTGGCAGTCTATTAAAAATTATGAGCCCCTTCTCAGAATGATGCTTTTAAGTAATTGAAGGAAATGCTAGATTTCTGTAAGAGGTTGAGGACCCCTTGGTTTGGGTATCAGATACACAGGAGTTAGGAGTTTCTGTGGCTCTGGAGTCAGCTCAACCAGGGAAAGAATGGCCTCCACTGAGAAGTCTGCTTTTAGCAATCTCTGGGATACAGGTACTAGGAATCAAGGGCTATTTTGTGGTTCTGACTTCTCCTTACATGTCAGTAGCTCTAAGGCCTCCCATTCAGCATTCAAGAATCCTTGACTTTCCTTCATATCTCTCCTCTTTCTCCTCTTCTCCCAGTCAATCAGGAATCACATCTCCCTCTCTAGTTACAAAGCAAAGCAAGTCTCTCCTCTATGGAACCAACAAATCCACTTGGAGGTGAAAACTACATGTAAAATTAGGATATTGGATTAGGTGACTTCTAAAGTTCCTTCTCAATCTATTATCTTGCCACCAAATTATTTAATTTTTAATTTATGGAATTAAACAAGTATTTCCATAACAGTATAATAATAATAAAAAAGATTACACATGAAACTATAAATCTATTATATACAAGTTGTTATTCCTTTCAAATACATAATAAAGTTATTTTGTAAAATTTCTTTTTTTTCTTTTTTTCTTCCCTTTCACCCTAGAGATGGCTACTATTAGACACAAATGCATACATATACATACACGCATATGTAAAGTCATCCTACACATACTTCTATTTATCATTTCTTTCTCTGGATGCAGGAAAATATGAGCTACCACCAGAAATTAAATCCTGTCTCTGCCAGTCACCAAGGCAGCTAGGTGGCACATTGGGCTTAGAATCAGGAAGACTAATCTTCATGAGTTCAAATCTAGCCTCAGACAATTACTAACTGTGTGACTCTGAGCAAGTCACTTAACCCTATTTGCTTCCATTTCCTCATCATCGAATGAGCTGGAGAAGGAAATGACAAACTAGTCCAGTATCTTTGCCAAGAAAACCCCCCAAAAGGGGTCACAAAGAGTCAGGACAACAACAGTCTGCCGCTTACTTTGTGACTCTGGGGAAGTCAATTTCTCCAGGGCTCAGTTCCTCAATTCCTTCTCCTGTAAAATGAAGGAGTTTGACCATAAACCTAAGACAATAAAAGGGAATAAGCATGTATTAAGTATCTACTATGTACCAGGCACTGTATTTTTTACAAATATTTTCTCATTTGATCCTCATAACTTAAAGAGATGAGTGGAAGTTGCAAAGAGGAAAGTTTTGGTTTGATTTAAGCCCTACAAGGTAGGTGCTATAATCTCCATCTTATAACTGAGGAAACTGAGGCAGAGGTTAAGTGACTTATCTAGAGCACACAGAGAAGAAATTACTGAGGCAGGATTTAAACTCAGGTCTTCCTGACTGCAGACCTAGTGCTCTTATCTTCTAAGGACTCTTTCAGCTTAAGATATATGATTCTATGAATTCTGTCAGTATGTGGAAAAGAATGTCCAAAGACGTTTTAAAATATGGTTTGCTTATTCAACAAGGAGGGTCATGTCAAGGGTCATAAATACAGGAGAAGTATCAAGTGCATTTATTACTGTAAGGCCCCATTCTCACACTGATCACTGTATGTTATTATTGACTTTCAACAATGCTCTATTGCCTTCTGAGATTATGTCTTGGGCATTATCTCTAAGCTTAGGTCAGACAAGAGCATATTCAATCTGCAACACTGATAATAGAAGCAAGTGGCTGAAGACTGGAGCTCATAATGATGCACAGTACTTGTCAGCGCTGTTTATGAAGGCTGCATTGAGCTTTGGGTTGACTTGGTGCTAAAACAGAAGGGAGGAGTGCCTCTTCTAATGCTTTCTGAATATTAATCTGCTTGTTGCTTTTGGCTAGCCAAATCTGTGATAGGGTCAGGAACTAGATACTCAGCGGAGACTGGGCTTGGGTGTGGTTAGAATGGCAAATATGCTGTAACAAAAATAAATACAGCACCCCTGAGGGCTGCTAGCACAGGCTCACTCTTGATATTGATAGATTTAAAATCTCCTGATTCAGTAGTTTTTCTTTAAAAGAGAAATTTCCTCACCCTAAGAGAGGTCTCCTCTACTCACAGCTACAGCTTTTCACTCCTTTTAATCCCTAGAATTTAAACCAGGGTGTATCTGCAAAGGTGTATCTAATTTTCCCCTAAGAGTTGCTGATAATGGGAGGACAAATTCCTATAGCATTCCTTAATCACCCCTTTTCACAAGGACTTGTGAGAAGGGGAGGCACAACTACCCCTATGTCTTGATGGGGTCAATTGCGACAGGTTCAACTTGTGCATTTCCCCTAAGTCTTCTTGGTCCCCAATGGGGGTCAGTTGAGGCAAACACAGACTCCCCCCAAGCCTTGATGGGGACTGATCAGGGCATGCACAGCATTCCAACTTGTGCACTCAAACCTGAGCATTCCCCTCAAATTATTTATCATATTATTTATCATTATATAATGTTGCACAAGCATGGTGGAGATATTTCCAAGTCATGAGCCTGGGAAACTGAGCTTGTTATGGCCATGGATTCTGAGAACTCTGCAACTGAGAATTCTGAACTCTAAGGAAAAATAACAAAAATCCACCTTACGCATACGAAAATCCACCTGACTGACATCTACAGAAAAGACAAATCTACAGAAACAAAGTACCCCTAGACAGTCATGTAGGAGTTATGTTCTCCTCACTGAAGCAGGCAATACAGGGAAGAAATTAAACAGGGATGTGGTTGACAAACTGAAGTAGAGAATGAAAAGTCACAGAATTGCAGGGTTAGAAAGAAATTCAGAGTTCAACCAGGACCTAGCCAGGAAAGTTAATGCAAAAGGATGGGAAAACATTAAATTGAGCTGAATTAAATTAAATTGGAAGTAGTATGGTAGGTGGGGAAACTGATGATTTTGGAGTCCAAGGTCCTGGTTTCAAATCCTAGCTTTTCCACTTATTTCCCTCGTGACTTGGAGACAGTCATTTACTTCTCTTGGTTTTGGTTTTCCTGTCTGTAAAATGAGTGGGTTGAACTCTATATAAGCTGATTCCTTCTAGCTCTAAATCAATGCCACTTAGAATTCTCTCTAAAACATAGCTGGCAAGTGGTCATCCCACTTTTGCTTGAAGATCTACGGTGAAGGGGAATCCACAACCACACAAGTAGCCTATTCCACTCTGGGGGTAATTATTGTTAGGAGGTTGCTTTTCCTCCCTTAAATCAATCCAAAATCCTCTTCCTTGTCATTTTCTCCTATCCCTTCTAGTTGTGTTCTTTGGGGAGCCAAGCAAAATAAGTATAAACAATCTGTCTTCTACATAATAGTCTTCCAAATAAGAGAAGCCACTTGGACAAAAACAGAAAATTGTTATATGGAATTTGGGAAATAGATCATATGCGGGGTAAAACAGCTAGGAATCCCTTAACTTGCCTTAATAATAATTTAATCCAACAAAAGGTGGAGGAATCATCAAGGGGAAAATTCTATTCTGGATCTGATTCTCAACAACAAGGAAGTATTCGTTGCTATGGTGAAAATGATTGGGAACCTTAGGGAATACAACTCCTCTCTCCTAGAGTTTGTGCTAGAGAAGATGAAAGCTGGGAATAATCTGAAAGGTACTTTGTATGTGGGGAGGGCAAATTTCAAAAGTTTCAGAGGAAGGCTATAGATAGGACCCCACAGGAAGGGGAAGTCAGACCAAGACAGTGTGGAATCATTCAAGTATGAAATACTTTATACGAACAGAGGAACAATTCTGACGAAGAGGAAAATGACAATTATCTGCTGTAATCTCCAGCTGAATGTGAGCTCCATAAAAACAAGAAGTGTTTCTCATTTTGCTTGTATTTCCAGTGCCTTGCACACAGTAGGCATTTAAGAAACAATTGGCGGATTACATTGCATTAGAAAAAATATATATTTTAAAAGGATATATGCAGAAGATGGAAACAATTTCGGGTAACATGATTAATACAAAATTGTGGCTCAGTATTAGAAGAATAGTGGTGAGAATGCTAAGACTCAGGATGAGCTGAGACTGTCAAGGAAAGCAATTGATCTTTATAATAGGTGGAAGTCAAGGATCAAAGATGCTTAAGTAGGTAGGACCACGGTAAACGACACTGATGAGAAGGCAAAGCTCTCCTACCTATTTTTATTCTCCCAAAGAGAATGTCCTTTGGCTTGGAAAGGACAGAAGGAAAGTCCTCAATAGGAGGTTGATGCTTAAGATGAATAAAGGAGTTGATAAAAAGAACTCCTTGATTCCCTTAAGGAATTCAGGTCAGCTAGCCCTAGTGAACTCCCTTCTTGTCTGTGGAAAGAATTAGAAGGTAGGAGAGATTGCAGTCACTGTCAATAACATTTAAAGGATTGTGGAGAATGGGAGGAGTGTTGCAAGGTTAGAGCAGGACAAATGTTATGCCAGTTTTTAAAAAAGGAAAGAGAATGGTCTTTGTGAACTTGAGGAAGTGAGTTTGAATTCTGTCTGGGAAAGTTCTAGAACATATTGAAGACACAGTGAACACCTAGAAGGAGAAGCAGTAAATACAAAGATCCAGAATGGCATTGATAAAAGTCCAGACCAGAGTAACATTAGGAGAATGCTGTGGTTTACCTGAACTTCACCAAAGCATTTGACTAGGTTGGCGAAAAGCCTGAAGTCCACATTACAGAAGGATTCGTTGAAGAAAATGGAAATTAAACATGAAGGAGGGACTTAACCTTTGGCTGGTGAGGCATCTTCCTCAAGTCTCTCCCCATACCAGTCCTTTCTCTACTTAGTTGTCGAACTGATCTTCCTAAAGCCCAAGTCTCACCATCACATACACACATACACACACACACACACACACACACACACACACACACACCCTCATTCAATCACCTCCAATGGCTCTCTGTTGTCTCTATAATCAAATATAAAATCCTCTTTTAAAGACTTCCACAACCTAGGTCCTTCTTACCTTTCCAGTTTTATGTCTTACTCACCTCCATGAGCTCTGCAGTACGGTGGTCCCATCCTCCTTGCCGTTCCTCACAATAAACACTCCATTTCCCAACCCTGTGCATTTTCACTTGTTTCCCATGCCTGGAACTGTCTCCTTTCCTCTCTTTTGCCCCCTAGCTCCCCTGCTTACTCTCAAGCTTCAGTGAAATTTCCACCTTCTGCAGGAAGCCTTTCCTAGTTCCCCTTAATCTTTGTGCCCTCCCTCTGAGACTACTCTCAGTTCATCCTGGTTGTCTCTTGTTTGCATGTCCTCATCGACATAGTCTCTCTAGATTTTGAGCCCTGTGAGAACAGGAGCAGTATATTTTTGCTTTACTTTGCATCCCCAGTTCTTAGCATTTTCTAGCACATTATTGTGGTTCAGTTGTGTCCAATTCCTCCTGGCCCATTTGGGGTTTTCTTGACAAAGACACTGGAGTGTCTCCAACTTATTTTACAAATGAGGAAACTGAGACAAACAGGGTTAAGTGACTTGCCAGGGTCACATAGCTCATACATGTCCAAGGCCGGATTTGAACTCAGGAAGATGAGTCTTCCTGACCCACTACACCACACACAAAATACAAAAATCTAATAAATGCTTGTTGACTGGTTTATTGATGAGGCATGTTTTGTAAATGATTGAAAGAAATGCTAAATTCAGTCAGAGATTAGTGAAAATAAAGATGTCATTTTTCCCACTTGGGATCGCAGACCCCTTAAAATCTATCCACAGATTCCTTGTGGGGGCTCCCCTAGGAGTTGGCGGACCTCGGATTAAAGAACTCTTCACCTGAAAAGAGGGATGGAAGAGAAGAGGACCAGAAATCTGTCTTCAGGTATTTGAAAGGCTCTCATATGAAAGAGAAATTTGTTCAGTTTGATTCCGGAGGGAAGAACTAGGAATGATAAAGGGTGGAAGGTGCAGATTGAGGTTTGATGTCAGGAAAAGCTTCTTAACAATGAGAGTCATCCTGAAATGGAATAGGTGTATTCAGGAGGCAGTGAGCTCCCTCTTACTTGGTAGTTAGATATGTGGGAGTGGGAATTCTTTTTTCCATTAAGTGCTGGACAAGGGCCGAAGCCTTTTCCAATTCTTAAATTCCGCGGAGATTTCTGAAAAAGATTGTAGATTCAGAACTAGAAGATAAGGAGAGGGGAGAGAGAGAGAGAGAGAGAGAGAGAGAGAGAGAGAGAGAGAGAGAGAGAGAGAGAGAGAGAGAGAGAGAGAGAGAGAGAGAGAGAGAGAGAAGGATAGAGGTGACAGAAAGGAGAGGAAGAGAGAAGGAAAGAGAGGAAAGAAAGGGAGGGGGAAGGGAAGAGGGAGGGTGAAGGAAAGAGAAGACAGAGAGAGATGATAGGAGAGAGAAGGAAGAGGAGAGAGAGCGCGCACTTGTTAAGTATTTATTGTATGTCTGCCATTGGTCTAACTGCTGGAATAACAAGCACAAGCAAACCAGACAGTGCCTGCTCTCAGGAAGTTTACCTTCTCGTAGTCAAGACAAAATCAAGAGAGAAGGTTGGGAGAGGACAGTGGGAAGAGGGACTTGAGCAGACAGCTGATGGGGAGGTGGGGAAGACTAGAAGTGAAGTGACATGGGTGGCTGGGGCTCCTGTGTGTGTTTATATTTATAAATAACTGTGATAGGATTTTTTTCAGTGGAAGTGATACTAAAGAAGAAACGTGACCATCTGTTTTGTCACTGCATCCCAAGGACCACAAGACCTTTCCATCTGACTGAAACTTCCCATGTGTCATCTCCCCCAATTAGAACATGAGCTTGAGAGCAAGGACAGTCTTTTCTGTTTGTACCCCCAGCCCTTAGCACAGTGCTTTGCACACAGTAAGTGCTTAATGAATGCCTTTGCATTCACTCAGTAGCAGCTTTTTCCATGCCTCCATAAATCTGTGCACTCACTCCTTGTGCAATCTTCTATGAAGTAGGCTCTATGCCATGGTGATAATCATAAAACCAAGATTTGACAAGCACTAGGACCTTAAACCTTATAGCTCCCCTGGCAAATAGAGCACAGCCATTGCTCCTGACATGCTGAAAAGACAAAAAAGTCCTCTCCGTATAAGCAGTCATAGAAAATCATGCATATTCAGAGCAGGCAGAATCAGAGTTATGATTGTTCACTGAGAATAAGGACTTTGGAAATCTTATCACAGGGGTGAAGTCTCAAGGGCACTATAGTCCAGCACTCTATTAGGAAAATTCAACTTGGGACCGACTGGAATCATTTCATAGGACTGCAGCTAGAGTTAGCCAGGAGCTCAGAGGCCGTGCAACCCCACCCCCTCATTCTACAAAGGTGGAGACTGGGAGATTGAGCAAATTGCCCAAGGTCTCATAGATGCATGTGAGAGGCAAGATTTGAATTTAGTCCCCTGGATTCCAGAGCCAATATATTTCCACTGACTAGGCAGACTTCCCTCTGTCACATGAAGCTGCAACACATTAGTACAAATAGATATATTAGTAAGTCTGCATGCAAACATTACGGTGGCCTGATCCAGACAGGAGGCAGGACTGACATTTGAGCCATGGTCTTCGGTCTAGGAATAAAAGCAGGGATCAATGTGAAATGGATGGGGTGGGGTGGGGGTGGGGAGGTAGACCCAGAGAGAAGTCCCAAGAAAGGAGCAGACCAACATTCCAAGCTGTGGTTCTTCATCACAAAGTCAGTCCGAACTAGTTCAGGAGTGCAGTGCACAGGTGCAAAGTGTCAAGTAACTGGAGCACCAACCAATTCTCCAATAGAAGATGCAGGAAACACAGGGCTGCTTTGTGTTTTCATGAGTATGGAAGCAACAGTCATACTTTGTGTGCTCATGGACAACTGCAAAGCCTCTGTTTTTCAAACCTGCTCTTCTCATACAATGCTGGGTTCCTAATAAGCATCCACCAAAAGATATGACTGATGTCTGGCAGAACCAACTTGGAGTTTCAAAATTAAAATTGAGGAAAACTTCAAGGAATATTCACAGCAAAGAAATCCTGTTATACTCTTTCTATGACAAGTGTTTTAGACCAAAAGCCAAGACCTTTGGCTCCCAATGAGGCAACTTAGGAATCAGATCTTACCCCTGCTATTTACTATTTGCCATCCTGCAGATTCCTCTACAAGGTGAAGGCAGCTATAACAAGGAAAACTCTCAGGTTGAGGGGATTTCAGAGAACTTGGAGGTCAGGATCTCCAGACTGATCTGATTAAGTAATTTGGCTAATTAGTTAAGTGATCAGTCAACAAACATTTATTAACACTAAAAATGTCAGGCACCTCCATGGATGCAAAAAGTTTATCATAATTTTATTTTAAACAAAAATGTTCATCCTATCTCTATTTTCTTTCTCTGTGACCTTGGAAAAATCATTTAACCTCTCTGGACCTCAGTTTCATCCTCTGTAAAATGAGGAGATTGTACTTGATTGACCCTGAAGGTTCTTTCTGGCTCTTAATCTGTGGTTTTATGAGTCTAGCTAGTGGCAGAGTCAGAACTAGGGTTGGGATGTCCCATGAGCAGAGAGATGCCTTCTTGGCAAACTTTGGGGGCCAGGCAACGAACAGACAAGGAGTCAAGCTAGACCAAGAGGGTGGATGTAGTGTTTCAGACCTTACACCCATAGGAGTAAAACGAGAGTTTAAAGATGGAGCAATAATAGAATACAAGCTATGAGAGGTCAGGACTGACTTTCCTCCTTTATTCCTACTGACTAAAACCATGCCTGGCACATGTTATTCAGTCATTTTCAGTTGTATCTGACTTTTCATGACTCCGTTTGGGGTTTTCTTGGCAGAGATACTGGAGTGATTTGTCATTTCCTTCTCCAGTTCATTTTGCAGGTGAGGAAACTCAGGCAAACAGGGTGAGGTGACTTGTCAGGGTCATACAGCTAGTATCTGAGGCTGGATTTGAACCTGAGTCTTCCTGACTCTAGGTCAGTCGTTCTATGCTCTATGGCTCCTGACATGCTCTATGCCCTACCTGGCATGTAATTGGCTCTTAAAACACTAGAAAGACTGGAATTTAAGAATACCTTGAAGGACCAAACTATGTCAATTGATCCTGTATGTTTTTTAATCCGTAAGGCAAAGGATGAAAATTTTTATTTGAAATAAAATTATGATAAAACTCTTGCATCAATTGATCTGTCTGGTATTTCTATTTTTAAAAGGTGCTTAAATTGATTGGCTCTGATCTCCACACTTTCCTAAGTCCTTCCTCAAATGGAGAGCTCTCCCTGTCACAATGGCTTTCATTTACCTCAGAGGAATCTACAGGATGGCAAACATGGACCCCCAAGACCTCCAAATGTGGCAATGCCAATGCTGCAGGCTTTCTTGGTAATCAGGTAAACTTGCACCCTGGCTTATCAATTCTATAAGATGGAATTTCTTTACACTAGATGTCATGAAGTAATAGAGATTTATGGATATATAATCTAATTTTCACATCACTAACATTGCTTCCTGTGATTTAGTAGTGATTCCTTTCTTGTCCCTCATCTACTCCAATTCAGCTTTGTCCACCACCCATGCCCAAGTCTAATAGAAACAGTACGACAGGATTTCTTTGGTGTGAATATTCCTTGAAGTCTCTGTGAATTTTAATTCTGAAACTCCAGCTTGGTTCTGCCAGATTGGAGGCTTGATCGAAGTGATTTAGTCAAATACACGAAGGTCCTGATTTTTACTGGAGTGCAGCCTGGGCTTCATTACGGTCCATTCTCATGTCAGGTGTGGGAGTCGCGATCAGATCCACCTGCTGGTGCCTGATCCTTCCAGGCAGCTAGCCAACATACAGCCTGGATGTGTGCTGATGGGGAAGCAAACAGCCTTGTCTGCAATCAGCACGCAGATCTTGTTTTGGGGGGTGGGGAGGTTGTTGCTTAAGCCCTGCTCAACAAAAAAGTAAAAATTACTATAAAAGCACCTTGATGAATAGATATGGCTGTCAATGTTCCAATCAGATGGAAGGAGAGTTCAGAGAATGGATGCTGGGGGAAATAGGACAAAGGAGCAATAGTTCCAACTTTACTAAAACGAGAAAAAAAAACCTAGTAAATACTGAGTGTGTGAAGAAATGGTCATAAAGATACCTCTAACACAAAGACAAGATAAGATAAAGAAAGCAGTCTCTTTTTTCCCCTCCCTCCCACCTAAGGAGATGCCATATATTTTGTGAACCATATAGACGTAACTGAGAAGGAAGTAGAATTGCTTAGAAAAGACACACAATTGATTGCAATAAGATTTAGACTGAACATCCCAAAACCATTAAGTTTAGCAATAACATTGATCAGGGTCATGTTTTACAACCACCGTCTTCTAAAGCGATCCAGAGAGTCCTTACTTTGTACCTGTTCCTAGGAGAGTTAACAAATCTCCTTTAATCAGCAGAAGCTGTACTTTCCTTCTACATTGCTTTGTAAAGGAAAGAATGAGACTCTCTGAAGCTGCAGAAGGAAGATTTGGGGGTTTAATACAGAATTTTCTAGATGACTGGAAAATGTGGACATGCATCCTACAATTGTGGTCCAAAGTGTTCATGCCAGAGAACTAAAGAATGAACTAGGTCAAATTTATCTCTTTCTACACTTGACCCCTGTTCCCATCCTGGCATTGTGTCCCCATATGTGTCTAGAGTATTCTGGTTCTGTCCCTATCAAAATACGCCATCAAGGAAGGACTTGAAACTTATTCATCATAAAGTTCATTGTTTCCCATGCAAACCTACACCTTCTCCAAATTTGTCTATTTCTGGGAGTTCATCCCTTTTTTCTCAGTCACTTGGCTTTATATTATTTGTGTCAGCCTGGTTTCTCTTCTATAACCAATTGAATGAGCAGTCTTAGTAACTCTGCCTTCACAGCCTCCCTTCTCTCTGTTGCCTTTTCTACATCCACACAGCCAGTACTCTAGTTCAGCCTCTACCGCCTTTCACATGGATTAGCCGGAAAGAGCAAGAATTTGCTAAGTGGATCCCTGCTTAGGATCACTTTCCTTTCCAAATGATGTTTCACAGAACTACCGGAATAATTTTCCCAAAGAATGGATTTGACCAAGTCACTTTCCTGCTCCGAAGGTTCCTGTGGCTCCCCCATTCCCAATAGGGTAAAACACTGTAGCCCTAGGTTCCTGGACGAGGTTGGGCTGCTATGAATGCAAGAGACTCAGGCATAATATTTTACAGTTCATCAGCTGGTGACATCTTTTGAACTTGCCTTTTCTGGGACTTCATGGATTCTTTTGGAGAATACTGGGAGACAGAAACCAGAGGAGAAGATGTCTTTCAACATATGCCTAGTGAACAGGGCAGGGTCAAGCAGAACTCATATCTCTAGACCAGGGCTTCTTAAACTTTTTCCACTTGTGACCCCTTTTCACCCTAGAAATTTTTATGTGATCCTGGGTATATAGGTATACAAAATAAATATGCAAATCAAACATTTACTGATAATAAATCATAAAGAAATGTATTTTAAAGATATATATACATATATATATATATGGTATATATTTGGGACTTGAAGGAAGCCAGGGAGGTCAGAAGTCAGTGTGGAGGATATATATGTATATATATATAAACCATTTATTAAAGGTAAAATAATGAGATGGATATGCTTGTTTATTTTACATAAAGAAATAAGTCTTGGCAGAATATTTGATATTGCAGGACATAGAGCATCTTTGACATTTTTCAGAGTTGATTGATATTTTGATTTTATAATCATCAATGCTGAGAATGCCACTTTACATAAATACACAGTACAAAAAGGCAGAAGCATATTTGGGGCCATTTCAGAAATGGTTGGAAATTCTGTCCTAATCCCAAGCCAAAATTCATTTAACAATTTTGTATATAGTAAAAACACTGCAATTCATAATATACAATAGTCTCATTGTGATGGCATGTGCAGCGCAAAGTGCACATGCTGTGTGCTCAGAACCAAAATTGCAGTGAAGTTGCTCAATGCAGCACAGGCAAGTGCTGCCAGAACCACCTTGGATTCATTATACATTTGATTTTGACTTAATTTTTGGTTGTTGCATGTTCAGAAACCTTTTACTGTTGCCAAATTTTTCATGATCGCCCCCACTCCATGTTCAGCTACATGAGCCCACATGGGGTTTCAGCTCACAGTTTAAGAAGCCCTGCTCTAAATGGCTGCTCCCTTGAAGCTTTCTAATTGTGGTGCTGAAGTAGACTTTTGAGAGTCCCTTGGATATCAAGGACATCGGATCAGTCAATACTTAAAGGATTTAATTCAGACTGTTCATTGGAAGGGCAAATATTGAAACTGAAATACTTTGGCCACCTAATGAAAAGACAGGACTCACTAAAAATATCCTGATGTTGGGAAAGATTGAAGACAAAAGGTAGAGGATAAGATGGATAGATAGCGTCATGGAAGCAATGAACATCAGCTTGGACGGATTTTGGGAGATGGCGGAGGATAGAAGGGCCTGACATGCTATGGTCCGTGATGTCGTGAAGAATGTGAACAGGAACAACAGATATGAACAGGAACAACAAAATCAGGCTGAAATTGTGAAATTTACTGCTAAAACTTACTAATTATCTCCTATTACCTCTCTTCCCATACACTATATTTATAAAAATCATGTTAATTTTCTCTGGCTGTCCCTCATGGCTGGAATTCTTTCCCTCCTCCACACTGACTTCTGACCTCCCTGGCTTCCTTCAAGTCCCAAATAAAATCCCATCTCTCACAGGAAGGCTTCCCTCTGTAAATCACTTCTCATTTATTCTGTATATAGCTTGTCGCTTTCTATATATTTGTTTACACATCATGTCCCTTATTAGACTGTAAACTCCCTGAGGACAGGGACTGTCTTTTTCCCTTTATGTGTCCCCAGCACTTAGCACACTGCCTGGCACATAGTAAGTGCTTAATAAATATTTATCAAATTGAATTACTGTTTACTGAACTTGCAGTAATTCCATTGCCTGCCTCTAGGAATGTACTCTTATCCAGGTCCACTTCACAGAATCCTTGTCTTCTTTCAAGTTCAGGTATGCACCCTCCAGGACACTTGCTCTGCCTTTGTCTCATCAAATGATATAAATGTAAAGCGCTTAGGATAGTACCTGGCACATAGCAAGCACTATATAAATGCTTATTCCTTTCTCTTCCCTTTCCTATCCCCCTTGGGGATATTCTTTCCCACCTCAATTTTCCTTGTATTGTACAATTTTGTGTGCATCGTGTATCCTCCTAGTAGAGTCTAAGAACCTTGAGAACAGGGACTGTTTTTACCGTTTTAATGCCAGTACCTAGCAGTGCCTTGTACATGGGAATATCCTCGAAGTAAGGAGAGTATCTCTTACTACATGTGTCATTGATAATTTCAATAATTACAAACTGCAATGGATAGAAAATAGCCCCAATAAAGCTCTGGATTAATTTTTTGAAATCAGTAAATTAGTCAGCAAATATTGAATGTAAGATATGTGACTAGCAGGTTATTAGGCGTCCTGTTTTAAAAATAAGGATCTAAAATTTCATTGTTAAGGGGAGCTCCTTGTAAGAAAACTCCTCACAATTTGGATCAGCAAAAGTTCTATAATCGATAGGATTGGAGCGTCATTTGAAGCCCTGAGAAGTGATAATTTGTCTGATGTCACATAACCAATAGGAGTCAGATGCAGGGTTTGAACCAGATGGACCTGGATCTAGGAGACCAGTGCTCTATCCACTAGGGATCATGCAGGACTATAAAAGAGAGGTAAGAAGTGGCTCTCTTCTCAGGGGAATTTACAGTATCAGCATGGAAGTGGGACAACATATGAAAGAACTAGTATGAGGATTGATCTATGTGCTGGGCTCTAAGTGGCAGAAACGGCTTCACGATTAACCACTGATTGACACTATCCCCTATATGCAGGGATTAGGTGAATTTCTGAAGAACATGAAAGTCAGCATTCCCTGCCCTTCTGACCAAATACATTTACATGTAGAGACAAGGAGGGTTGCACCCAGAAAAACTAAGTGCCATCATACCCTTGCTGTTAGGGCAAAATAAAGCTTCTTTGGGTAAGTGTTCAATGACTTCCAGTGCCTCAGTTTATCTCAGTATCAATCCTGGATTAAAGGTGCTGAGGTTGAAATGTCACGTTTTTATCTTTGTCTTTAGCTCCAGGATTATGTTTTAGGAAAGACAACAATAAAGTAAATAGTATCCAAAGAGGCTGACCACCATTGTGAAGGACCTTGAGTTCATGCCCTATATGGATCAGTTGAAACATCTGATGATGTTTAAAAACCAGGAGGAGAGAAGACTTAAGGTAGGTATAATAGCTGTATTCAAATATTTGAAGGGCTACCACTTGGGAAAGGGGATTTAAAATCATTCTGCTTGACCTCAGAGGACAGGACTCTGAAGTCATGGATACTCTTGGGTTAAGGGAAATATGATAATTATACATCCAAAAGGGGATTGGATTGCCTCCTTCCACTACCCTCATGGAGCTTTTTGGGCCAAAGTTGAATTACCACTGGCTCAGAATGTTATAGACAGGATTCTTGTTCAAGTATGGGTTGGACTAGAAAAGTGACAACTGAGGCCCTGTCCAGCTCTGAGATTCTGTCTCTCCTCTCCCTTATTGTTCCCTACATTGAGTTATATTATCTGTTACATGCAGCCAGATGGCACAGTGCTGGGCCTGAAGTCATGAAGATGTCTTCTCGAGTTCGAATCTGGCCTCAGTTACTCATTAGCTGCATGACCCTGGACAAGTCACTTAACCCTGTTTGCTTCAGTTTCCCCATCTATAAAATGAGCTGGAGAAGGAAACAGCAAACTACTCCAGTATCTTTGCCAGGAAAATCCCAAATGGGGTAGCCAAGAGTCAGACACAACTCAAAAGAATGAACCACCACTACCACCACAGTTTATAAACTCCTTGAGGGCAGAGTCTGCCTTTTAAAAACCTTTATGTCTCCATTATCTCACTCAGTCCCTTGTGTTCAGGAGATAATAAACAAATACTTGTTGAATGAATGAAAAACTAGCCCCCCAAAATACATTGTTAGGTAACGATTATGTCAAACATGTGAAATTTAGATTTTTTTTTTACTAAATGGTTAAAAAAATCAATTTGTAATGCCCTTCAAATATTAATATTGAAAATGAATAAAAGTGATCCTTACTTGTTCAAGTTAGCACTCTAGTTCTCTCACTATTATCCAGTAATACCAATTTTTAACAAACAGAATGACTGAGGTTAGAGAACAAATTATTCACAGACATAGGCTTTGCTTCGTAAAAGGCAGACTACTGTAAAACAATATAAAGAAGGTATTGAATACTATTAGTTGTGCCCCAAATATTTCATTTCCTGGTTTGGCATGAGAAAGAAAATATGCTGAACTAGCATTTGACAGTATAAAAGAGCTGTGTATATTTGAGGAACTTAAAAGATTTGGTTTTGAGAAATCATTTACTATATTAAATTTGTGTGCTTTTTTATATAGACATTATCCCTTGATTCAGCTGGGAAAATTAACCTCTCTTGTATCCACCCTCTTCCCTCCACTCCCTAGCCAACACCCTGGTTCAGGTCCTTATCAGCTCTCATCCAGACAATTGTAATAACCTCCTAATTGATCTCACGGCCTTCCGTCTCTCCCTTGTCCAATCTATCCTTCTCACAGCTGCCAAAGTGGTGGTTCTAAACACTGGGACGTGACATCATGTCACTCCTTTGTCTGAAAATTTCTCTGTTTAGAATAATTTTTTTATTTTTGGTAAATGATTGGAGCAGATTTTAAAACAGAGAAGCACAAATTAGGAGTTATGTGTTCTAGCCTCAGCTTTTCTTGGTGAAGTTGCTTAATCTCTTGGAGCCTGAACAAGTGGTCAAAGTGGTCATTAGCTTGTAGACCCCTCATTTATACAGGTAGTCCTTGTTGGATGATGGATCATTCATCAGGTGTCAGACAGAGGCATATCTGACATGGCACATTGGTAAGAATAATGGATTAGAAGTCAGAGGACCTGGTTTCTCATACCTTACCCCTGTTCTTTCTCCTACTGGCTAACATTTATATAGTACTCACTGTGTTAAGCACCTCACAATTATTATTTTACCTGATCCTTATGATAACTCTGGGAGGTAGGTGCTATTATTATCACCTCAATTTTACAGATGAAGAAAATGAGGTCAACAGATATTGAATGACTTGCCCAGGGTCATACAGCCACTAAATTTCTGAGGTCAGATTTGCAGCCAGGTCTTCCTGATTTTAGGCCCAGCTTTATTCACTGTACCACCCAGCCACCCACTCTATGGGCCCTCTGAGCCTCAGTTTCTCCATATGAGAAATTGGGGATCATGGTACCTATGGTACCTACTCCACAGGACTGTTATGAGATTCAGATGATAGAATGTGGATAAACAGCTGTTATTGCCCAAGGTCACACATCTAAAGGGTGTCAGAAGCAGGAGGTGAAGTTGGGTCCCTCCTGATTCCCAGTCCAATGGAACTGGGAATTTACCCAATGACATGCTGCTTCTCTAATTATGAAAATCAGGAATCTTATTCTTTGTTCATAATCCTAAAAGGTTTGGGTGTAAATAATGGAGAGAGACAAAAATTCCTTGTGATCATTTCAGTTTTCAGCTGCAGAATCAAGCTTTAGCAAGTATGAGCTTAGAAGTGAAAGTGAGGAAAGATATTGGAAAAAATGAATGAAAAAAGTGTTTGCTGTGCTTTCTATGTGCCAAACTCGATACTATCTGAGGATACAAATAGAAAATGCAAGATAGTTCTTGCCCTCAAGGAGCTTATTTTCTAATTGGGAAATACAGCACATATAAGGGATTGGTAATGTGGAGGTTGTATTAGTCTAAGAAGATGCAGCAATAGTGAATGGAGTCACAGGGCAATCAACCGACATCTCCTTTCCAAAATAATAGTGTTGATTGCCTTACTATTTCACAGAAAAAGAGGTAGAGAGAAAGTAGAAGTAGGGAGCGAGGGAGGATCCATGGCAGCATGACAGGAGGACGTCTGGAGTGTATCATGGAAAGACCGAGAGTACTTGGATATGGTGGATACTCACCAGTCAGGGCCTCAGAGTGGAAGTTGAGTGTCTCATCTGAGGCCAAGTATATTGGAGGATAGTTTGAGGAAAGGCAAGTCAGGAGAAGGGGTCCTTTGGGTCATTTGTCTTAAGGATAAAGGAAGTCTATGTATGCTTCAAGGAAGAAATTGGTGGATGAGGGAGAGAGATGAAAGATCTCTCCAGAAGGAGGTAGGAGGGGAATGGGACCATGGGCACAAGTAGAGGGCTTAGCCTGGGCAAGAAGAGCTACCTTGCACTCTGAGATTGGCTCAAAAGAAGAGGGGGCAAGTGAAGGCATAGAGATGTTTTGAGACATGGAATAGGAGAGATGATAGGACTCATGAGAGATGGATGGCTTCTATCTCAGTAAATAAAGAGGTAAATTCTCTGCCTAGAGAGAAGGAAGAAGGGTGGATCAGGGGGCTTGAGGACAGAGAGAAAAGTTTAAAACAACCTTTGTTTGAAGAGCTACAAAGTCAATCAGAGATGAATGGAAGTATTGCTGAGTGGGACCAAATGGTAACATGAATTTGTAATACATCCAGTCTTTCTCCAAAAGCATTGCAATGATTCTAAAGAAGGAGAAGAGAGGGAGGGCAGGATTCAGGGTTAAGGATTAACTGAGCATAAAGAGAAGAACATTCTCCTACTACCCACCTTCCCTATTTTGAGAAGCCAGGCTTGGCCCCATGGGTGGGGAATGGGCAGGGAGCAGGGTGGACAGACAGGTTTGTTTAGATGGATGATTTATTACCAAGTTAGTTCACTTAATAAGTACTGAATGACTTTCATATGCAAGTATCCTAGAGTGAAGTTGAACCACACATTTCATTAAAATTTGCCATCAGGAGCCATGTGCCCTATTTCAGTCCTGAAATTCATAGCCACCATATAGACATATATTCAGCATCAGTATATTCTCTCTTTCATCTTTTTTATTTTTCATTTAACTTGAGATTTCAATTTGCTTCCCTAAAACTTTCTAAATCTTAACTACAGTTACTGGGTTCTCAGATTTATGTAATCACATAAAATGCCTTAAAGATATCCCTTATCTCTTTCTTCATTATCACTCCTTGTTTTGGATAAATTTCTGTTATGTTGAACTTTCTATTTCTTTTTTTATTAAGGCAATTAACCATTTACCAGCTTTATCTGAATTATCATAGAAAAATTTATTTGATCTATAAAAATAATTGGCTTTTTAAACTGCAATTTTATTCAATAGTGCTTTAATCTATAACAGTTCTCTATAAGGTTTCTACTATGAGGATTTTAATATCTTTTTTTTATTTAAAGCTTTTTTGGTAATGTCCAATTTCCCTTACCTTTGGCGTTTCCTAATTCTTGATAAATAACCAGCAGTCTATCTGTTGCTAGGCACTTTGAAAGCCTCCCATAATCTGTGATGTGATGCAATGCTAAATTAAAATTTATATATTCTTTGATTTTCTTTTTAATGGCTATTAGAAAACTTTTATCTTCAAGTAATGGATTATTGAATATCCAACACAACTCCTTTTTATCTTTCTCTGTTCATATTATCTATATTAATCCACTTCTGCATGATCAGATGAAAAGAATTTATGCATTTGAATTGATAATGTATTCCTAAATACTTTTTTTGCACACTTACATATGTATCAATGTAAGGAAAGACTGATGAATATAAAAATGCTACCTAGAGTGTCATGCTGTATAATCTTATTGGAATCACTTGGAGAAAGGCAGCAGGATCCATTGAAAAAAGGAATGCAGGCAGGAGATCTGGGTTGCCATTAGCTGGAGGGGTAAACCTGAACACATTGCTAACTCATCTCTGGATCTCAGTTTCTTCATCTGTAAAATGAGGGAATTGGACTAGGTGCTCCCAAATCTCTCCTTGCCCTGCAGTTCTAATATTCTATTATTCTTTAAATAGCATAAATAACAATAATCTGATTCATAACACAGATAACCCACGACTTTGGGATCTTTTATTTTCTTTTAGGACTTTAATTCCAAATAATCACAAGGTGAATTCATTTTCAGAGTTTTCCTTAGTCAATGGTCATGTTCCTTTCTGTCTTTTCAAAACAAGTAACTGTGACATAACATCACTACACATAACAAGAGTGTCAAAATGAAATTCTTAATTAAATCAGTATGGCAAATAAAATTAACCCTTCCAAAATTAAGGGCATATATTTTAGGTAATATGTTTTTTTCTAGATCAAATGTTTTCAAAATGTGCATAGGGTGGTGAAAGTTTCCTCATTACATTAGCATATAATTAATCATGAAAATAATAATAGTAATAGCACTTCAAGTTTGCAAAGCACTTTACAAATATTTGATCCTTTCGACAGCCCTGTCAGGCAGATGCTATTATTATCCTTATTTTACATATGAGGGAACTGAGAATGAGAAAGAGCTGATGTGATTTGCTCAGTGTCATGTGTCTGAGGCAGAATTCAAATTCGGTCTTCCAAATACAGTGCTTGTAGTGGTTAAATCCTACATGGCTAATATTTTTAATATTCCAGTGTCTAAATTTTATTTCTGGCATGTATTAACTCATAGTCTTCATGGATGTCTCAATAAAGACAATGTTCTTCCCTTCAGTTTTGGTAAAAAAAACTTTGGTAGCTAAAATTGGAGGCAGCTAATGTCAGTGTTCTCTAGGGAGGGTTTTTTTTCCTAGTGGGAGTAGTCTGTGAACTAAGGAAGTTAAGAAGTCATCTATTCAGCATTCATCAGATATATATTAAATGCCTCTTATGTTCAAGATGCATTAAATGAGGAAAGAAAACTTTCATGTGAGAAACTATTCTTGCCCTCAGGGGGCTTAGAATCTAATGGAGAGGGGGTAGCATGACCATATATTAATACTTATTCTTTAAGCAGTGGTGATCATGTAGGTGTGAGAATTCTCTTTAGTCATACCCTAACTATAACAGGCTTTAGAATGTTTCTTCTATTATCCCTCAACATCTTTTCCATTGGCCTCTTTCCACCAATGCCATGGCTAGCCCACTCTAATCCCTCTTCACCTATCCCCTGGACCACTGCAATGGCCTCCTGACTATATCTTTCTGCATCAATTTCTCTCTCATCCATCCTCTACACAGTTGTTCAGCTACCATGCCCTTAAGTCTAACATGTCCCTCCTTGTTTCAGAATTTTCAATGTCCGCCATTGCCCATATAGTATAAAATATATACTCCTATGCTTGGTATTCAAAATTTGGCTTTGACTCAGCTTTTTACATATGCTGACCTTCACATATACTATACTCTAGGCAAACGGGTCTTCATGTGATTCCCTGTCCATGGTACCCTTCTCCCATTCCTGTACCTGTGCTTGTGATGCTTTTCCTTTTCACTTCTGTCTTTTGGTATTCCAGGCTTCCTTCAAGGCTCAGCTTGCCTCCTTTCTGCTGGTGATTTTGAAAGCTACCTCCTTGTCATTCCTTACAGACAGAGCAAGGGTGCATGATCTGAATACTTGGGGTGTGGAACTGAGAAGTAATATTCAATCTGTCTTGTTAATGTGGTTACAGTACTGTTACTGTGTTCTCACCTTCATGGATTTCTATGGCTTGCTAAGGCCTCAGATGCCCTGGAAAAGTATGTCATTTTAGCCACTGAACAATCAGGAGCAGATAGGATTTTTGTGGTGTTGTTCAGTTGTGTCTGACTCTTTGTGATCCCATTTGGGGTTTTCTTGGCAGAGATACTGGAGTGGTTTGCTATTTCCTTCTCCAAGCTCATTTTACAGATGAGAAAACCAAGTGAAACAGGGTTAAGTGACTTGCCCAGGGTCACACAACTAGTAAGTATCTAAGGCCAGATTTGAACTCAGGAAGGGAAGTCTTCCTGACTTTAGACCTGGTGCTCTGGGCGCTATTGGACCACCTTTGGGATGCAGTAGAGGTTGTTGCTGGGTCAGTATAATTACCAAAGGAATGTTCCAGTCTGTTGACTCCATGACCTTTGTATGGTGCTTTTCCAACATGAGGCCTTTCCTGACCCATCAAAGGGTTAGTTCTCCCACATCACTGGAGATGGCTTGGTGATTCAGTGGATAAAGTTGTGGGCCTGGAGTTAGGACAATGCAAGTTCAGTTTGGCCTCAGATACTTGCTAGCTATGTGAACATGGGCAATTTATTTAACTTCTATCTGCTTTAATTTCCTGAACTATAAAATGGGCATCCTAACAGCATCTATCTTGAAGGGCTGTTAAGTGAAATAATACTTGTAAAGTGCTTAACCCAGTGCCTGGCACATAGTAGGTACTTAATAAATACTAGTTTCCTTTCTTCCTCTCATCACCACCTTCTCACTTTATTACTTTCTATTTCAAAGGGTTTATATTATGTATTTATCTATATTTACATTGTCCATTAGACCAATAGCAGAACAAGCTGAATAATGAGGAGCAAATGGAGATTCTGTTGTGTTGTTCATTTGTGTCTGACTCTTTGTGACCCCATTTGAGGTTTTATTGGCAGGGATACTTGCTCCTTGAAGGCAGAGATTATTTTCTTTTCATCTTTGTATCTTGTATAGAGCCAAACACAATGACTGGCACAGAGTGGGTACTCAAAACAAAAGAAGGACTTTTTCCTCCAGATGTTCTCCTTCCTGTGGGGGCAGCAGCTGTGAGAGACCTCTGGCTTCTGACACCCAGGGCCTAGAAATTTGAATTAATCTAAACTTCTTACTCTTCTTTTATCATCCTCTCTCCTACTAAGGCTTGTGGGCTTTACAATTTTTGGTCTATTTAAAGATTATTCTCCTTCATAGAGAAGGTGGAAGCAAAACAGGGTCGGAGTAGTTACGGCTTCTCCATTCTTTGTTCTGATTTCACCAGGCAAAGGACACATCCCTTCCTTGTTCATCTTTTTGTTTGGAGCATAGTTTAAAATGTCCCTTTTAATTGAATTGAACAGTTTCTCCCTCCAATCCTCAATTCATTCAGAGATTTGTGAACATCTTAAGAGCAGGAACTGATCTGTTTATTTTGTTTTTGATCATTCTTTGTATCCCAGGACCTTAAGCCAGTACCTGGTGCTTAGTAGGTGCATAAAATAATTCTAGCAGACTCATTGACTTACTACTTTTAGAGCTCAGTTCTGTTTTTTAGTATCTGACCTTGATAAGATGCTCCTGCTTCCAACTTTTTTACATGTCCTTTTCAAGTCTGAGCTCTTTTGTTGAACGAATGAATGAGAGAAGGAGGGAATGAATGAAGGACAGGCACATATTTGCTTTGATTTAAATTTGTATAGCATGTAGCATAGAACTATGTACAGGAGGAAGCTTGATAAATATTAATTCATGATGAGAGTGATAGACACATGGATAGAGCTGTTACTAATACATAAAATAGGCATCCTTTCCTTCTCCGCTTTGAGACTAATGGTTTCAGAATCAGATGTGATTTAAGTAAATATTTTTGTACTGTAAGGATTTAGTGGCTCTGAAGGTAAGTGATGATGCCCCTTCATCCTGATTCTCCTCTGTGCCCCAGTGAAGGTGAAAGGAGTGAGCCACTCTTGATTTTACAAAGTAGAATCCCTCACTGCTCACTTCTTGGATTCTCTGGGAGCTGTCCAGCCTATGACTAGAAAATTATTTACCTATAGGGAGTGCACTCCCAGTAACCCATTGCTGTAATGAGGTGGGGAGAGGTTGGCAGTCAGGAAACTGTTCAGAGTTGCTGTTATCCTCTTTGTACTCCTGGGTTTGGTCTCTCAGCACTTTGGGCTTGTCTTCTCAGAATATGGTTTATTCAGGGGTGATCAGGTCCTGGGAAAAAAAACTCACTCACCCTGCCCAAACTCATGCAAGATTGATTTGTGCTAGGAAGGCAATTTAATCACTTCTAATGAGAAATGGGGAATCTTATTTGGGAAAACAAATTAAGATCAGAAGGCTTTGAGGTGAAGAGATAGAATCACAATAAGGCCTTAGGGGATCTCTTGTTAACTGATCTGGACCTTTTTTCTCAGTAGCCTGTTCTGGAGCCATATTACCTGCCCTTGGTTTTCTTCTTAAATATTCTTTTTTTAATGGGACAAAATGTGCTTTTTAGTTCTTGTGATTCTAAAAGCTTTCAAATCAAAAGAACTCTGATGATTTCAGGCAGAGAGTCTGTGGTAGGGATGGGAAGCCAAGAGGGCAAGGGATCTTGAATTCAACCCATAACATTATTGGTTGCAGATATTTAGCCTGGGAAAGGAAAGACTTAGGAAGAACATGATTGTTGTCTTCAAGTATTCAAAGGGTAGTTTCTTGGAAAAGACTTGTTCTGATTATCTTCAAAATGTGAAACTTGGGGCAATGGGTAAATATCACAAATTTTCTTTAACAATAAAGCAGAATGAGCTCCCACAGAAGGTAATAAGTCCCCATATCTCTGAAGATCTTCAAACGGAAACTCAATGGTCCCTTGTCAGGGAGATTATTGGATGAATTCTTGCTCAATTCTAAGCTGCAATGGTTGAACTCCAAGGCCCTGCATAGCACTGAGATTTTTATGAGAGCCTCTATTCTTTTGAAATACCTTGTGGTTTTTATCCCCTAGAGGGTTGCCTCCATCTACCACACTTTCATCCAAGAGGAGCGCCATCTGAAAGCTAAAGGTCAGATTGTGGACATCTGGGCCCTGGGAAAGAAATGCTAAGCCCTCTTATGCCTCCACAGGGCATCTGTACTCAGGTCTAAAACAACCAGAGAAATAGTGATGTCAGGACAAGGAAAGCAACCATTAGATTACATAGGAGCACTTATATTTTCCTCTTTTAAGAGGGAAGTGTTGGGCTTATTAATAATGATAATCATAGATAACATTTATATAGCACTTAATCTGTACCAGGGACTGTGCTATGTTGGACAAGTGATTTGGGATCTTTTAATGGAACTTATTTCATGGTATTGTTGCCTCCAACATAAATACCATTGAGGTACCTCTTGTGGTTTGTTCCTTGTTTTTCCAATGGCATCATGGGTGGTATCTTACCTAGCATTATTGAGGCTAGGAGCATTGGATTTGGACTCTGAGAACATGGATTTGACATTTTGATTCTTGACTCTCAAACTTACAACCTGTTGGACCTTGGACAAGTTAGTTGTTCAAGCCCTCCAGTTCTTTGTTTCTTCCTATGTTAAAAGATGGGGTTAATCTTCAGAGAAAGATCTGACAGAATCTGAATACAGATCAAAACATACTTTGTATTTACTTTATATTTCTTGGGGATTTTTTTGGCCTGTGTTTTCTTTCACAACATGATTAACATGGAAATATGTTTTGCATGAGTGCACATGTATAACATATATTAAATTTCTTGCCTTCTCATTGAGAGGAGGGGAAAGGAAGAGAGGGAGAGGATTTGAAATTCAAAAATTTTTAAAAACGAATGTTAAAATTGTTTTTTTCATATAATTGGGGAAAAATAAAATATTAAATTTAATTTTTCAAAAAGGGGGTTAGACTAGAACCATATGCTTAAAATTGGAAGGAACTTCAAAGATCATCAAGTTTAACCCTATCATTTTACAGATGAGCTGACTGAGACCTAGAGAGAGGAAGTAATTGACCCAAGGTCATACAAATAGCAAAACTGGGATTTGAACTCGGATCTTCTGTTTCCAAATCCAGTGCTCTTTATAGGGATGTTTTCCCTGGATCCCTCCTAGTTATCAATCCTAATTTAAAAAATAATATCTTATATACTGATTGTATTGTTGTGGTCATTTTGCATATATTTTAATATACTGATGTGCATTTATGAAATTGCTATCATGGGGTGAGAAGTGCAGCAGAGAGGACATTCAGTAAGGTAGCAGACATGAGCTCTTTCTTCAAGGAGAGCCCTAGCACTTTTCACTTCTGTAAAGAGCATCTGTAGCTAGCCTATTTAATCAGGAGAGGCAGTATCATCATTAGATTGTGTCCTTTAAAATAACACAGATGTAGAAAGAAAAAGGTGAAAGGGACAAAGGATGGAAACAAGGAGGTCTCAAATGAGGGTCTGGAATGCCTAGGTATAAATTCAAGGCATTATACTATGTGATTTCTGAGGTCTTTTGCAACTCTAGAAATATAGACTTTAGTGAGTAGGACACATGCTTCAGTGAAATCATGTACACCCTCTTGTTCAGTTCCCCTTAGAACTATGGGTTTGGAATCTGGAATACCTGAGTTCAAATCCAGCCTGAGACACTAAGCAGCTTTGTGACCTTAGGCAAACTACTTAACCTCTGTTTGCCTCAGTTTCTTCATCTGTAAAGAAGAGGATAATAACAACACCTTTCTCCTAAGGTTTTTGCGAGGATCACATAATATTTGTGAAGTGTTTTGCAAACTCTAATATGATCCTAATTGTCATCACTATCTTGCATGTATCCTGTCTGCACATAATTATTTGCTTGTTGGGTTGTAAATTCCTTGAGGGCAGGTCACTCTTTTGGCTCTTTTGGGTATTCCCTTGCTTTCACCATGATGTTTGGCCATAGTAGACACCTAACAAATATTTATTAACGGATTGTGATCTTTTTTTTTTTGGCCAGGGTTACTAGAAGCAGTGCTGTGTGCCAAATAGAAAACCAGCCTCAGAAAGAACAATTACACGTAGGCCAAAAATCATATCTTTTCTTCTCCATTAGAACCAGGAAGCTGCTTTTCCATCCTACATCTGTGATGGCAGGCAAGTCACATCACCTTAAAATGCTCCAAGCTACTCTCTAAGACAGTAAGTCACAGAAGAATTGCAGTTGTGCCTTCTTAGAGTCCTTCCACAACATGAGTTCACCGTGCCTATGGAATCTGAGATCCAGGTCAAGAAACTGGACCAGTCAGAGAAATACTAGAAAGATAGTCTGTCTGCATTTTCACAAGGGATTTAGCAAAGTGATATCCTTGTGGGTAAGATGGAGTTCTGCTGTAGGCTGGATGATAGAAAAGTTAAGTCAGGGGTGAGGAACCTGTGGCCTTCTAGGTCCTCAAGGGCACTTTTTGACAGAATCCAAAATCCTATAAAATTTGGATTTCACCCTGTTAGGTGAATTTAGAGCTAGTTAAATGACTAGATTGTGATTAATGGAATTGATGACCACTTTGACTTGCCTGAATGGAATGCCCTTGAACTCTGTCCTTGGTGCTGTTCAGTGAAGGCACAGACTGCATTCTTAGATTCACAGAGCTGAGGGGGAATGCTAGCATGTTGCATAAAGAATTAGTATCTCCAAAGAGCTCAATTGTTAGAGAAAAATTCTTAACATTTCTTTTGTATCAGGGCACCCTTTGGGCAGTCTGATGAGCTTTATGGACCTCTCTCCAAATTATTTCTTTTAAATGCATAAAATAAAACACATAGGATTACAAAGGAAATCAATTATATTTAAATATAGTAGACAACATATTTTAAACAAGTTCATGGATTTCAGGTTAAGAAGATCTGAGTTAGGATGATGGGTTAAATACATTAAAATTTTATTAAACAGAAATAAATGTTCTTCAAAAAATGTTGCAAACTAGCAGACCAGGTGACTCTTCAGGTCCCATCTTAGGGATACTAGGTGGCATAGTGAGTATTATGCTGTGCTTGGAGTCAGTCAACAAGCATTTATTATGTGTTTACTATGTTTCAACCACTGTATTAAACACAAGGGATTCAAAAACGACAAGGGATTCAAAAAAGGCCAAAAACTTCCTGACTCCAAGTTGAGAAGACTTCAGTTTGAATTCTGCCTCAGACATTTAATAACTGTATTACCTTGAGCAAGTCACTTAACTTCAATCTGCTTCAAATTCTGAAGATTCGATGTAAACTAAAAAAAAGCACATATAAAATGATTTGAAAACATGAAAGTGTTATATAAATGTTGTTTCAGTTGTGACTGATTCTTTGTGGCCCAGTTTGGGCTTTTCTTGGCAAAGGCACTGGAGCATTTTGCCATTTCCTTCTCCAGCTCATTTTACAGATAAGGAAAGTGAGGCAAACAGGGTTAAGTGACTTGGTCAGGGTCATACACACAGCTAGTAAGTATCTGAGGTTAGATTTGAAATCAGGTCTCCCTGACTCCAGGCTCAGGGCCCTATCCATTGTGTCAATTAGATGCCTCAATACAAATATTAGCTACTATTATTCCAAGTCTAAGATTGCAGCTTTAATTCTTTATTTCTTCTCTAATTTCACACTGGTTGTGGGTCAGGGGTGAGGTAGTCTACTAAAAGGGTAATCCACATGCAGCTACTCAAGAGCTAAGTGTACAATTTATCATTAAGAAAATTGATCTGATGTCACTACGGGCATGACACTAATGTATCTTTAGAATGTTAGCTCTGTTCGTATTTTCAGATCAAACTGTTTTCTTCTTGATATAATTGATTATGGCCTTCGCTGGGATTTATTTTAAAGCAATTCTGCTCATGAAAACTGCAAGGAAAGTAGGAAACATATATTTCTTTATTAAGGCAGCTGTGATTGGAAGGATAGAGCAAAATCCTTTATTTGTCTTTGTATTTTGTTCTCTTTTTTTTTTTTTTGGTAACATTCACTATGACAGACTCCAGGTCCACATCAGTGTCTTCCATCACACACCACTTGTCTATGGGGTTAATATCAGTGAGAGCAGCGCCACCTTAGAAAACGAAATAACAAATCTATAATCAGCTTCAACATCCCTTAGAACATCAGCAAAATGAAATGGAAAAGATGACGGATGTGGTATTGGGAGAAACCTGGGTTTGGATTCTGCTACTGACACTTACTACCTGAGCTAGTAAAATGGAGATGGAATTTGTATTAACTACATCACAGGGTTGTTAAGATCAAATGACAATGGATGTAAAAATACTGCAAATTCCTATACCAATATTAACCACTATTATTCCTGCTCTGACTACTCTTTCTCAATCTTCCCCTCCCAAATTTGTTTCCTTTTCCCCAATCATCATGTGCTAGATAAAATTTCTGCTGGCCACCTAGTTGAGCCTAAGATCCTTTTCCTTCCTGGCCTGCCTCCCCTATCCTAAAACCACTGCTAAAAGGAGTGGTAAGTAATGGAGAAGAGCAACATATAATCTGAGGTCTATGTATATTTGCTCTTTTTAAAAATATGTTTGTTTTCCTTTCTAAGATCATAGAAAACTGAGAAGGTACTTGATTCTTTTGGAATCTATTCAGAGTTATGCTGGTAAATATTTAACAATCGGCTTTTTGGGGGGAGGGAATTTACAAATGATACGCGTAAGTCTAATCTGAATAATTAACATTTTGTCCATCATCTTAAGTCTAGTAATCAGCAGATCAATAAATCAAGCCCTGACTTTCAGCATTTGGCAGTTTCTTGGTGTATATGCTCATAATGAAAATTTAGCAACCAGCTCTCAGGAATCTTACTAGCTAGCTCCAGCACACCCTGAAGTCTATTGATTTCTGAGCCAGCACAGCACTGTTTTCCACTCAGTGTTTCATGATATCTGGGAGTAGTGAAGTGTCATTGGGTTTCTTCTTATCTTTTGCCAGTTTTTGACTCCATGGGTGAGTGAGTGGAAATGGTGGCAACCATAGTTAAAGTAGAAAAGAAGGATAGTTGATGTGTGTTTAGGAGAGAGACACATAGACATATATATATATATATATATATATATATATATATATATATAGAGAGAGAGAGAGAGAGAGAGAGAGAGAGAGAGAGAGAGACAGAGACAGAGAGAGAGAGAGACAGAGACAGAGACAGAGAGAGAGACAGAGAGAGAGAGGAGGGGGGAGAGAGAGAGAGAGGGAGAGAGAGAGAGGGAGAGAGAGAGAGAGAGAGAGAGAGAGAGAGAGAGAGAGAGAGAGAGAGACGGAGGGAGAGAGAGAGAGAGTCAGAAATTTGAATATGGATAAATCTACCAATGGAGACCAGATGGGGGAAAGACTTTTGTGCCAGTAAGGTATACCAAGACTGAATAAAACTGAGGAAATCATCACACTGAATAGATAGTAATATCTATCTATCTATCTGTCTATCTATCTATCTATCTATCTATCTATCTATCTATCTATCTATCTATCTGTCTATCTATCCATACACATATACACATACATACATACACACATATGTATTATGAAATGTCTGCCCTAGACAATCAATTGAGCATCTACTATATATAAAGTATTAGGTGCTTTGGGGACAAAATGAAGAGAATGGTAGCCATCATTCCTATTCTTGAGGAATTTATAAGATCAGCATTCTTTTCCCATCTTTTCTTTCCAGAATAGTCAGCTTTCCTTTTCTCTCTGCTGTTTAACATTCTTGTCAATGATTTAGATCATAGTATCAAACTCAAATAGAAAAGGGGACCATTAATCCCTACGTAAGGATTCCTGGAGTTTTAGGGACCCCTAGTTTTTAAGTCTAATATTATTTCTGTTTTATTGTATGTTTTAATTAAGTATTTTCCAATTACATTTTCATATATTTTGGGCCCATTCATAAATGTTGCTGGCCTGGCTGCACGGGGCTTGTTTGACATCTGATTTGGATGAAGGCATAGATGATGCGCTGCCTTCTGGACATCTCCACCCCAGTGTTCCATTAGTGCCTGAAATCTAACATGTTCAAAACAGAATTCATTATCTTTTCCCTTAAATCCATCCCTCTTCTAAACGTCATTCTTTTTGGGTGCTGAGGACAACAGCATTCTTACAACTAGTTACCAGGGTCACCTTTGATTCTTCCCTCACACTCAAGCCCAGACACATTTGTAGGTATGCAAAGAACATGGGTGGGGTATACTGGCGCCCAGCCTATGCCTATTGACTGAATTCTTGCTTATTCTATCTCCATAATAGCTCTGACTTCCATCGTTTTCTCTCCATTCACATGGCCATGATCTTTTTTGAGGATCTCATTACCTCTAAGTTGGACTTCCTAATGGATCTCCCTCCTTCCTTTCTTTTCCTCTTTCCTTCCTTCCCTCCTTCTTCTCCTTCTTTCCTTTCCTCCTTCCTTCCCTCTTTCCTTCTCCTCTTCCCTCCTTCCTTCTTATCTTCTCTCCTTTCTTCCCTTCCTCCTTCCTTTCTTCTTCCCTCTCCCTTTCTTTCTTTTTCTTCTTTCGTCCTTCTTTTCTCCATTGTCTCTCCCTCTTTCTCCTTTCCTTTCTTCCTTCCTTCCCTCTTTCCTTCTTTGATAAAGATGATGGGTAGAAATTAAGAGGAAGTGGAGACCACCTTAGGGATCATGGACTAACATTTGATACTGGGATAATGTAAGGAGTTTTAGAAAGAGGTTCTTGTCCTCAGGGAGTCTTGATGATGACACAGAACACATACAACAAAAGGAAATGAACATCATCAAGTAGTACATGCCACCTGCCTGATAGGTGGGAGAAACAATAAACATTCTCATATTCTCTGTGCATTTATTTCCAGTCTTCACTGAATCATAAAATGATAAAGTCTCAGAGTTGGAAGGGATCCCAGACACCACCCAGTCCAATCTAGCACAGAAGCAGGAATCTATTTGGGGGAAACAACATTGTAAATTGCTTCTTTCCCAAATATAACATGTTTGAGGATTGGAGGACTGGTCTGCTGGCTGCTTTCTGAGGCACACAGGTAAGAAGTATAGGTAGCAGAAACAACTCTAAATAGAGGCTGACTTGAAAAAGCAAATTCAGGAAGGATTCAGAAACAAGCCTGGGAAGCATCATCTTTTTTCTACTTAGGCTCAGAAAGTTCAGAGGCTAAAGGGGTTCTTTATTACCTTTAGGACATCAAAATACAACCTTTTCTTTTGGGTCAGTCAATAAATATTTATCAATATACTACTATGTACTGGGCACTGTTCTAAGTGCTAGGCATTAAAAAAAAGAGGCAAAAGACAATTGCTGCCTTCAAGTTGCTTACAATTTAATGGAAGAGACAACATGCAAAGAAATATATACAAACAAGCTAATGCAGGAAAATAGGAAATTGTTGTGTTTGTCCTTTGTTCTCGAAGAGGACCATGACATCAGGAAGAAGATGACATGGCTTGTAGTTGACTTTGATTTGAGTGAGGGAGGGCTGTGCAAGGTTACGAGCTTCACTTTTTCCTACAGAGCCATCTGGGTCCAGTGGCCAGATATTCATCAGGATGACTGGAGATGGCCCAGGATGCAATGGGAGACCCTGGCCCTTTCATGTTAACGGCCTTTTCACGTTCTCACTTTGAGTGAGATAATGCCCATTCAATGGCCTCTTCAAGTATTTCCTCAAGGGATGGCCATTTAATAAAAAAAAATCGAACGGAGAGGGAAAGACCCTCAGGTTTCCTGGCCAAAAGAGAAACAGTTAATATTTAGTACTTACAGGAAAATAGGAAATAATAATTAAGAGTTTGGAGAGAAAGCTTCATGTAGACACATAGGTTCCCAAGTTGGCAATATCACCCCCTGGGGTGAACTAGAACTATCCAGGGTGGAGGGCAGTAGTAGTCTCAGGTGCAATTGGTGGGGTGTTGAATAAAAATAAGGGCATGGTGGAAGCATAAGGGAAGAAGAGAAGAAAATTTTGAAAAACTGTTCATACATGTTTCATCTGTTGTACAACAATTAAAGTTGTAATGATTACATTATTTCCCAAATAAACACACAAAATGCAAATTATAATCAATCAAGTCCACTGACAGCTCTTAACAAGCAAATGCTGGCAGGTGAGTGTGTTGCACGTTGTAGGGATGTCCAGCATACATCAACATATGTGCATGTTATTACTTGTTTACAATACTATACAGTTATATGATGCAATATTGCATCATCAAAATTTCAATGCAGGAAAAAATATCACAAATTTACAATAGATTATTAAATTGAAGTTCCTTCATTTAAAAAAAAACATATCTTTTGAAGTGATGTGAATTTCAAATAACTGTTAAAGGGTAGAAGAAAGTAGATTGCCAGTGGGGGTGATGAGTAATTATTTCTTTTGAAAGGGGGTCAGTAGGCTAAATAAGTTTAGGAACCTCTGTTTAGAAGATAGGATTTTAATTGGGATGTAAAGAAAACCTGGGAAGCCAGTAGGTATAGATGGAAGAAGGAGAGCATTCCAGGCATGGAGGATAGACAGAGAAAATGGTGGGAGCCAAGAGATGGAGCATCTTGTTCTTGGAAATATCAGGGAGGCGAGTGTCACTGAATCAATGGGTTTTTAGCAAGGAGCAAGGTTTAAGAAGCCTGGAAAATTAGGAGGGTGCTGGGAAATGAAGGGGCAGCTAAGTGGCATGGCAGACAGAATGTCAGGCCCGGAGTCAGGAAGATCATCTGCCTGAACTTAAATCCAACCTCAGATACTTACTAGCTGAGTCCTATTGGGCAAGTCACTTTACCCTGTTTGCCTCAGTTTCTTCATTTGTAAAATAAGCTGGAGAAGGAAATGTCAAACTACTCTAGTATCTCTACCAAAAAAACCCCAATTGGGGTCATGAAACAGCCATGAAAAAATATAAGGCTGAAAGTATGATTGGCCAACAGAAGGTAATGAAGGGCTTTGAATGCCAAGTAGAACATTTTGTCTTTAATCTTGGAGGTGGTAGGGAACCACTGGAGTTTAATGAGTGGTATGCGTGTGTGTGTGTGTGTGTGTGTGTGTGTGTGTGTGTGATATGATCAGACCTGTGCTCTAGGAAAATCACTTTAGAGTGGGGAGAGAATTGGAGAGAAACAGCCCCCTTACTGGCTATTAGTAGTCCAGGTGTGAGGTGATGAGAGTCTGCACTGTGAGAGTGGCAACAACAGAGAGAAGGAGACATATTAAGAGGTATGGCAAAGCTGAGATCAATGGGCCTTGGCAACAGGCTGGATATGTGGGGTGAGAGAGGGTGAAGTGCTCAGGATGACTCCCAGGGGGTGAACCTGAGGGTCTGAGAAGATGGTATTGCCCTCTTGTTGTGTTCATCCTTCACTTTCGAAGAAGGCCACGCCATCAGAGAAATGATGTCATGACTTGCCCTTGAGTTTGTTTTGAGTGAGGGAGGGCTGTGCAGGTCACCAGCCTCACTTTCTCCTCCTGAGCCATCAGGATCCAGTGACCAGATATTCATCAGGATGACTGGAGATGGCCCAGGATACAATGAGAGACCTTGACCTCTTTAGCCTTAGGTCTATTCTGGTACTCACTTAGGGTGAGGTAAGGCCCAAACAGTGAATAGGCCTATTTAAGAAGTAGTCAGGGAGTGGCCCCTTTAATGAGCAAAAGAAAAATAACTCAATCAAACTGGAAGGGAAGGGAAACAGTTACAACTGATAATCACTCTTTAGCCAGGAGGGGTCCAGGAAACAGCCTTAAGTGGAGTTTGGGCAGTGACCCAGTCTGTGGACTTCAGAGTACAGTAGGTTTAAGGTTTAAGGTCAGGAGGGGAGAGGACAGGAGAGGGCAGGACAGGAGAAGACAGGAGAGCAAAGCAAAGCAGGAGAAGAAAATGGGGTTGGTGCCTTGCACAATCCTCCCTCACTCAAAACAAGTCATATCATCATTTCTCTGATGTCATGGTCCTCTTCGAAAACAAAGGGCAAGCACAAACCTGTGAGTAGACTGAGCTGTCTAAATGGGGACCCAGATAGCTGGGGAACTCAGCTCATTCTGTCCCATCTGTCTCCCCCTCCCTTTCCTTCTCCTCTGCAAAGGAAGGTAAATTTGGATGGCCAGACATGCCCAGTTAACTTGGGGCTTACTGGTCAGCTTTGCTATTGCCCTCTATAGTAATAGGAAAGGTGGGGTGGGCCAGGGCTTGGGATCGGAGAGAGGGTTCTGTTTTAGGCATGCTGAGTTTGAGATGTCCAGTTAGAGATGTCTTAAAGGCAGTTAGAGATGAGAGTTTGGGGGTCTTTAGAGAGTTTGGAGGCAGATAGATAGATATAGAGCATAGAGATGGTAATTAAATTCATGGAAACTGATGAAATCTCCGTGTGAAGCAGTGTAGAAGGAGAAGAGAAAAAGTCTAGGACAGAATCCTGATGGACAACCAGGGTTAGATAATGTGATCTGGAGGAGGATCCAGCAAAGGAGACAGAGGAGGAGCAAGCAGAGAGGGAGGAGGAGAGCAGGAGACAGGGTATGGGAAAACCTAGAGAGAAGAGAGCCTTAACAAGGAGAAACTGGATCAGCAGAGTCTAGGTTGCAGAGAGGAGGAGGATTAAGAAAGGGGCTTCACGCCTCCACGGTCTGGCTGTGGTTGGCTTGGTTTCACATACCATACCCCATGCTGTGCTTTAGCACGACTAACTAACTATAGACTATATGACATTCCATCTCCCACAAGCTGTCTGTGCTCTGGGCCAGAAATGTCCCCCCTCTTCACCTCTGCTTTTCTTAAAGTCTTAGCTCACATATCACCTCCTGCATGAACCTTCCATCATTCCTTCCTCTCCTCCTGCCAGTTGATAGTTCCCCTTTAATATATACTTTTTTTCTACTTACTGGGAACCAGGAAGACTCATCTTACTGAGTTCAAATCTTACCTCTGACCCACACTAGCTGTGTGACCCTGGGCAAGTCACTTAACCCTATTTGTCTCCGTTTCCTCATCTGTCAAATGAACTGGAGAAGGAAATGGCAAACCACTCCAGTGTCTTTGCCAAGAAAACCTCAAATGGGGTTGTGAAGAGTCGGACCCAACTGAACAACCACAACATATGCCTTGTGTTGCTCCAATAAAACATAGGCTCCCAGAGGGCAGAAACTGTTGTGGTTTTGTCCTTGTATTGCCAGTGAGCAGCATGGCATCCAGCACAGGATAGATCCTTAACAAATGTTTACCAAATAGAGAATCCACATGAATATTTTACACAGCGCTTTGAATTCCTCTGATGAATTGGCCTACATATATACAGCTGAATTATTACAACTGTTACCATTAACAATGGTCAGGTCATTGCCACCATGTAAGCTGTTCCAAAACATAACAGCTCTATCAGGGAATTTAATTTAATTGAGACATACTGTAATTTGGATTACATTTTTTTCTAATTTAATTCCTTCTGCCTTATTTTTTTTATTGTGTAGTTGTTACTATTTAAATTATTAATTTAGTCACTTTGTTTTATTGTATTTTTACTGGCACTGCTCATCAGTACTAACAGATTTAAATATGGGTCTCAGTGGTTACTAAAAGCAAAGTGATGTACGATGAAAATAGTGGAAAGAAATAAGTACACAGCAAAGGTTTACTTATTTAAACCAGTCCATAATGTACAATAATTCTAGTCTTTCTCAGCCTCCCTTAACCTCTATGCCTTAACCACATCTGCCAGAAACATTAACGTCACTATTCAGAACTTTACCAAAGAGAGGGATCTTAGTGGTCTCCTCACTGCCCTTAAAGTCGGCTAGAATGCTGGATGTGACATTAAGAAGACCTGAATTCAGATCTGGTCTCAGATGCTTGCTAGCATGTGTGGGACTCGGTTTGCTTCAGTTTCCTCATCTGTAAAATGGGGGCAATAACAACATTTACCTTCCAGAGTTGTTGCAAGGACCAATAAGCTAACATATGTAAAGTGCTTTGCTAGGTTTTGTTATTTGTTATAAATATCATGATGATATACTTATAACACTCCTTGAGATAAATGGTGCAAGAGTTACCCCCTTTTATAGCTAAGGAAATAGAGACTTAGAGGGGGTAAATTAAGTTTGGTGCCTTGTGCATAATAGGTTGTACTCAGAATCACTAGACATCTGGGTTCAAATGTTGCCTAAGGCACTTACTAGCTAGAAGCTTACTATGGTTATATGGTTATAATACTTCCCCTCTTTGAGATACATCAGAGGGTTGTAGTGAGGCTTGAACAACACTTGGGGTGCAAAGCATTTCATAATCCTTAAAGTGTGTTTGTCCTTCGCTGCCAAAGAGGACCATGCCATCAGAGAAATAATTACATGACTTTGCATTTGACTTTGTTTTGAGTGAGGGAGGGCTGTGCAGGTCACCAGCCTCACTTCTTCTCCAGAGCCATCTGAATCCAGTGACTACATATTCATCAGGATGACTGGAGATAACTCAGGATAAGGCAATTGGGGTTAAGTGACTTCCCCAAGGTCACACAGCTAGTGAGTGTTAAGTGTCTGCGGTGAGATTTGAACTCAGGTCCTCCTGACTCCTGCACTGGTGCTCTATCCAGTGCACCACCTAGCTGCCCAATCCTTAAAGTGCTCTACACATGACAGTCATTAGATACATGATCTGAATATTAAAGACAGTATCACAAAACAAAATAAAAGAGAACCAGATCATGTAATTTGCATGAGAAGGGACAGAGACAATCACAAAAATTAAAATAGATCACTTTGATTATGTGAAACTGAAAAGCTTCTATACAAACAAAATTAAATGCATCTGTATAAGTAGGGATTTGACTGAATGGGAAAAAAAATCTTTGTATCAAATTTCTCAGATAAGGTTTTGGTATCCAAGATATACAGACAACTAACAGATATAAGGGAAGGGAAAATAAGGAAAGAGCCCTTCCTGTAAGAAGTTTTATATTCTCTATATCTATATATGTATATATATGAGAGAAATATAGATACCTATCTATCTACCTATCTACCTACCTACTTATCTATCTATCTACTTACCTATCTTCGTCTTTCTATCATCTATCTTCATCTATCTATCTATCTATCTATCTATCTATCTATCTATCTATCTATCTATCTATCTATCTCCTTTCACTAGCTGCTCAGAAATGTTCATAGCATTATGGGAAATTGGGGAAAAAAAAAGAAAGAAAAGAATAAAAAAAGGAAACAATTTAAAGATCCAAAATCAGAGGAATGGTTAAATAAATTGTCTTCTGTTAGCATGTAGGCCTCTTGGAGTCAGGGGCTGGTTTTGCCTTTCATTGCATCCTTAATGCCCACCACAATGCCTGACACATTATCATAATTTAATAAATCATGGTTGACTAGACTTGACTCGTTAATGAAATGGAATACTATAATGGCCACTAAGACCAACAAATATCCCCAGTACCTAGTGCAGTGCCTGGTACCTAGTGAATGCTTAATAAAGGCTGATTGACTCATTGATTTGAAAGACTTTATGAAATAATGCAAAAAAAAAAACAAAACAGAGAAATGAACTATGACCATACTAAAAGAAAAGTGATTGGGAGTACACAAGCAAGGACCCCTCCTGCTGCGATTTAGTGGGAGTGACTGAAAGGTTGTTATGCCACTTTATGTTGGAGTTAATTAATTTAAATGTAAATAGTTACTAAACAAATATAGTTGTTTGTATTTATGTTCAATGTTAGGTTCCTTAAAAAACTGTTTGCTAAAAATAAAAAAATAAGCTTAGCTAATAGCTAATCTTAGTGTTTATATGCTATTAACATTCATCCTCACCAAGAGTCTAGAGCAGAAACTAGCTTAGAGCAGGTGTTAAGGTAGCAAGCAGGACTCATACAGGAAATGATGCTTCTTGGTACCGCTTGGTAAAAGGTAGGTGGGGTTACACATACACACACTCATATGTGCACCTACACACACAGGCACGTACGCACACACCTCTTATATGAAGTTACCCTTAAGAGGGATAGTGTCAAGTACAAATTTTACACAGATACATTTCTGTGCTTCCTTCCCAGAAGATCAGACCACTGAACAAGGGACCCTCCCTTACTCTTTTAGGTTACAGACTCAGAATCTCCAAGTTGGAAGGGACCTTTCTTTCTTCCTATCTAGCCAACTTCTTCATTAGCGTCTTAAAGTATAAGACCTACTCTCTTTCCTTTTGTAGGATAATAGATTTAGACTTGAATGGGAATCTGGGGTCTTCTAGTCCACCCCTTTCATTAGGGATGAGGAAACTGAAGTGTCATGGTTTTATTTTTTAATTTATTATCTTTTTTTCATTTTCTCCCTCTTCCGCCCTCAACTCCCCTCCTCCAAGTGAAAAACAAAAGAAAAGGAAAATAAAGCCCTCATAGCAAATATACCTAGTCAAGCAAAGCAATTTCCATCATTGGCCAGGTCCAAAAATCTCCATGTCATTCTGCACTTTGAATCTTTCAGCTTCATGTGAGTGGCATGTAATATGCTTCATCCTTAATTTTTTACAATCAGAGATCGTCCTAAAGTTTTTCAAAGTTTTTTTTTATACCATTGTGTAAATCTAATCTATTCCTCTGGAAAAAAAAGGCAGATCCTCCAGGTACTAGTGATATCCTGCACAGTTTCAATGATATCTCAGGTATAATTTATCTCCTACATGGAAACCTCTAGTTTCTGCCCCTCATCTGCTAGTGCTGTCCTCCTGGTGACCAGACATCAAGTTGTACACAACTTGATTTTATCTAGTTATATACAGGTTGCCTCCTCTATTAGAACATAATCTCTCTGAGGGCAGGAATAAGCTTTGCCTTTTATTGTTGCTTCTTCAACATTTAGCATAGCATGTGATATAAAAATCTGCATACCTCCTTACAGGCAAGCTATGACCATGATTGTTTCCCCTTTGTTTTGGTTATTGTCTCCTATGAATTATTGGACATTTCCTCAGTTATTACTCTTGTTATAGCATTTTCATACTCTCTGTGGTATCTGGTTAAGCGGCTGTATGCGGGCAATTCTCCACTTTTAATTTAAAACCACCCGGATCCAAAAACTCCAAAGTGACATATATTCTTTTTGGTCCTGGTTAGATGCACCCCATTCCTAGTCAAGAGTCCAATGTTCTTACATCTTTAGCCCTGGTCCAGAAATCCAAATACTTTTCTGGGACATTTGTTTCTTTCCCATTGATGTTTTCACATGATCTTATTCCGTCAACAACCGTGATGAAACACCACCTGGACTCCTGAATTCTTTTGTTCCCTAACTGGTGCTTCATATTCTATCAAGATGTTTTCAAGAGTCTTTCTAACAACATCATTTCTTACTTCTCTGGAATTTACTTTCCTAATCTACAAAAATGAGGCCCCATCTAATTTTAAAGTCTTTGACCCTATGTCCAGGATCAGGGTGGGTAGTCATCAGGTTTGACAGAACTAGAGAGGCCCTCTGTCGTAGGAAGACATCATCCCTCCTCAGGCTTAATGGATGATTGAATGAAAGAAAAACCACTTAATAAATACATTTTCTGTACCAGGCAATATATTTTAAAGGAGACAGTGTCTGCCTGAGAGCGCATATTCTAAAAGGGGAAGAGAACACATACAGGGGAAGTGAGATTATTTTGTTCTGGGGATGACTAAAGGTATGTGGTGGGGATGGGGAGTCTGGTACACATGGTTGACTGGTAGATGGTGAGATAGCCTGGGTGGATGTGGAAACAAGACTTCACATCTAGGATCATCCAGTAGATAGAGTGTGCTAGTTTGCACATACTCAGTGACCAATCAGCCGAGTTGGTCCCTACAGCAGGAGCTCCAAAGATGGGGGTGTATTTAATTTCCTTAGGAACTGGGTCCTGGATTCTAGAAGAGCTAGTGTTCAGGTTTCAGGTCTCTGGTCTGGTGTGGAGAAGGACTAGGTCAGTGAGGGCAGGCAGATGGTGAGATCAAATGAGTTGATATATATAAAATCCTCTGCAAACCTTATGGTACTATATGAATGCCAGCTAATAAAATTATTTAAAATAATAATTATTGTTATTATGATAGCCTAGGTGGAATGTCTAGTGTCAAGCTGTCTTGGGCCTTTTGCCTTGTTCCTATAGCCAGTACAGCTGTCATTTCTCCTGATGGCATCCTCTTCTATCCTCTGTGGAGCATGGGAAGCCAATTCTCTCTTAGGAGATTCAGATCTAACCTCCATAGGAAGAATCTCAAATTGATTATGCAACTCGTAATTCAGAGGTTTGTCTCTTTCTTCTCTCTTTCATATCATCCACTTTGATGATTTTTCTGACACAGGTTTGGATTCGTGTCTTTCTCCTTGTATTTATTCTCCTGTCCCCTCCTCCCCTCCAGAACTCTTCATTTCCCTGATAATCTAGAAAGTCCATAGAGAGGGGAATAAAGTTTGAGCTGAAAGGCATCTTAGAAATATATCTCACACATTCATTTTACAGATGAGGAAACTGAAGCCCATAGAGGTTAAGTGATATGCCCAAGGTCAAACAAGTAGTAAGTGGCAAAGTTAGGATTTGAACTTAGATTCTGTGAATTCATATACAGATCCCTTCTCATTGTACTGTTTCTTTCTCCTATAACAGGGAGATTAACTTTAATTTCTAATGCTGATATTAATTGGCTCTGGATGAAACACAATGCAATCATAATCCAGTCTTGATGGGTCACTACAAGTCAGTTAATAAACATTGATTAAGCCCCTAGTATGTATCAGGCTCTGTGCTAGGAATAGGTTACAAAAAAAGAGGCAAAAGACAGGCCCTACCCCCAAGAAGCTCATACTCTGATGGACTCATGAGCTAATATTTGCTCTTTCTATGTACGGTGATTGAGATCCACAACTCATTGTTACTCTTACTAATAACTCTGTCAGTTGGTCAGCTGGAGTCATCACTTGGTGATGGTAAGGGATAGCCAGAGTGTTCCCCTGGTGTTCACTCTTATGAAGAGTGTTCACTCTTAGGAAGCTAAAAGACCCTGAGGAAGACCTCCCAGCATATTAGGTCAACTTCTTATGAAGAATTTCCGGAGAAAAGTTACCCAAGACATATGTGTAGGTGAGATCAGACGTCTTAGTGGCTACTCATTATTTCTAGGATAAAAACATTTCTATTTGTGACTTTTTTTAAAAATAATTTTTATCGATATTGTCTATTTTTACATCACTTACATTTCTCGTTGTAGCTCTCCTCCCATCTCCCTCCCAAAGAGCCATCCTTTATGACAAAAGAATTTAAAATGAAGAAAAAAACAATGCATCAAAATTAACAAATTCAATGAAAAAGTGTTACATTTCTTATGTTCCATACCCATGGTCTCCTATTTCTGCAAAGAAGAGAGGAAGGTGTCTTCTCATCTTTATTCTTTGGGGCCAAGTTAGGTCATTATAATTTTACAGCTTTCCATTTCAGTTGATTTGTTGGGGTTCTCTCCACTTAAATAGACCTAGTCATGGTATGCATGGTTTTATTAACTTCACTGTGCATCAGTTCATATAAGTCTTCTCATTCTTTTTCATATTCATCATATTTATAATGGCATCTCTACCTAGATGTTACACTATCACTTCATATACAGTATGCCCAAACTGGGGGAGGGGAGAACCTGTGGCCTTGAGGCCACATGTGGTCCTTTTGGTCCTCAAGTGTGGCACTTTAACTGAATTTAAACTTCACAGAACAAATCCCAATTTGGATTCAGTCAAAGGGCCTCACTTGAGGATCTAGAGTGGCTACATGTGGCCTTGAGGCTGAAGGTTCTCCACATCTGCACCCAAATCAAGCCTGTTATTCCTTTCACAAAACCTCTTCCTCTTCTGACTTCATAGGTTCTGTCATTGGCAACACTTGCTCTTTCATGTTCTAAACTTTGGATTTTTCTTTGATGCTTACTCTCTAATCTCATATCCAGTTACCATGTACTATCAGTTCTCTTACATCTTCCTTTCTGTTCTCCTTGCCCCCATCCTAGCACATGCTCTAATTAGCACCCATTAGCAGTCATTTACAAATAAATCTTCCCTTCTCTCTCTTGCCTCTCCAAACCATCCTTAACAACCTTGTCAAACGAATCTTCCTTATGAGTTTCTGGCCATACCACTTCCCTCCTAAAAAAGGAAAATAAAATGGCCCCCTATGGCCAACCCAATTATGTTCAGATGCCTCAACTTCCATCCAGTTCTCTAAGTCTCCAGCCTTGTCTCTTTCTACTCCCTTCTGGGCAGATTATTCCCTGTCCTTTATCCATGCTTAAATCTTTCCCACCTGTATACCTTTGGTCATACTGAAATGGCCTTCCTCAAGAAGAATGAATGAAGCATTTAGGAAGTACTTACTATGCGCAAAGTACTAGAGAGACAAATAGAAAAGTCATACAGTCCCCAGACAACTCATTCTAATGGGGAGACCACAAATCTGAGAGGTTCCAGCTGCAAGTTAGATGGAAAAGTCCCACAGTCCTCAGGGGGCCACAGCAAAGTGGGTGGTAATGCCTCTTCTTTAATGTCATTTCAAAATCATAGGTTTTGATATTAAACCATCTGATAGTGCCAAGGACTTTGGTGGCAAGAACTTTCTTTTCCATGCCTTTAACAGTTGTGGCTGTAACACCTGCATGAGCAGTTGCCAGGCTGCATCTCCATAGGGGTTTTTGCCCAGAATGGTGGCTGTGGACAGTGGGCTAGGAGCATTGCTATTTCAAAGGCTTTTGGGCTCAGTGTCCTGGGTGGTCTCCATCAGTGTGTGAGGGGAGATGGTGGTCAAGGTGATGGTGATGAGTTGATGTGTCTGGGACATGCTGCCTTCTGTCTCTTCCTCAGGAGAGTTGTTTCATCTAAACTGGATTGCCGACCCTGTGTATGGCATTTGGTTGGCAGTTGGGAAGGGGGCATGACTGGTTTCTTCTCTGTAGCAGTCACCTCTCCAGATGAGAGCTGGGCTGGAAGCAGGACTTGTGCCCTGGTGGGTGCTACCACTCTTTGGTCTCCCAGGCATATCTCCCTGTTGGTGGCAGTTGGTCAGCAGTTGTTGGTGTTGATGAGGAAAGTAGACCCCCTCTCTTTATAATTTAGATTCCACCTACTGAATTTCCACCCATTCTTTAAAGCTTAAATATCTCTTATTCTACGAAACCTCCTCCAATCTTTTTAGTCATTAAAGACTTTCTCCCCTCATTTCAAATAATATTTTGCTTGTACCTTGCTTTTGAACTTATATATTATTTAGCATTAGAGTTATTTGTGTACATGTAATGTATTTGGACTAGATTACAAGTTCCAGAATGACTTAACATCATAGGATTGACCATGAGGGCAGTGACTACATTTTGCTTAATACCATCTATCTCCCAAGGTTGTTGTGAAGATAATATGAAATCATATTCATAAAGCACTTTGCAAACCTTAAAGTGTTATATAAATGCTAGCTATTGTTATTAAGTTCTAATTATTCCTCCATCTAGGATGGTGTACAACATAATAAAGGTATTAGTTCTAGGACCCCTAGCTTTCCCATTCTCACTGTTGGACTTAATGCCCCATTCATTTCCACTGTGCACATTATAATTCAGGGTTGGGCAATAATGGAGCACACAAAAACAAAAATCAGATTGAATTAAAATAAATAATTAAAATAACTAATATCAAATACAACATGTTACAATCCTTCTGGGTGACACTGTGCATAGTCCTTTCTACTCTCTGTAGATTTCAAAGCACTTAACATTACCTTAAACCTCATTAAGCTGGGTGTTGAATCAGACAACACTTGATTCCCTAACTGTACTCTTATTATTTATTTAGGACCATCAGGGACCTTTAAGGAGTTGGTTCTTAGTGGGAATTACAGGTTCCAAAGTGATGAAACTTTCTCTACAATCTCCCGAAAGGACGAGTACAATTCAACCATTACTCCTTCCTCACAAAGAAGAGATAATAATAAAGAAAGATTATAGGATATCTACCAGGTCTTACAAATAAGTCTTGGCAAGTTTATTTTTATCCAGGCAGGATCTGGACCACTTGGCTATTCATACCTTTGTCCTTTAAAATAAAGGAACCCCTATGCCTTTTTCTGGGGAAGAGAGACTCCCAGAATTTGAGAGTCGGAAGGGACCTTAGTGACCATGTAATCTAACTCATTATAGAGTTTCCACCTCCTTTGCTCTTCTTCCAACTATAACGTTGGAAAAGTTCCTCAGTTTTAAACTTCCAAGAAAGGGGAGCCCTCCAATTCTGGGGGCAGCTTGAGCCACCTTGGGACAACTTGGATTGTTAGGCAGTTTTCCTTGACCCTAAGGTTCTCTTTCTTTGTAACTTCCATTTTTTGCTCCAGGTTCTGCCCTCTGGGACAAAAAGGAACCAGTCTCATCTCTCTTCCATGGGACAGCTCTTCAGACATTTGAATATAGGCATCCTTCCTCTCTAGTCTTTCTCCAGGGTAAACATGTCCATTTTCTTCAAATGACCCTTAGATGACCTGGATTCAAGGTCCTTCATCATCCTAATTGTCCTCCTTTGTGCCCTCCTCTGTAAATGTTTGCACAGATGAAGATAGTGAGGATTTTGGTTGCTTTTTTCCTCCTCAACTAAAGTTAATAATAATGATGATGATGGTGGCTAGCATTTATACAGCACTTTAAAGTTTGCAAAACACTGTATAAATATTATTTCTTTTTTTATCTTGGCAGGTTATTTTTATTATTCCCATTTTACAGATGAGGAAACTGAGCTAAGCAGACATTAAATGATTTATTACATTCACACAGCAAGGAAGTGTCTGACACTGGATTTGAACTCAGGACTTCCTGACTCTAAGATCAACATTCTATTACACTACACCACCAGCTGCTTCTCAAGTTTCAGATTTTTCCTTCACTTCTAGGATGAAAAAAAAATTTATTGCCTTATCTTTTCTGCATTTTAAAGAGAAGAATTTCTAATTCATGAATGGTGACATCATGCTGGCCATTGCATTGTCTGATCTCTGTTTTGTTTTTAATGTGAAGCTCACATGATTCTTTCTAGCCTCTGGAGCATTTAAGTCAACATGATTCTCTTTGCTGATTTCCAAAAGAGGTTATCTGTCCTCTTAGACTCAATTTTTCTTGATATAAACTTTGTCAGACTTTGACTAATTTAATTAAAAAACATTATTCCATTAGAGCCCAGAGCAATAAATCCCCTAAACTAGGTATAGACTATTTGGCCCTATCTAAGTTTCAATATATGTGATTAACAGTAATTACATTCCTGTCTATTAAGTGCTAAGCATCCTTCATATTCAAAATTATGCTTACAACCATTCCTGAAATTAGAAGAGGCAAATTACATGAATACTTTTTGTGGATCCCAGTGGTGAACATGGTGGCAAAAAGCTCTGGAAAAGACAGGCCAATGCAGATGTGGGCAAGGGGCTGATTTTTAGGTGACTGCTGGTCTTAGGCTCGCTTAAGTCTAGAACCTAACACCCACAGTTTCAAGCATCCTAGACATTTCATCTCTATCCTAAGAATCTGAGTCTAGAATGGTCTAGAGTAGAGCAGGACTCTGGGTTTGAGGTCACGAAACTTCAGACATTCTTCCTATAGTACAGCGCCTAGCACATAGCAGACAAAAAGTATTGATTGATTAGTGCTATGGGAGGGGTTCTTAGTGAACACTGATGTGAATGTAAATTTCGGATGAAGAAAAACTGGAACAGTATGGAGGAGAGGGACAAAGTAGAGACTTATGGCTTAGTGATCTTGTTCACTTGAAAGGAAATTCAGAAAAATTGATAGTAGAGACTGACGGGTAAGGAAGAAGAAAATTAAAAGTGGAGGAGAACCAGTGAACATTAAGAGAAGAGTTCTGTTAGAAATGACCTCCAAAAACATTGGAATAGGACATTGGGATGATAGTGTTGTGCACTGGATTTGGCTTCCAGGTCATGAGTTTAAATCCCACTTCTGCCACTTACTCCCTGTGTAATGTTGGGCAAGTTGTTTAACCTCCCTGGACTTTAGCTTCTTCATCTATAAAATGGGCATGAGTTATAAAGCCCCTCCAAAATGACCCTTTGCGGTCCAAGTTCCACGACCAGGCAGTCAATGGATACATGATTACTGATTATAGATTATGGTCTGATGATTGAACTAGCTATAGTGGTGGCACACAAAAGAAGACCTGCTCTTCTACCTTGGTTGAGGGGAAAAGACACACAAATGCTATTATTTAACATTAAGATATGCCAAACTATATGCTACCAAATTTAAAGTCATCTGGAGTTCCTAGAAATGAGCGATCACAGAAGATTGAAAGATAAGCTTTGGACTTCCTTTATTATAGAGGTATGGGACTATGGGCATGTAATGTGACATCTACTGACTGCCTAACACACTCAATTTGTTGGTTATTATTTATTTCTTTAAAACAACTTTGAAATAAAATTTGCTGGGCAGGGGAAGAGATATGCTGAGAATAAACTTGGTACAAAAACAAAAATTCAGTACTCCTTGTACTTCAGCAAGCTGGTACAAAGGGTTAGGGTCACTTGATTGATTGTTCTGTGTTCTTGAAGAGGACCAAAATGACATCACTAAGTTAGAGTCAAGTTACAGCATGTCTAACTGTGTCTGATCAGACCAATACGAACTTGGAATGCTCTACCACAGGTCAGGCACCAATAGTCCATGTGAACATTTGGGCTCGATTCTCTACATATGCACATTTCACATTTCTTTGAGACAAGGAGAGTATGGTCAGTAAGGAAACTACAGTAGAGGAAGGCAACACCAAGCCTTATTGTCTTACTGCCTTCAAACAGTTCTTGAGAGAGCAAGACCAACAGCCAGACTGAGACCTAGATGAAAGACATCTCTCCCTCTTCCTTGCTTGTTCTCCCTTTTTGTCCTCCTTTCTTACCATCTCCTTCCCTTCCCCATCTCTCCTTTCTCATTATTCCTTTCCCCCTCCTTCTTTCCCTTCCTCTCCTTTTCCCTTCTCTTTTCCACTTCTCCTGCCTATCCTTTTTTCTCTCCCTCTCTCTCTTTGTCTCTCTCCTCCATCCTTCTCCCTCTTTGTCTTTTTTTTGACCCCTGAGCTTTTATTCCCCTTTTCTCATATTTCTGCTAGCACTATTGAAGAAGGTCTAGTCTGTAGCTTAAAAGACCCCTGAGTCTCTCTGGTCAGTAGACTTCTTGTAATGATAATAACAGTAGCAGTATTGGGGATCTCTCTAGAGGAGCCCATAATGTATATAAGGGGTAGGAGTCCATGAATTTCCATTTGGACATTTCATGCAAATTAAATGAAATATTCTTGAATCATCATGGATTACCAGATTGCTGAACCTAATTCTATTAGACTTTTTGGCAGGGGCGTGCATAACAGGGATGTGATGGTCATGACATGAGGGTTGGTGGGCACTTAATTGGTAAGAAATCAAATCAAGTTGCTTGTGAAGAAGAAGAGTCCAGCCAAGGTGAAGTTTATTTTGAATATAATTAATACTACCGCACTAAAGTAACCTGATCATTTCTTTCAGAAATTTTGAAAAAAACATGTATGCCCTGTTAAGGATGGTGACTATTTTGAGGTGCAATATAAAATAAAATGTTCAATGATATAAATGATACTTTTGATTGACCTCCTTTCTTTAATTTTTGTTGTCTTTCATTTTTATCTCTTAATCATGATTTGATATGCTTTCCTACTCATGAACCATCCCCAATAAGACAGAAAAACCAGTTAAGCAGAACCAACAAACTTAGTGACAATTTTTCACACTGTAAACAGGGTTATGAATCCATAGTTACCCAAATCTTCACAAAAACAGAAATTCACTTCCTCATGTCTTCTTCCAAAACTGGTGTGATCTCATTTTCAAGATCTTTGTGTGTTAAAAAAAACTTAACTTTCAACTATGTTCCATATTTAAGGGAAACTACAGTAAATGTCATTCAAATATATCTGTAACTATTTTTAGAAATTTGAATCGATATTCCTGTGGGTATATTTTAGGTAATTTTTTATTTCCAATTTTTCCTTTTAAATTAATCTGAAGAAATACCTCCTATTCAGCAGAAAAGAGAAACCATAATACAAAGGAAGAAGCTGAATTGTAGGACAACTTCTTAGAAGACAACAGCTTTGTTATAGAACCGAACAGTGCAAAAACTATCTGCAACTAACAAAATTAATTGGTTTATAAAATACTAGCTTTTATCTCCAACTAATAATTCCCATATATCTCTTAATCTGCCCACAAATAGTTGACAGGAAATAAAATCAGAATTTATTAGTTCAAATTCTCTGAGACCCTCTGATTCATTCTTTTTCATGATATAGTCTTTAAACTTATTTTTTTATGACTTTAATCTTAAAAGATTGATTTTTAATTAAATTCAGAGCAATCGTTCCCTTTTAGGGGAGATGGGGGAAGCCAACAACTTATACTTGAGACCTCTGAGCCTGACACTTTCCCCCACTTTGATGTTGGTTCTGCCATTTTCTCTATATTGTCATCTAATAAAATGTAATGATTTTCATTTTTTATTTTGATACCCAAGACTATTCCTTTTATCTGTTGCTTCCCATGTTTCAGTCCATAAATAAATCATACAACAAAATAAATGAGTTTATCTTGTGTTTATTTGGAAACGGTCAACTCTTGATGGGGAAGGAAAAAAGTCACTTTCCCTCTTTGAACTGCTTCTATTTTTCTGATCACATTCAAGGTGTCATGTCAATCAAAATCATACACAAGGGCCACATTTGGGGTATTTCAAGCCTCTGATGCTGTTTGATCAGCATATTTTAAAATGAAAGCACATCTGTCTTTTGTCAACAGCCTTCTCTGCAAGGCTGCTGTTTTAATAATCTGTTATACTGTATAACTATTAAGCAGAAACAATATTAATCCCCAGCTGCTTTTTAAAATGAGAACACGTGCGATTGTTTGATTCATATCCTCATTCTGGTTAGTCCTTCCTGCATCTCTTTGCAAAAGTTGTCAATGCGCTAGGATGACTCTTTTGTCGACCCCCCAAAAAGGGGCATTGGCAAACTTGCTCACCTTCACATTTTCATTCAGCCCTTCTAACATCAAAGAAAATTAGACCCAATTCAGCATCACTTTAGAGAGCATGATGCGTGTGTTATCTAGAATTATTTTCCTTCACAGATTTTTTTCTCCTCCAAAATATCTTTCACACTGAGAGTGCACCCTCTTTTCTTAGGTTAATTGCTGAAATATGATGTGGCTTGGTTGCATTTTTAGCAATTTCCGGATTCTATTCCAGGACATTTGGGATGGAGCCCAAGAGCTTAGCATGTTTTCCTTTTTTCATGGTAAAATTGTGCAAATATGCATTAGAGTGTGAAAACAAACAGTCTAATACATTTTTGCAAAGCTCTTTATGTTTACTGTTTACTGCAGATACCAGATCCTAATTAAAATGCGCTAACAAAAGCCAAGATACAAAGAACAAAGATATAACGAAACTTCATCTTTATAAAATATTTGCGATTAATCTCAGGGGAGTTTGTTGCCATCTCCCACTATGAGGAGATTTTAAAAGACTTCTGACAACAACAGAAGCATTCTAAAGTCTAATGTTACCATGTGTTCAATGAAAATAAATCATGCTAGGCTGGGTTGTGATTAGGGGGTTGGGGAAGGGGGCAGTTGGCAGGGGGAGAAAAGAAAAAAAACTTCTCTAGCCATTCTAATAATTTTTCTTCAGTTCATGGTACTTGCTATTTTCACCATTAAATTGAAATACATATAATGAATTTTTTAAAAAGAAGTGAACAAGGTAATGTCAATTTGCCCAAGAGACCCTTTTTGGGAGATCTGGTTTTAACTGCTTAATTACAACTAGGAAACTTCACATTTGTAGGTGACTGAAAGAATCTAAAGGAAGACTTGAGATCCATTGGGTAGACCCCTGTGGAGGATTCGTGGAAGGATACAGACCAAAGATTTGCCCAGTATGAGAAGGCATGGATGCTTGCAATGTGCACAAGAGTAGAGAGTGCCCTCATTGCTATGGTAATAGATCCAAAAACATCTCTAAGTGATCTGGTGTTAGTATACAGGATGGAAGGAAGGAAGTCAGGGTGAAGGCAGTGAGAGCTACAGCAATAGTCTAAGGATGAGGAGGTACTGGTTCAAACCAAGATGGCGGCAGTAGAAATAGGAAGAAGGGGGACATATGGATGAACAATCAATAGCAATAATAACTAGTGTTAATATAGTGCTATTAGACTTGCAGAGCACTTTACAAATATCATGTCATTTTGTTTGCACAACAGACAACCTCCTTGGGAAGAAGGTGCAATTGTTATTAGCATTTCACATGTAACCCAGGCTTCTCTAGGCATGCCCAGTCTAATGCAGAAATGCCCTCCAGGGATCTTTCTGAGCATGCCCAGTTTACCTAACATAACCCGCCTACCGTATGGGTGGGGGATAGCCTCCTTTGATTGGCAGTCTTCATCTTCAAAACTGGCAAGACAGAGCAGTTTGCCCATTTTTGGCCATGCCTTATGTTCCACCATCTTTCACCATGTTCACACACTTTTCATAAACTCCTATCTGCTGCCTATATCATGAATACCATGGACTGAACTAGTGAGGGGAAAGGACTCACCTTTCCCTGTTTACCTCTCTTTTACCCTAGCTCTGAGGAATGAGTCTGGTTGCATTTATTTCTGTTCTGTGCTTGTCCTTAGTTTCAGGCGCCAGAGGTGATCCTCACAGTCCTGGGGGTTCCAGCTGCTGGAGCCAAGACTGAAGGCAGTGGGGTATAGCCAGCCAGCCTGGCAAGGAAACCCTGAGGAGCTAGGGTGCCTGGGACATGAGCCTGAGGCAGGGTTTTGGACTTAAAACTAGGACTGCGTTCTATAGGAACTGAGCTGAGCTGTGAGCCTAATCCCCTTCCTCTCCACAGGGAGTTTCATGGTGCAAGGAAAAAGGAGGATAGTGTCTTGCAAATGTTGGATAAGAATAAGTTTGTATATTTGTGATTGTACCTTATGAAATTATTCCTTTGTCAACAGTCTTGTGTTACATACAGATGGGGAAACCTGAGGTGGACAGTGTTAAGTGACTTGCTTAGAGTTGGTCACACAAGCTAGTGGTTGAGGCTACATTTGAACTCAGGTCTTTCTGTCTCCAGGTCCAGTACCCTATTCACTGTATCACCTGCCTGCCTCAAAAGTACTTGGTTCCTGATATAGAGAAGAAGAAAAAGAGATTAAAAAATGAATATGAGATTCTTACCTTGAGTGAATTAGAGATTGGTAGGTACCCTAGGCAGAAATAAGAAAGTAAGGTGATAGAACTGTTTTCTGGGGGGAAGATCATGAGTTTCACTTTAAATTTCCAGACCTTCCTAACTCTAGGTCCAATTTTCCAGCTGTTATCCTACACTTTCTTCAAAAAAATGTATGACTCCAACCTTTAGTTCAGAGCCAAATTGGATTTTCATCACAGAACCATAAATTTGGAACTGAAAGGGACCTCAGACACCATCTAATCCAGCCCTCTCTTTCTTTCTTTAAAATAGTATTTTATTTTTTTCTGATTATATGTAAAGATACATTTTAACATTCATTTTTTATAAAATTTTGAATTCTGCATTTTGTCCATCCCTCCTCTCCCCCCTCCCTAAGACAGTAAGCAATTTGATATAGGTTATATATGTGCAATCATGTAAAATATATATCAATATTAGTCATCTAACCCTTTCTTTTTACAGGTGAGTAAATGGAGGCCAAGAGAGGTTAAATGATTTGACCAAGTAAGTGGCAGAGCTGAGACATGAACCCAAGTACTCTGACTCCAAATCCAATGTTAGTACTATTTACTACCTTACCTCAAAATAGTAGTGAGGGCTCTCAGTGGATAAGTGTTGGACTTGAGTTCAAATTCTGCCTAAATGCTATCTAAGCTAGCCACTTAACCTATGTCTGCCTCCATTTCCCCATCTGTAAAACAGGGCTAATAAATAGAATATTGTGAGAATCAAATGAGATAACATATGGGAAATGCTTTACAAATCTTAAAGCACTGTGTAAATGCCTGCTATCACTGTAGGGAAGAGCCAGAAAACACCTTTGAGATGACTGAGCCAACTCCCCTCTGCTCTTCCCACCCAACTCATTTCACAAGTGAGGAAAATGGAAGCCATAAAGCTGAAGGGTTTTGCCCAGCATTGCACAGTGATTTCGTGGTACTTAACCCACTAAATGATTGCTGCTGGGAGTAGAATCTAAGTCTCCTGACTCCCAGGTTTGTACTCATTGCAGAAGGGGAAAAATATTTTTTTTCCATTAACTTCTTTTCCAAAGGAGGGCTACTTGGAGTACACGGGGTGTTCAACAAAGATTAGCACTTCTGGTTGGAGGGCTTGTCAAGCCCCTTTCAGGACTGCTCATCTCCCTTTGGTATCTACCTGGCATTTCACTCGCACTTGTGACTCCAAGAAGCTGCAGCATGCCCCGTAGCCACACCCTGGTTAACCATCTTAGCAGACGGGTCAAACCAGCTTGACGGTAAAGACGGGCCTCAAATCTGTTGGTGAGTTATGGGGATGTCTACCCCAAGCATGTGAAGACTTTCCCCAGTGAAATGGGTGGATAAGAACAATTTGTTCCAAAGGCTACGAAGGCTGCTGAAGCAGACACAGTGGATTGCTCAGAGCTTGGTCAGACATTGATGTAACCAACATCATCCAATACATCCTTGACTATCACCAGTCTTGACTTTTGTCCTGCCACTAGATTTCGATGAGAGTGAGACTGATGACTTTGTGCAACTCTGATTAGTTAAATCCAATTCATACACAAGTCAAAATATCACCTGTAAGGTCATTGGTCCAATTTGAAAACAAAGGACAAATAACTTGTATTCCCAACCCTAAGTCAAGGGGTTGATGCAGGACAAAAGGATGCAGTTGTCAAAAATGACCCAGCCTCCAAAGAGAAATGGTCTAAATATACATACATACACATGTACATATATACAAACATACATACACACATATGTATATACATGTATGCATATGTATACACACACAACTACTGGAGTAGGAAAAGGGGTTTGTCCACCTATAAGCAGTTCTATTCCCTGCCTCTGTTTCCTTCTTCAACTTTTCCTCTATTGCATGAAGAGCTTCTCCTTGCCAGAGCAAAACCCTTTGAGTACACATATAATCCCATTGCATCCCGTCTTCTCCAGCAGACTTCTCTTCTAGCTGCAAGGCATGCCCACTAGCCATGGTGTTCCCAAAGACTGTCCAGTGCCCACATTTCACCTCTGTATTATAATCACAAGAGAAGATTTCCTGGGCGAGAGAGGCTATAAATTCTCAAATTCTTTTTAGTTACTTCTCTCATTGGTATTTTAAAGAACAGCTATTTCATGGAGAATCTAGGGTCAAAGGTATTCTATAAATCCATTTGATTCCTGATACTTGCCTAGAATTACCTAGACAGTATGGCGTAGTAGAAAGAACATTGGCTTTGAAATGAGAGGTTCAAATCTCAAATATGTGTGTGTGTGTGTGTGTGTGTGTGTTTGTGTGTGTATGTTCCCTTCCAGCACTATATCCATGATCCCTTGGTCACTCATAGTGAGTGAGCATTCTGTCTTTGAGTAGGGTATGTGAATCAACAGTAGTAAACCTACAATTATTAAGGGGGCATTTCTTTTCAGATTTATTGTGGATAGAGTACTGGACCTGGGGTCAGGAAGACATGAGCTTGAATCTTTCCTTAGATGCTCTCCAGCTATGTGATCAACCACTTTGAGCCTAAGTTTCTGCATCTATAAAATGGAGGGTTAGATTTGATGGTCTCTAAGTTCCCTTCCAGCTCTAAAATGATGATGACCCAGAGACGGAGACACAGATAAAAGCAAGCAGCCCCACAACAGGATATATCTGGGTCTCCGTCAATGGACAGGCTTCTAAAGATGATCTCGGCCCTTCATTCTTTCTCACTGCCCCGATATTTCAGCTAACCTCTGCTCTCATCTGGAGAATTGTGGTATGTTGAGAACTGTTTACAGTAGGTTTGCAGCCTAAATAGCAGCAAATTTTTGCTCAGCACCAGCAACTGCCAACAAAAATGAGGAAGGAAATGACCTAAGGGGACTGAGTCTGAGGCAGGGGTGGGGGCAGGGTAGAAAGAACCCCAAGTAATTCAGAATCAGGCAGCCAGTGTTGGGTATAGAACATATTTTGACAAGGTGATTGTAGGCTACCACAATTGTGAAGCATAGGCAAGAAAGTATTTTAACAGGATATATGGTGTCCCTTCAAGTAAAGGAATATAACTCTAAAACGATTACAAGATTATAGGAAATGTGACTTATGGGAAACTGTTGGTTGAATGTTCAAGGAATTATAAGTAACAAGAATGATGGCAACTCTGCCCTATTATGTCTGTGCCATGCCCATTGAAGTTATGTTTGGGGAACTGGTTGTGTAAGAAGGAACTTAGAGGTCAGATTGATTTGATGTAAAATTAAAATACAAAAGATAAACTTTTGGTCTCCTGTTCTCTTATTTTTCTCCCATATTACCTACTACTCACAGTCTTTTCCAGAGATTTGCTCAGATCTGTTTTGTGGTTCTCCATATATTCATTCATTAATTCATTCAAAAGGCATTTATTCAACAACTAATATGTGCCAGACATTGCCCTGGGCCACAGAGACAAAAACAAAATAACTTCTGGAGAAAGGGAGTAGAGCAGGGCTCTTAGCCTAGGGTTCATGAGCCCCTCAGGTCTGTGGATAGATTTCAAGGAGGTCTGTAAACCTACATGGGAAAATGCGTAACTTTATTTTCACTAATTTCTAATTAAACTAGGGCATTTTTTTTCAACTATTTGAAAATATTCTGAAGACTTTCTAGGTTGCATCTGACCATCAATAGGGTCTATGGGACAAAAAAGGTTGGAATAATGGATGACTATAGCTCCTCTTCTAGAATTTTCATAAATTTTGTCAAGTCATCCCAACATCCTCATTATACCATGCCAACCTTCTCCACTCCGTTGAGTCAAATATTCTCATTTATCTTTTTTTAAAACTATTTTTGCCACTCCTAAAAGAAAATGTGATATGGTAGAAAGTACTAGATCTAGGCTTGTAGCAGCAAGTACCCTAACACATCCAGGATGGCCTGGTAGCACAGGTTCTTAGATCTGCTTTTTGAAAAGGAAAGCACTTTTTGAGGGTAACAATCTTATCTTCTTTAATCACATATACCAACAGAGAAAATACAAGCAGAGAATTAAAGACCAATAGACAGGGCTTCTGTCTGAGGTTAAGTAATACATACATCACAGAGCAATAGACAGATCCAACTGTCTGACCATTACATTCATACATAGTTACCAGAAAGAAGCACCAATATCTGAGTTTTTAAAGTAGGGGTGGGGGAGAAGAACTCCTTAATAGCTACCCAGAGTCTCATCTGGCACATGAACCTTCTTCCAAGTCCCCAAAGCAAAACCTCACAGAGTGTAGATACGCTTTTTAAAGCCAGAGGGCATGACCCTCCTGACCCAATGCCTCATTAGCAGTACAAAAGGTGTGGGCCTTCCTACAAAACAAGCCTCCCCTAATCAAGCTCCCCTTATTGGGCCCCACCTGAGGCCTATTAATGGGTGGAGTAAAATCTTTAACTCTCATTGCCTGTGGTTGTTTACATTACAAGGCTCAAATCTTAGCTGAGTACCCATGTGACTTTGGGTAAGCCACTTCATCTCTGATTCCCCATTTCCTTATCTAAAAAATAAAAAGGTAGGACTAAATGACCTTGTAATATATTGTCCTATGATCAAGGTCTGCTTCTATTATTGTCCCTAGAACAGGAATGTTTTTTATTTTTAAAAATATTCTGAATGATTTTTTTAAACCTATTTCATTAAATATTTCCCAATTACAATTTGGAAAATTAACATTCATTCTTAAAAATTTTAAGGTCCAAATTCTATTTCCCCCCTCTACCTCCTCTCCCAGTCCTTCAGAAAGCAAGTGATATGCTATCAATTATACATGTAAAGTCATATAAAACTTAGTTTCTTTATGTTTCTTTTTGCGAAATAGCTTATTTGGAAATAATAAGAACTAATAATAAGAAAAATAAAGTGAAAAAAAGATACTTCAATCTGTACTCAGAGCTCATCAGGTCTCTCTCTGGAGGTGGACAGCATTTTTCATGATGGGTTCTTTGGAATTGTTTTGGATCATTGACTTGATCAAAGATCAGTTTCACAATTGATCATTATCGCCTTATTGCTGTCACAGTGTATAAGTAGAACAGGACTTCTTACCTTTTTTGGGTGTTATGTCCTCTTTGGTCAGTCTGGTGAAGTCAGTGGAACCTTTCTCTTTATAAATGAATAAAATAAAATACATAGGATTACAAAGGAGACCAATTATATTGAGATGTAGTTAGGTAGTTAAATGTAATTAAAACTTTTAGGATATGTTGTTTAAAAAAAAACCCAAATGTACAGATCTCAAATTAAGAACCCCAAGTTATTGAGAATATCTTTTTTTGTTATTATATCTTCTGCACATTTCACAGTCCTTGGAACATGTTCAGTCATTTTCAGTCGTGACCCCATTTGGGGTTTTCTTGACAGAGATATTGGAGTGGTTTGCCATTTCCTGCTCTGGCTTGTTTTACAGATTAGGAAACTGAGACAGATTGGGTTGAGTGATTTGCCTTGGATGACCCTGTTGGTAAGTATCTGAGGCCAGATTTAAATTTAGGAAGATGACTCTAGATTCAGGAGCAACTCAGCTGCCCCTTGGAACATATTATATACTTAAGAAATGCATGTTGATTTTGTTTTATTTGATAGCAGCTCTGCAACTTCCTTGTCCTCCACTATACCCCATACCTGGAAACTAGAGTAACCAAAAAAGCTAACCCCATTTTAAATTATGAGAAGAGATCAAATATCTTTTCACTCTGTTCTGGTCAGAGTATAAACTCACTAGAAGTCTATGCTACATGTAATAGTATAGACAGCCAAGTTGTATTGACAGTCAGATCCAAGAAGCAACACATTGAGGAGGAGTAAGATGATAGTCTTGCTCTCTGCCCCAATCATGTCATTTTTGGAATTTTCTGTTCAGTTTTGAGGGCTACTGTGTAAAAAAGACATTGAGAAGCTGGAGAATGTCCAGAGAAGGACAGCCAGAAATGAGAAGGCCCCTGACACCATGCCATGAGGATGTATAGCCTGGAGGAAGACTTGAGGGCATGATGTTATAGCTGTCTTTAAGTATATTTGAAAGGCTATGTGGGAGGGGTTAAAGTTATCCTGCTCTTTTTGAAATTAAATTTATTTTTCTCTTAAACAAAAAATAGATTTTCTTCATCTCTCATGCCTGCCATTTAAAAAAGGAAAAGAAAATGCATAGTCAAGCAAAACAAATTCCAGCAGACTGTGTCCATACCCCTCCTGCCCGAATGTATGTCTCATCCTTCTCCCTGACTCCATCAGCTTTCTGTCAGGAGGTAGGGTAGGTGGTATGCTTCATCATGAATCCTCTGGAACTGGATGATTGACCTTTGCAGTGATAAGAGTTCCTATGATTTTCAAAGACTTTTTAAACTCTATTTTTATGACTGTATAAATTGTTCTACTCACTTCCTTCCAAATCAGTTCATACAAGTCTTCTCAGGTTTCTAAGAAACTGTCCCCTTCACAACTTCTTATGGCATAATAATATTGACATTGTGATGACTGAAAAATCCCGAGACAGAGTTGCTGAGTAATTAATAATCAACTTATTAATTAGGCTAGTCTGCAATTAATAAATTGATGGTCAGTGGTTTTGATGACCAAAGATACCAAGGGAGGCTCTGAAACACCTTAAATTGAGTGTGTGCCAGGCAACTCCCTTGACAAGAGAAACTCAACCCTGATTGGTAGACACTTAATGAGGAGGAGGGCTAAAAGTCTTCAGCTGTTCTTTCTGAGAACGTGGCTTGATCATGATGCTCAGCTGCCTTCAGCAATCTGGGCAGGGGACAGTCTCCATCCAGAACACTCTGCTTGACCTTCTCCCTCATGAGTTGGGCCACTCAAGGACAGGAGCTGCTTTCTCTATGGTAAGGGCTATCCAGATTAGATTCTGTTTATATTCTAAACAGAAGTTAGGTCTCCTAGTTGAGTGGGATCCTGCTCAAGCTTAAAGAGCATGCCTCTTTAGGGCTAGGGGTAATCTCCTCACTCAGTCATGTTCTTCAGAGACTGACTTTAAGAAGAGCTGGGCCTTAATGAGGAAATCAAGAAAAGCCTGGATCCAATTTAGTAATTGGTTATTAGCATAATAATTCCTCTCAATTTGCATATATTAGAATTTATTCAACCATTACCCAGTTGACAGGTACCCCCTTAGTTTCTAGTTCTTTGACACCACAAAGGAGCTGCTATAATATTTTTGTGCATGTAGGTCACTTTCCTCTTTGATGTCTTTGGGGATACAAACCTAGCAGTGGTATCAGTGGCTATGTGCAGTTTAGTAACTTTTGGGTCATAGTTCCAAATTATTCACCAGAATAGCAGTTTACAACACACAACTCTACTAACAGTACATCAATGAACTTGTTTTCCTAAAGTTCCTCCAACATTTGTCATTTTGCCTTTTTTGGGTCAACTTTGTCACAGTGATAGGTGGGACATAGAACCTGTGTTTCTTTGACTTGTCATGGAGAAAGAAATGGCAAATGACTTCAGTATTTTTACCAAGAAACCCCAAATGAGGTTATGAAGAGTCGGACACAACTGAAACCTCTGGAGAACAACAACGAAGAGAAATGCTGTTATTTTGCTCTTTTTGGGTCATCTCTGCCAAACTGATGGGATGCTACTTTGATTTGCAATTTTCTGATTAGTAGTGATTTGGAACATTTTTTGTTTTTTGGTGAGCTTAGGTCAATGAGAGAATGATGATGTCCTTGATAATTAGAGGTAAATTGGGAATGGGGAGGAAGATAATGAATTATTTTAGACATATTTAGTGTTAAGGTACCTTTTTGATATCAAGCTCCTTCTCTCCCAGCCTTAGTTTACAAGAGTTCCTCTATTTCATTGTTTCAGTGTTCACCCATCAAAGATTCTTTTCCATTATTCTGTGAACCAAAGATGCAGGTGTGCCTGCTGCTCCTCACAAACAGCCTTCCACCTGCCATCTTAGTGCCCTACATCTGGGATGCTCTCCTCCCACACCCCCACCTCTCGACATCCTTGGCTTCTTTCAATATTCAACTCAAATGTGTCCTTTTTCAGTAGGCCTTTCTGGTACCCTCAACTGCAAGAGGCTTCTACAAATTTATCTTCTTTGTATTCTCTCTGTATCTTATAGGAAGTTATCGATTTACATATTTTCTCCTTAAATAGTGTGTATGTTCCTCAAGGGCAAGGATTGTTGTGTTTTTGTCTTTCTTTGTATCCCTAGAGCTTAACACAGTGTTTGGCACATAGTAAGCACTTACAAATACTTGTCTAATTGATTGAAAAATACCTTTTCTTTAGATTATTAATGTTAGATACTACAGAAGCATGGACATTCAAAAATGATAAATTACAAGAAACTTCCCCTTTTAAGGGACTATGTTTAAAAACCATTTCATCTATCAGTGCTACTCTTGGCAACAGCTGCGGTCAAATGCCAGACCTCTGTGGTGAAGGGGAGATGAGTCAGAGGATCATAAAGTGTCAGTCAATTAGGTGGAGAAACCTATTTGGAACTACTACTCACCAATCAATGAGCGCATAATGCAGCAGATAATAACCTAGTAGCTTCCTTTACCTTGCTTCAGCCAGCATTAACTCCTTTAGTTATCACTGATAGATCCTACATTATCCAGAAGATGCCTTAGTTGATCGATTCATGTTCTAAATCAGTTTTCAGTTAAGTTGAAATTCCAGGTGTTGAAATGAAATTTTGCAAATGACTTTGCCTCTCTTCCTACCAACTATCTCGTTGACTCCCAGAGTGTCTGTGCTTCCCAGGAATCTCCAGCAGATGTGGATGCAACTTGGGGTTGATGGAGGAGGCTGCCTGGGATACTGGTATGAATCTATCTATCCAAAACTTTTTATTATTTGCAATTGGATGATTTGGGTTAATGCCCGCCTTCTTCCAACTATCAATTAGATTCAACCAGTATTTGTTAAGTGAACACTATGTGCAAACCACAGTGCCCAGTTCTAGGCATACAGAGAAAAATAACAAGGTCCTTGCGGTTTATATTCTATATGGGTGGGGCAGAATATAACATATACACAAAAAGTAAATATAAAGTCATTTGTAAAGACAACCTATGCCAAGTAACTTCAAAGTGATTTTGGGAAGGAGAGAGCTATCACTTGAGGGTTTCGGGGAAGATCTCCTTTAGGAAGTGGTCCCTGAATAGAATCTTGATGCCAAGGGGCAAAGATGAGAATGGAGAATACTCCAGACTAGGCATGGGGAACTGTAGTATTTTCTGATTATTGTCTAGTGGTTTTCAGGATTGTTCAATTTTCCCTGACTCCATTTGAGGTTTTCTTGGCAAAGATAGTGGAATGGTTTGCCACTTCCTTCTCCAGCTCATTTTACAGATGAGGAAACTGAGGCTAATAGGGTTCAGTGACTTGCCTAGGGTCACACAGCTAGCAAGTGTCTGAGACTAGATTTGAATTCAGGTCTCCCTGACCCCACTCTGGCTCTCTATCCACTGTGCTACCTAGCAGCTCTGGTATTTCCTGATTACCTCATTTATTAGTGTTTCTTCCTCTTCTGATGAAATTTTTATGGATTTTCTGCTGACTCATCAGTGCATGTTGTTTCCTTCCCCAGTAGAATGGGAATTCTAATTACAGAAGCATTTCTGGCTTGGTCTCCTTAGTGCCCAACACAGGGTCTGAACAAATATTCAATAAAAACACTCCTCTGATAGAATGGTATTGAACAGCAAGTGGAAATGTCGTGTGTGTGTGTGTGTGTGTGTGTCTGTGTGTGTGTGTGTCTGTGGCAAGTAGTATGAGATCAGTTTAGAAAGATGTTAGGGATCTATTGTGAAGGGCTTTAAATGCTAAACAGTGTGGTTTGTGTTTTGGTTTGGAGAAAAGGGGGGAGTTATTGAAATATCATAAGCAGGAGAGTATCATGGTCAGATCTATGCTTTAGTAATAGTCATTTGGCTTCCAGATGTAGGACAGATCAAGAAGGGAGACCCTGGAAGCAGACATACCAATTAAGAGGACAGAACAGCAGTCTAGACCTAATAATGGGTATGTCACAGATGGGGGAACTTTGCTGGTTCAAACCATTTTCCATCTAGAGTAGGCAGGCATGTTGACAAATTATTTTTTCATAATTATATTTAAATATAATTAGTTTTATTTATAATTGTATGTATTCATATATATTATATACATACATATATACATCTTTCTCTTTCTCTGTATTTTAAAATATGATTCTGAGAAAGGGCTTTATCAGACTTTACCAGACTGCTGAAGAATTTCAGGTTGCAAAAATGGTTAAAGAGTCTCTGATTTAGAGCTACCTTAGAGGTCAAAGTGAGCAATATTGGAATTTGAATTTGGGATCTTGAGCTTCCCTTCCATCCTGGAGGCTGAAGGAAGGTTTCCAAAGAATATTTGTGGTTGACCACTACCGGGGATTAAAATTAGATTTTTATGTTTATTTAAGTCAGAACTGTCAAAAGTTTGTCTAAGATTACAAACCCTGCTGTCTTGTTAAATTCATCTAACCTCTGTCAAAAAGACTTGACAAATTTAATACGTAGCCACTTTATACAACAGAAAAAAATTGCCAAATATGTTCTTACCCTAAAGCCATAATCCCTGCTTCTTTTGAAATCTGACCATGACACTTTTTTTTTAATTGGCTGAACACACACGGTGTGAATTTCAACCTGTTTGGTAATCGATATTTTCTCCTTCAGCACCCTGAGAAAATAAAGGAATTCAAATGATGTCTCTTTAAAAGTCTATAGAGAGCCACTAATGCATTTCAATGCCCAGGATATTACCTGGGAAAGATAAATATCCCATCACAACCTTCAAAATAGAAATACACAAGGGTTTCTAGGTAGATAATTGTCCATTTACAAAAATGTTGGCAGGTAGGATGTCAAACTAATCAGTGCTCAAGTGAAAATCCAACTTTACCATCATGCCAGTTTAGATCTGCCTTCCCAAAGAAATATTAAACACTTTTCCTTTTGTCACTGTCAAAGTTATTGTGTGAATCTCAAGTTGTTTTTTTCCTCCCAAGAGAACTACACAATACCACAATATGTGCCTATGGAATGCCTACCTGTCTTCATCAAAGAAATACCTAGACATTAATGATTTTATTTCAGATATATGATCAGAAATTAACTGTGGAAATCGGGGGATTACATTAAAAAAACTGTCAAGAACTAATAACTTGCTAAATAGAATATACATGGTCATTGGTAATATTTTGTAAAACTTAAAGCACTACATTTTGTTGTTCAGTTTCAGTTGTCCAACTCTTCATGATCTCATTTGGGGTTTTCTTGGCAAAGATCCTGGAGTGATTTGCCCTTTCTTTTTCCAGCTCATTTTACAGATGAGGAAACTGAGGCAAGCAGGATTAAATGACTTGCTCAGGGTCACACAGCTAGTTAAGTGTCTGCATTATATTTGAACTCAGGAAGACTCATTTTCCTGACTCCAGGTCAGGTGCTCTATACACTATGGTGCCACCTAATTGCCCAAAGCACTACATAAAGGCTATCATTATTTTTAAGGTTTGAATTCTAGAAGGGAGGCAAGAGAGCCTATGATCGTAGAATCTATAGTTGGAAGGGTCCGTAAAGCACCCATTCATTCATTCATTCATTTGACAGAAGATAAAATGAGCCCATGGCTTAAAGGACTTGCCCAAATGACAGCTAGAATTTGGATAGCTAGGTCCTTCTACTCCAAGGTTGACACTCTTCCTACTATACACCCATATTCTTTGTATTGTAAAGACAAGGTAAAGTTTATGTTGCTTTATTATAACATTCGAAGCCTTCCTGGACTTGCTAATATTAGGAATCAGTAAGATTGGGCCAGAATCCCTAAGTGATGGTATCAATTGTTGGGTTTTTGTTGTTATCTGTTTTTTTAGTTCATCAATATCTCTAAATGTTAGAGTCTAACAGCTATGGACAACTGTATCATGAGATTGGAACAGCAGAGTTACAAACCAGAGCAAAGCTGGATCCCACTCAGCCAATACCTCTGTGAGTTCCCCAGCTTTGCTGAATCCAAGAGTCTCATGTATCCCTAGTATTATACGTTCTTACTTTATCCTTGTGGATAGTTCTCAATATGTTGACCCTTGGCCTAGATTACTGACCTGGAAGATTCGCCCATTTTGTAATTGGGAGAAATCTGGGATCAGGAGGAACAATCTGAATTCCACTTCTAATACTAGCTGTGTAACCGGACAAATAACTTAATTCCTCTGAGCCTCAGTTTCCAAATCCAATCTATCCATTCAGGATAATTCACAGATTTCTTTTTTTAAAGGAAGAATAGGAGCTCAGGCTTTAATAGATGGTAGGGATCTATAACAAGAAACAGTCACAATAGCGTTCAGGTAGAATTGGAATGAGCATAGATTGGAAGGAATCTCTGAGGTCATGTAATCTAACTTGTACTGAACAAAAATCCTTCTCTAATATCCCTGAGTGGGAATGCAGCTTTTCTGTGAGGAAAATCTGTGAGAAAGGGGGCATGAATATGTCCTGAGGCAGATTATTCTACTTTAGGATGGCTGTAATGTGTGTGTGTTCGTCCTTCGTCGCCGGAAGAAGATCATGCCATCAGAGAAATAATGACAAGGCTTGTGCTTGACATTATTTTGAGTGAGGGAAGGCTGTGCAGGTCACCAGCCTCACTTCTCCTCCAGAGCCATCTGAATCCTGTGACCAGACATTCATCAGGATGACTGGAGATGACCCAGGATGAGGCAATTGGGGTCAAGTGACTTGCCCAAGGTCATACAGCTAGTGAGTGTCAAGTGTCTGAAGTGAGATTTGAACTTGGGTCCTTCTGACTCCTGCACTGGTGCTCTATCCACTGCACCACCTAGCTGCCCCGGGATGGCTGTAATAGCAATCAGAAGAAGGACCTTTTTCCTTCCCTGGATCACTTCTTATGATATCCACCCATCGATCCTGTATTTACCCTTGATGGAATGTATACCTAGTGGTAAAGAAGGTTTATTCAGTGCTTACTGACTGCAGTATCCATGTTGTTCTGTGTTCCCAGGACCATAATGACATAGATGATCCCTACGGTTTCTTCTACCTTTTATGGATAACAATAATGGCTCAATGAATTTATCAAAATGGGTACTGCAAATCAATGATAAAATTCACAAGCTGCCCACCCTGCCCACACTGTATGCCTTTGGTTTATGTCTTCCTATCAATCTTCCACTAGGGCTTTACCAGAGGTACCTAGTGCCTTCTTTAGATCTTGGAACATCATGTGGCTATCAACACAGTGAGGGCTCTCCGTTGGCCTGATCTTGCCACAAGACAGACTAGTTCAACTTCTTTTCCGGTCATGTACTATTCCAACGGCCTCCTTTACTCTTCTTATCTTGAATAAAATTATTGGTTGTGGAATGTGCTGTTACCATTGTTCTTAACTTCCATTCTTTAGCTTCTGGTATTCCATGATTTGTAGTCTTATAACAAGACTGGAAGAATATTAACGTTAAAAAGATGAGCTTTTGTTTCAGGAAGGACCTTGGAGTCCTTCAAAGAACTGCGCCATTTCCCAAGGGAGATCACGCTCCTCCTCTTGAATTCAATTCTGGACACAATTCGTTGGCCATTTGCAGTATGTGTCCAAGATACGAATACTGATGGACCAAATTCTATGCATAGCTCATCCAGCTCAGAGCATGAATGAATGAACTAAAAAGCCATTATTTAGTACTGTGTGCCAAGCGCTGTGCTAAGTTCTGAGGGTACAAACAGAAAATAAAGATAGTTCCTACTCTTGAGGAGCTTGCGTTCTAACTGGGGGAGACAACACATAAAGGGATAATGCAGATAGTAAGGGCTGGTGCTCCTTATTAGCGCAGTGGCAGCTTAGTTGGCAAGGTCCTGGGGTCATCTGTCTTTTCAGAAGGATTATAGCTGCTGGGCATATACTCTCTGAAGTCAGACGCTTGGGCCAGTATCTCCTGGGAGGGAGGCAGAGAGCCTGAGGACCAAAATGAAGGGTGAGCTCCACACTGTTCCTCAGAGGTAGGGATAAGAAGTGGCATTGTTGAGATGTCAAGGGGGCATAAAAGTATTGGAGGAGGGGCATCCACTTGTTTTGTTTCTTTTCAGTTGGTTAAATTGAACTCTTTGGATGGATCAAGGATCTCAGAAAACTCTGCAATGGTTCCGCCATCACAATGTCACTGACAGATAGGATTGCTTGGATGATCTCTCTGTCTATAGGGAACTCTTTTCTGAGTCTTACTCTGCTGCACATCCTCCATGACAGTGGACAACACCTTCGGTGACCATGTATCTTCCTGTTTCATGCCAGTTTCAGATGGCTTATAACATTATATTATGTTAGATACCAGATACTTATAACATTATATTAATAATACAATACTTTACATGTAGGGTGCCTCTCCAATATCTTGTGCATTTATTCCCTTTCTCTACTCACAGAGGCACTACCCTAGTTCAGTCCCTGATCACTTTTCACCCGAATGATTGCAGCACTCTTCTATAGTTTCCTTGCCTTAAGTTTCTTCCACTCTTATCCTTCCTCATTGTAGCTGCCAAAATAATTTTCCTAAAGTGCCTGACCGTATCACTCTCTTCCTCAATAAACTCCCATGGCTCTCTTTTACCTTTAGGATCAAATATAAATGACTGTATGGCATTTAAAACCTTAACAATGTGGCCCCAATCTGTCTCTCCCACATATAGCACATTCCTCCCTTTCACTGACTGTACACTATAGTCCAGTCAAATTGTCCTTCTTGTTTCTCATCAACAGTATTCCATGACTGGAATTCACTTTCTTCTCAATGGTGCCTCTTAAAACCTCCAGTTTCTTTCAGGACTCAGCACAAGCAGCACCTTTTGTTGTTCAGTAGTATCTGATTCTTTGTGACCCTGTGAACCATAGCACACCAGTGCTTTCTGTGGAGTTTTCTTGGCAAATAAACAGGAGTGGTTTGTCATTTCTGTCTTCAGTTCATTTTACAAATGAGGAAACTGAGGCAAACAGGGTTAAGTGGCTTGCCCAGAGTCACACAGTTAGTAAGTATCTGAGGACTTATTTGAACTCAGGTTTTCCCAGGACTCTATACACTATGGTATCACATAGCTGCCTCTAGCCCCTCCAGTCTAAATTTTCTTCTATTTTGTATATCTTTTGTATAGCTCTTTATATGTATTCATGTTATGTTTCCCTAACTAGATTATTAATTCCTCACTTGCAGGGACTGCATCACTTTTACCTTTGCATTTCCATGCATTTGCACGTGTATCCATGCATCTAGGGCAGCAGGCATGGCACATAGTAGGTACTTAATTAAATGCTTCTTGATTGATGGGCTGATCTAATTTGCTAATCCATGTTCATTTACAAATTTGGGTCCTTCAGAAAGTACTAGATTAGTGGATCTTTAGTTTTTAATTAATCTGCAGTAGTGTGTGTGTGTGTAATTTATTTTATTTAAAGCACTATTGTATAAACTCAAATATGAGCATGGAGTTAATGTCACTTTTAAGTGACCAGTAAAAAAAGATACCTTACTTTCACAGTTACATATCCCAGCATACTTCTTTTAGTAGACAGTTGTGTGTTATTTTTGTGTGTGTTATTAATGCAGACGGCATTAAGTTTCCTATGTGTCACCCATCTCTATCTTCTCTTCCTGGTTGAGGTTGTGGCTTCTGCTACTTGCTTCATTGCAAACATGGTCTTGCTCACCCTTGTGCTTTGGTGGACCCCTAACCTTCCTCCTCTACACAGGTTGATATGATGTCTGGGAAAAGTCAACAAAGTCCATTGTGCCATTTCATGCCAACTAATTCATCAACCAATCCAGCACAGCCCTTATGTTCAGGGCATCATGCCAAATACCACACCACTGCCACTGGCCATCAGTGTTCCTTCTGTCGTACCACCAGGTGAAATTCTAAATGTCCAGAGAGGAGTCCAGAACTGTAAGCCTTTTCATCTTCAAAATGTCATTGGCTAAAAATATGCAAATAGGTCCTTTTATAAAAAGACTTGATTTTGCATATTTCTTCCCACTGTTCCTGCATAACCCAGATGAACTAAGAGTTCTACTTTCCCTATTTCCATATAAAACGACATACACCGTACTGTACATGTAAAAACAAATTTGGAAAGGAGTCTCAAGCTGGCCTCTGAAATTGTGTAAGCAATTATCACATTTTTGTGCGCAAATGCAGTAATTATATGTGTAATTTGGCAGCTGGGTTTGAAAATTTGGCCTTAAATGGAACATAGACAGGAAAAATAAATGTTGGAAAATGCCAATATTTTATAAAGATTTTGAATCAAATAATGGTGGAATTATTGCAAGCCACCTTAATTTTTAATTATAACGAATATTATATAGCATTTATTTTTCAGGAGGAAGGGGAATGTCTGAGATGTTTTTTTCCATTTTTTAAAACAAAAATTCCCTAATTTTTTTGAGGGAAAGACTTTTCTAAATTTAAAATACATTATTGGAGGTTTACCTCTTCCCCTACAAAGTACAACGATTGTTTCCTAGTTCACATTCATTGGCATATATAACTGTGAAAAAAAAGTGCATCTTTTTTTTTTTTGACATTATTTTAAAAGGAAGTATTGGTACTTCCATGCCTATATCTGGATTCCATTCAATTCAATTGAACTCAGTAGACATTTATTAAGCACTTACTAAACTCAAAACACCTTCTTTCTGGTACTTGGAGTTTAAATGTAAAAAATAAGAATTCCCTAAGGAGCTTTCATTGTATTTGAGTGGTGGCATAAAACAACGCTGATGATGTTATCGGTTGGTTAGTAGGTGTCCTTTCTTGTAGAGGAACAAAATGGTATCACTATGCTAGAGTCAAATTTCAGTGTGTTCAGCTAAGGCTGATCAGACCAATACAAGCTCGGAATTCTCTACCATAGGCTGAGCGCAAATAGCCCATGTGAACAGTTGGGGTGGATTCTCTAAATGTGCGCATCCTGTGTTTCCTTTGAACTATTTCAATTCTGCTTTCTTCAGAGAGCACAGCACCTTCTCTGATGTGGGCACACCATGCTGAGTAGTCCTGTGATGACACGAAATGTGAATACAAAGGAATATGAAGAGATTATTTACCACTGGGGACTCAAGGAAGGCTTCTTGTTATCTGTCACTTACACTGACCAAGTCTTGAAGGAAGGTAAGAGTAAGTAGAGATGAGGAGCATTCCACGCATACGCAGATGATTACCTCTGCAAATATATGGAAATGGGAGGTGGAACAGAGGTTTTCTTGAACAGTTAATAACCTAACCCAGTTTGACTAGGACATAGAATGTCTGAGGGAGAGTTAAAAGTTAGAACTCATATTGTGAGGGACCTTTACCTACAAGTTTGTATTTTATCCTAGACTAATAAGAGCCGAGAAATGACATAGTGAGGCATGTCACACAGCAGAATATTGTTTGGACAGCTGTGTAGATGAGAGATGAGGCGTGAAACAGGGAGACTAAGTAGAAAGGTGTTGTTATAACAGTCCAGGTGAGAGGTGATGATGGACTGAATGAGGGTGGGTACTATGTGAGCAGAGGTAATGGATTCTAAAGCTGTTGTTAGAGGGAAGGTGTTGTTAGAGGGAAGAGAGGAGATATGCCTATAGGTTTGCATAGAACATTAGGCTGAATGTATGGGCATCCCCTGGGAAAGTATTCCCATTGGCTCCTTTCTTACCCCTCCCATACAAACCTATGAATGTGTGAATGTGAAAGGTTTCAGACCTGGATGATTGCCCTCAGTGGAAGCTGAGGAGGTTGGAAGATGGCTGGGCTTAGGGGAAAAAATAATGAGGTTTATTTGGGACACGTTGACTTTGAGACACCAACGAGACCCTCGGGGGAGGTGACCAATCATTTGCTGATATGAGATTAGATCACAGGAAAGAGATCAGGACTCTATATGTATATCTAAGAATCATCTGTGTATATTTGGGGTTAAGGATGCTTAGATTCCACATACTCCCTATGTAATGTTTGCAAGTCATTAAACCTCTCTAAGCCTCAATTCCTCATCTATAAAAAGAAGGGTTTGAACTAGATGACCTCTAGAGGCCTTACCACCATGAAATCTATGATCCTTTAAACCAAAGGGAGACAGTATTTATAGAGAAGAGCAAGGAACTAGGGAAGAGCCTTCTAGTTGGTAGAAAAATAGAACTTAGTTAAAATTTTCCCATGCAAATTTTAGCAAAAGTTTTCTTTTCCTTTGCCAATTAAAATAGATATAAATTAAATTAAATCCGTCCTGACAATGATCATTTCAAAATGTAAAAATGTTGGCATGTTGAACATGACCTTTGGCTTGGTTCCAGTGTTTACAAAGGGGTATTCTTTTGCCCATCTAGGTAGGAAAGATTCTAAATGGGCAGAGATAGTAGCTTCTACTGAATTTGGCCATGGATTCATGTAAAGTAGAAGAGACAATACTGATTGGGATGGGGCAGTTGTCAGATTCCTTTCTGGGGTTCATAAATCTGCACATATTCCACTTGCAAAAATATGTCTCATTTTATGCCTCTGTCAGGAGATTGGTAGCTTCATCCTTGGTCCTCTGGAATCATGGCTGGGCAATGTGTTTAGATGAGAGTCCTTAATTCTTCCAAGAGTTGTTCATTTCAACAGTGTTGCTATTGTATAAGTTGTTCTCTTGACTCTGTTCACTTCTTCATTAGTTCATGAAAGTTGTCCCAGGTTTCTCTGAGATTGTCCCTTTGCCACTTATTAATGTATAATTTTATTTCATTGCAACTTCCCCAAACTTATAGGCCCTTCCTTAGTTTCAGTTCTTTGCTACCACAAGAAAGGCTGCTATAAATATTTTTATACATATAGGCTCTTTTTCTCTTTATTTGATTACTTTGGGGGAAGGATGCATAAAATTGAAAACTTTTTGCATCAACAAAACCAATGAAGCTAAGAGTAGGAGGGAAGTAGTTAACTAGGGAATTTTTTTCCCCCAGCAAGTTTCTCCAATAAAGGTCTTGTTTCTTAAATATATAAAGAATTGCTTCAAATTGATAAGAATGGGAGTTGTTCTATAATTGATAATGGAGCCTTATTCTTTTCTTTTTGGTTAGCTCTTTTATCTTTTACCCTAATAATACAGGTGCTGCATTTTCTATTTTTTTGATCACCTTGGAGCAAGCATATTGAACTATATTATAAGGCGATTGAAATCTGGGCTACTTGGCTCCACTTTCAGAATTAAAAGGAAAATCTGAGATTTGTTCTAAAAGTGATAGATTTTCCCACCATGGAGGTTAAGGAGCAGCCACTATCCAGGCCATTCTCACAATGATCTAGGCTTATTTTTAAAAAGTCCTTCAATGAAAGTCAAGCTGGACTTTCCCATCCCCTACTGTAGATTGCTTAAGATGTAGGCTTGCCAGTTTTCATTATTATTGATGCTAAACCCTCTAAGAATATTTCTGGCTCTCACAAAAGGTCTTGAAATATTTCAATGATTTATGAAGCAAATAGGCTTCCTAGAGGTCTGTGAAATAACTGCTGATGGATTAGATGGAAGAAATGGTAAGCATTCATTATGGGACCTAGAACACAGCTACCTAGCTGGTTTCTGTTCTATTAACAAGTTGTGAAAAAGTAATGATGGGGCTCTTAGCTGTAAAACATCTTGGAGTGTAATCTGTTCTTAGAAGATTAATTCTATCTGAAAGAGTGAAGTAAATGATAAACAGCTTAAAGCAGACAAGGAAATAGATCATGCTACAGCTGAGGACAATAATGTTGTTCTACCCTCAAGGAAATTGAACAGGAGAACACAAATTTGATAAGAGAAATGGGTCAAAGTCGGTCTTACTTCAGAGCTCATGTAAGTCTTTTTGTTTGCCAAGGGATACTAGTTATAACCGCACCCCCCAGACCCCACCTCCCACCAAAGCTGGGAGAGTAGGGATAGGGATGTTTTCTAGTTTGAAAACAGAAAGGTATTTAGAAATATTATTTTAATTACTTTTTTCAGTCAGTAAAATTATTTGTAATTTCTAAAAAGCAGGGAAAAACTGCTCTGGAAATCTTTCCCTTTAGAAAAAAAAAACAGCCTAGAGCCTTTGACCCCCAGTGGGCTCCAAGCCAAAGCAGTCCTGGAGGCTGACAGAAAGAGAGTGATACAGGTGAATCCAGTTGGCAGAAGTTCATCTGGAAAAAGAGAAAGGAATCTAATTGCAAGGGGGGGAATAACTCATTGGATATTCTGGTTAGTGAGGAATATGGTTTCCATCGAAGATTTTACTAATTATATTTAAAGTCCCTCCATCATCATCTCCATGATGGAGGACTCAGTGCTCCCTTGTGTATAGGGCTCTACCAAAGCATCTTTAGTAGATCTTGTTTTCTAGCTAGTGCTTGGAAGAGGGGGAATAATTAATAAAAACAACCGCAACAACCACAAAAATGAATAACGGGTTCGACTCTCCAGGACTTTGTTCCTCAAGAAAGACAGTGGTGATCACAGCTTAGGACAGAAAGGACCCATCAAAGGGTTTTTTTAAGACTGAGATATGAAAGAGACTTTAAAGGCCATCTAATTCAAACCTAATCATTTTAGAGAAGAGGAAACCATGGCTCATATTGGTTATATATTTTTTGCGACATCACTTTAAATGGTATCAGAGCAAAAGTTAGAATTTCAAGTCTTCTGGCTCCAAATCCAGCATTCTTTCTGTCACGCCAAGTTTGTAACTCCACACTCACAGAGGAAACCACATTCCAAAATGTGAAAATGGAAACTTGAAGTGCTCATAGGGGTCATGGAAGTAGAACTTGAAAGCACCGCAGGGGCCATCAAATCCAACCTTCCTCATTTTACAGATAAGGATACTGAAGCCCAGAAAAGTGAAGTGGACTTTGGCTATATGGGAAGTTAGTGGAAGAGCTGGGATTTAAACCAAGGTCCTCTGAACCAAGACTAAATCTGACATTCTCTCAATTCCAACAAGTTTGGGATTTCATACTCAGTTGGGAGAATTATGGAAAAACTGAGTGAGACCAATGAGAATATGGAACTAGAGAGATTACCTAGCCTATTGATAAATTAGAGAAGGTCCAGAGGATGGTGATTAGTTTGGTGACAGGTCCGGAGACCATGCTGCAGAAGATTTGGTTAAAAGGACTAGAGATATTTAACTTGGGGAAGAGAAGATTTTCTGGAGGAAATATGATAGTTGCCTTCAAGTATCTGAAGAGTTAATAGGGAGTAAACTGATTGCTCCAAGAACAGTGAACAGATAGAAAGTATAATTCATTGCAGAAGAGTTTAGATAAATTAGTGGCTTCATTCTTACTCCAGTGGTCTGAGGTTCTGTATAATCAATCTACCATCACTTCCTCAACTGGCACAAACCACAAGTCCTCAATAACTTAGCTTTTAAAAATTCTTGTAGTTACAAAAATTTATCAACCTGAGATCTATACTAATGGGCCACTCCAAACTTAGCAAACATGTCTTTGGGTAGCACACGAACTGCCCTTGGGTTCCTGTGCCAAATATTTCCAGTTTTGCAAAAATTGCCAGAGATTAAACTATCAGCATAACTGGGCATTGGAGGAAGACTTGAGTGAAGGCTAACATCTGGAAGGGGCAGCTAGGTGATGCAGTGGGGAGAGCCCTGAGTCAGGAGGACCTGATGTCAAATCCAATCTCAGACACTTAACTCAGTTACTGTGTGACCCTGGGTAAGTCACTTAATTCTGATTGCCTCCCCAAAAGAAGACAAAAAAACCCCAAATAGATCTAGAAATAGGAATTTTAATATTGTTGATCAGTCACATCTAACTCTTCATGACTCCATTTGGGGTTTTCTCGGCAAAGATACTGGAGTGGTTTGCCATTTCCTTCTCCAGCTCATTTTACAGATAAGGAATTGAGGCAAACAATATTAAGTAACTTGCCCAGGTTCACACAGTCAGTATCTAAGGCCAGATTTGAATTCAGGAAAATGAGTCTTTCCTACCCCAGGACAAGCACTCTACTGAGCCACCTAATTAGTATCTAGTTCCTATCCTTTAGGAGTTTTTGATTTTAGATGGCCAACAGTGATTGCCATTTTAGAAAAATTGGGTTAGTAATAAACAGATTTTCCATACTGAAAACGTAAATAGTTTCAAAAGATTTTAGATAAATTTGTAAGTCTGTTATGTGTTGTTAAATGGAAGTTTGAAACATTCAGGACACACTTTAACCCAACGTCAGTCAGTGAACCAGCATGCATTTGTTAAGCCTTTACTAGTCCTTATCCTCAAAGAGGTAAAGTTCTGTTGGCAGAGACAACATGCAAATAACTATGTAAAACAAAATACAATTGTCCCTTCCACATCATAGTGGCTTAGGGGAATGGTACTCCCATGATCTGGAAAATCTATATGAAATTTTTTGACTTCCCTTCATACCAGAGAAGTCTGAATTTTTTCTTTTTTTTTTATGGGGTGTTTACAGTACCCTATTGTAAAATTTGGGTTGATATTATATAATACTATTCATATATTTTATGTGTTTTGAACTTTTTCTGTGTCATCTATTGGCCTTTGCATGCCATTTGCTACAGAACTCCCCCCAAATTTAATTTCTTATGCCAGCCTGAGATATATCAAAACAGGGAGGAGGAAAGTCACACCATGGAAGGTCATCTAAGAGGGAAGGCACCAAGAGTGAGAGGGACTGGGGAAAACATCTTCAAACAGATCAGGTGGAGGTGACAAGGGAGAGTATTCCAGATATGGAGACAGCTAATAAAAAGGCATGGGGATGGAGTATTATGTTGATACTCACTAAGAACATCACTGATAATTTCTAAGTGTTCTTGCCAGTCTATCTTTTCAAACAAGAATGGGAAGCTTAGAGGTTATCTAAATAATTTTATTTTATGGATCCTAGGACCCTAGCTTCTGATTGAGAAGGGATCTTATATGTTATCTAGTACAATCCCCTCATTTTATAGCCAGGGGACACAATTAGTTCAAAGCAAGGGCACTTACCGAATGACATAGCATTTCAAGAAAGATGGAACATCTTTCCATTAGAACATTCCCCATCATAATCCCGCAGAGTGTTCTCTCACTAATACATATACCATTTGACCAAAAGAATGAAAAAAAAAAACCCAGTTATTATTTGTTTGTGCAAAGCACTGTGCTAAGTGCTGGAGATGGAACAGTAAGACAGTCCCTGCTCTCAAAAAACTCATTCTTTTTTTAATATTCATTTAAAAAACTTTTGAGTCCCAAATTCTCTTCCTCTCTCCAATACTTCCTCTAACATTGAGAAGGCAAGCAATTTTATACCTGTGATACATGTGAACTTATATAAAACGTATATCTATGTTAGCCACGTTGCAAAAAAAAAATAGCAAGAAAAATAAAGTGAAAAAAATGTGCTTCAAACTATACTGAGTTCATTAGTTCTCTCTTGAAGTGGATAGCATTTTTCATCTTCCTTGGATCATTGTATCGATCAGAGTAGCTAAGTCTTTCATAGTTTCTTCTTATTATAATATTGCTATTACTGTGAACAATGTTCTTTTGGTTCTGCTTCCTTCACTTTGCCTCACTTCATATAAGTCTTTCCAGGTTTTTCTGAAACCATCCCCTTCATCAGTTCTTGCAACATAATAGTATTCTAACATAATCATCTACTATAGCTTGTTCAGTCATTCCCCAATTGATGGACACCCCTCAATTTACAATTCTTTGCCACCACAAAAAGAGCTGTTATTTTTTCTTTAACCTCCTCAGGATACAGACTTAGCAGCAATATTGCTGGGTCAAAGGGTCTGCACAGTTTTATAATCCTTTGTGTATAGTTCCAAATTGTTCTCCATATCTGTTGAACCAGTTCACAATTCCACAAAACGAACATTAGTGCACCTATTTTTCCATACCACCTTTAGCATTTGTCATGTCTGATAGGTGTGAAGTGGTACCTCAGAGTTGTTTTAATATGAATTTCTCTAATTATTAATGATTTAGAGCATTTTTTCATATGACTATTGAAGATTTGATTTCTTCTTCTGAGAACATCTGTTCCTATTCTTTGACCATTTCACAACTGGGGAATGGTTCTGATTTTTTTTTATTAATTTAACTCAGTTCCTTATATAGTTAGGGAATGAGATGTTTATCAGAGAAACTTACTATAAAATCCCCTTGCCCCCAATTTCCTACTTTACTTCTAATTTTGGATGCATTAGTTTTGTCTGTGTAAAACATTTTTAATTTAATGTAATCAAAATTTTCTATTTTACCTTCCATGATCCTCTTCTCTTGTTCAGTCACAAAAATCTTCCCTTATCCATAGACAGGTAATTTTCCTATGCTTATACTATCACTCTTTTGTCAAAATCATGTTCTTATTTTGACCTTTTGCTATACATGGGATGAGATCTTGGTCTATGCTTAGTTTCTGCCAGACTGCTTTCCAGTTTTCCTAGTTGCCTGTGTCAAATAGTGAATTCCTATCCTTAAAGCTTGAATCTTTAGATTTATCAAACACTAGATTACTCTGGTTCTTTACTTCTGTATATTGTGCACAATAGAAGCTCACATTTTAATGGAGAATACAACATACAGCATAAGAGGTTCCACCTGCAAGTCAGATAGAGAGGTCCCATGGTCTATCAGGTACAATAGCTAAGCAGATAGTAATACATCTTTAATTTCAGTTCCACTGAAACCAATATTTATTCATTTGTCAGTGGAATTTAGCAGTGAAAACTTTCTTTATCTGGGTGTTTAATAGCTGCGGCCACAGTGGGGAGAGTGGCATATGGACGGATCATCCGTGGGAATACATGTATAGGGTAATGTTGTTGACCAGGTGATAATCAATGGAATTATCTACCCTGTGTTTCAGGATTTCTGCTAGGGCTTTACAGTCATTTTGACAGCTTTGTAGTATGTAGAATCTCACCTTGGCTGCCATTGTCTTACTTTGCCATTGGCCCACAATCACAACATGTACAATGGTTTGTGCTTTTGCTGTTGTTATTACTATTATTTCAATGGCTATTTCTTAACTGTTTGGGCACATCTTCCACTAGTACAGACTGAAAACCATCTCCATTTTCTTATTTTGTGTAATTACTGTGCAGGTCATTCCACACGACTTCTATGGAGCAGCTCATGTCTAAGATTCTTTTAACAATTTGTTGGTACCAAATTAATCAACCCATCAATCAATCAATCAACAGGCATTTATTAAGGGGAAAGAGAAAAGTGGAAAGGAGAAAGGAAAGAAACACGCATTGTCTACCGTGTACCAGGCATTGTGCTAAGACTTCATAAACTACCCCATTTGGTCGCTAATAAATGAGTGCCTATTATGTGTTGGGGACTATGCTCAGTACTGAGAACACAATGACAAAAATGAAACAGACAAAAATCCTACCCTCAAGAGCTTACATTTTATTAAAGCTAACAGCATTCAGGTATATAAATCTACATAAAATATCTGTAACATAAATTACCTGCTAAACAGATAATCTTTCATGCTCACTGCATGATCAGCCCATCTTTTCCAATCAGACATGTCCTTGATGGTGTCTTTAGTACCACATCTTGCATACTGGTAGAGCCTGCTTACTTTTTTCTTTTTCTTTGTCATTTTGATTCTTCTGAGATCATATTGTTCCACTATTTACAGATACAGAGCATCATCAGAAGAATATTAAGATTAATAAGGTGGACTTTTGTGGCAGTGAGCAGGTTAGGGTCATGAAAAGCATTGTGCCTTTTGGCTGGGAAATTTCACAAATTCAATTTAGTACAATTTCCTACTGATAACTTCCGGACCCAGGACATTTTCTATCTGCAGTGTCTGTCCAAGATAGACTAGCTTAATGGGCTGCCCATCTAACTACATGTTATTAATTTGGGTAATATGATTTCATCCCTTTGTAGATGTCTAGGATGATATATTTGGATATCATTGAAGAGCCTCTGTGGTATTTGGGGATAAAAATAATTGACATAATGCTATTTGAAGAGAAGAGCACAAATGAAAAAAAAAAGAAACAAAAAATCATTGGTTAAAGTACTTACTATGTGCTAAGCACTTACCTCCACATATCCAATATTGGTCTTTCAGCTTTGCTTGAAAATCTCGGATCAATTCCACCTCTTGATCCCTCAGATAATTACCAAGTAACCTGGTGAACCACTTTGCTGAGAATATGAACAAAGCAATCTTTGTGGTTACATTTTATTATGCAATCATATATGAGCTTAACATATTGCTGGAAGACACCTTGCTTAAAGAGAAATATCAAGGCTGAATTTTGCTATACCAAGTTAAATAGTTCCCAATAATCAACAAACCAACCCAGCAAGTTCCCCTTTTAGACAATTGTGAGACTATAAAAAAAGATCTGGTCTGCTACAGAAAATCATTGAGAGACCTGCCTCTCCTTATGTTCAATCAGAGTTACCTTAGATGCCTTCAAAGACCTTTCTCATAAGGATTTTTATAGAAAGAGAAAGTAAGCATATAGTTTGGCAGGGGTTGATATCTACCTAGTTGCCTTTTTTGGGTAAAAATTCTGTACGTAGACTTTTCCATTGCTTTAAAATTTTCCCTTCTTTGTGATAAAATTTAAAATGTTCCCTGCGGGTCTTCAAAATTGTATTATTCCATCTTGGGTTTCTTCTGTGAATTCTTTTTCTGGTTCTTCATCTTGATTAAATGTCAATGCCATTTTGTCACAGAAGCATTATATCTGGTATTGAGGTGGTAAAGCTCAAATGGGGACTTTCCACTACTGTTGCTTACAAGAATTGATTGCCATAGCCACCATTGATTGCAGCGGATCAATTTCACTTGATGCTTAATTTTTTTTGTTCATCCATTTTCAGCTACTGTTTGAATGGGATCTCATACCCAACAGTGAGGTTCATTTCCCCTTCAACTGACTTTTGCTGTTTTGTGAGGTGATGCTACTTGTAATCTTTTATGCTCCTCTTCCATATTGTTTTGTAAATAGTCTTTTACTCTAAATCAGTGTTGCTCTTGGCTGCAGAGTCCACCTTGTAGGATCAAGTGTTTGCTGTCCAAGGTACTTTATAGCTTTTTAGGCCTATTCATTGTGCTTATAGTTTTAGTCAGTTAAACTTCTTAAAGAAATGATGATAATCTAAATCAATGTTTTTTATCTGTTTCATTTTTTTTTTTAGTTAACAGGTGGTTTAAACAGGCTAAGTGGGAATTCCCATAATTGCATGCAGTGTTTTATTTTTGGCTTTACTCTTTCTTCTAACTTGATATTTTAAAATTTTTATTTGATTTTAAAGCTCATTATTACTTTAACAAATTTTAATTTTAGCAATTAACTTGATTGATTTTGAATGTATTATTTTTGGCATCAATGATTACAAGGATCAGCTTTTAAAGATACATTTTTAAGTCCAGCTCAAGTATACTTTACTTAAGCAGATCTTGTCTTCCAATTTTCTGTTTCTATATGTCATAATTTTGCTTGAATTATCAAATGAAATAGCTGAAAACTGCTATCCCAGGTATATTCATTTACCCATACACTTCATTCATTCATTCATTCATTCATTCATTCATTCATTCATTCATTCATTCATCCATAAGAGCCATACTGGCAAAAGACTGATGTGTATGAATTTATTTGTGTTCATACCATCTACCTCATTAGATTGTTAACCATCTGAGGACAGGAAAAATACCTTTGATTTTTTTGTGTGAGGGGGTACTTTGGGATAGTAGGTTGTAGAGGGTAATGAACTAGGGTATTCCCAAAGCCTTAGTGCATAAATACATATATAAATATTATTAAAGATGAAATGGTCATTAAAGTTTAAAACTGCAATAATAGATATTTCTGAGATGACCAGTATTTACTTTGAAATTCAACAGGCCTGAACTGGGAATTATCTGTATCATTTTAGATTTTTAGGATTAAAAGTTTACTAGGAACCCCTAAGGGTCCTACAGTTCTTAGATTTGAGATAGCTTTTGTCTCAAACACAATTATATGGCATGACAGAGGTAGCAGATGACTTTTTAATAAATCTTAAATTAAATAACCATAGACCCACTTCTTTATAGTCTTATAGTACATACTATAAATCAGCCCAAGTACTGAAATTTGACTTAAAAAGACAACTATTTTCTTTCACTAGTGCTTTTCATAGTCATTCAGCAAACACCTAGTAAACACTTGACTCTGTACCAGGCATTTTGCATACTTCTAGATCTCTGATCTCATTAATTTGGGAGTGCCCTTCACTGGCACAAACTGCAGTCTCCTTAATGAGTTCACTGATCTACTGATATACTGTAGTCTGTGTAAACCTCTCATTTGCTTCTCCATTTCCTTTTGGCTTACCTGAAATATTGATCCTTCAGAGATCTTTAGGCTTCGTGTTTCACAGTCAAAAAGTTTCTAGAAGAGTATTGGTATTGGAAAACAGGCAGCAGGCAGCATCTTGGAATTGTTGAAACCACATTGAGATTTGCCAAAGGCGGTTCACCCTGCTATCTCTCCTGTTCATTATCCATTTGCCATGAATAGTCAAGATACAACAAAAGCTAAGATAGATATGTTCAGATAAAGATAGATTTAATTCAGTTTGACTCAACTTTATGATATGTCTATCACATGAAAAGCAGAATATCATCAACCTCACCCCTCCCCAACATTACCACCACCATCACTACTGCTACTACTACTACTACTACTACTACTACTACTACTACTGCTGTTGCTGCTGCTGCTGCTGCTGCTGCAGTTGCTGCTACAACTACTGCTTAATAGTAATAGCTCCTACTTTTCAGTGTTACTGAGGGAAAAATAAGATTACATATATAAAGTACTTTGCAAATTTTAAAGCACTATGTAAACACTAGCTACTATTATTATTATTATTGGAGGATGTATAAATAAAGATGAAACAGTTCTTGCCCTCAAGGAACTTATAATCCACACACAAAAAATAGTTAAAGATTGATTTTCTTCCCCTATTGCATTATTACCAAATTCCATAAGTTAGCCTTTCTTTCTCTTTAACTCCAATAAAGTCTCCAATGCAAAATATTTACATTAAAATATTGTGTAGTAAGATGTTTCCAAAATGGTTTACTGGAATTTGCCACTGAATAATTTCTCCGTGAATTTCCAAAAACTTCCAAGTTGACCCGTTTCACATCTATACACTGTAATTGGTTGAAATTCATCTCTGCAGCCCAGGCTACTGATCAATGTTTTAACTAAGCACAGCAGAAATCTATAGGAAAACCTCTTTGAAAAACTTGCTGTAGGCAAAGACAATTCAATAATTAGTCTCATAAACCTTTTAGGAACCTGTTCTGATAGATGTACACAATTTTTTAAATTGCTGGCCTTTCCTAATGGTCTGTGATAAGGTAAGTGTACAGATTTATGCCTTATGAAAAAAAGGTCCAATAGAACACATTTTGTTTAAATTCATAAAAGTGCTGTAGAGAGATTTGGGATTTGAAAGATTAGGTAATGAATAAGAGAAACAGATGCAGATGAAATATGACTCTCTTTGCGTGGTGTGTTTCAGGGAATCATTAATTCACCTGAATACAACCATGAGTTATGTTCACAGTATTGTATTAGAATTCCTAGTAGAAAGGGGTTTAGATATACTTGTAAAGTTAAATATGGTTAGACGGTAAAATATTGATTGCTCACCATAAACAATACAGTGGGGTATCTAACACTTGTTTTCCACGTGGAACATAATAAGGTAATTAATTTATCTCTAGTTGGGGCTTATTTGTGTGTGTGTGTGTGTGTGTGTGTGTGTGTATACACACACTAACTCATATAAATATATAGTTATAAAATATATATATAAATATACACTGACTCTCATATAAATGTATACTTATAAATACACACATATATAAAAATATACACCAAGTCTCATATAAATGTATGCTTATAAATACATTTGTAAATATACATTGACTCTAATATAAATGTGTACTTCTAAACACACACATAAAAATACACAGAATCTCATATAAATATATACTTTTAAATACACATACATATAAAAATATACACTGAGTCTCATATAAATTTATACTTATAAACACACACAAACACATACATATACACATTGACTCTCCCATAAATGTATACTTATAAACATGTATATAAGTATAAACTGATTCATAGAAATGCATATTTATAAAAACAAATATATGTAAGTATACATTAACTCATATAAATGTATACTTGATTCTTTGCTCTCAAGGACTGACTACAAAACCCAGGTACTCTCCTGACTTTTGAAACTCAGAAGGTTGGAGTCTCAAATCCCTTCACCCAAATGGGAAAGAATAACCTCTGAGGCAGAGAAAGGTTGAAAGGCTCACGTGGAGGCTACACGTGTTGACCTAAGTTGGACACACCTCATTACTTCTTCTCTTTGTTGTCTATCACCAGACTTGTCAATGCAAAAGCAATCAGCTGAACCAACGAAGGTTGAGACTGTGGTCACTAGTGCTTTTTAAACATACCCTCAGTTCTGACTACACAGATAATCTTCTCTTAACCATGGGGCTGGCGGGCCAGGACCACTTGCAGAATGTATAGTCACATTCCATTGTCTCTCCTAGGCCTTCATTACATGCTATCTTGACTGCCTCAGAAGTAGACTTTCCTGTCTCTTTCACATCAAGGATCTGAATCAGGTCCAGTTCTGGTTACATTTTTATATATGAAAGAGAGAGTTAGAAAAAAATGACAAAAGGGGGAAAAGGATAGGGGGTAGAGAGTGGAAAAGAAAAGGGGGAGAGAAAGGGGGAAAGGGGAAGGAGGAATTTGGGAGAAGGGGAGAAAACAAAAGACATTAGTGAAGAAGGCATTAGAGTGCTGAGCTTTGGGTCTGGAAGACCAGGGTTTGCATTCCAACTCTGATATTTACTAGCTGTGTGACTCTTGGTGAGTTATTAACTTTTATGTGATGCCAGAAACTTCCTAGTATTTAGCTACTTAGTCCTATTGAGATTAAATGGTGACAGAAATTCTCACACTGGGACTTCCCCTCACTGAGGAAATCCTTTGAGTAGAAAAGACTCTTGCTCTTTGGAAAGAACACAGTGGCAGATCTGGATAGCCCACTATAAAGCAGAGACATCACCTTGCCATGAAAGGTCCATATAATCAAAGTTATGGTTTTTCTAGTAGCAATGTACAACTGTGAGAGGCAGACTTCCTTATGGAAAGCTGAGCTGATGCTTTTGAATTTTGGTGCTGGAGAAGACTTCTGGGAGTCCCTTCGACATCTAGGAGATCAAATCAGTCAACAGGTAAGAAATTAATTTGGGCTTTCACTGGAAGGTCAAATACTGAAACTGAAATTTAAATACTTAGGCCACATAACAAGATGAGACACACTGGAAAAGACTTTGATGTTGGGAAGGATTAAAGGAAAAAGGAAAAGGGGACAGCAGAAGATGAGATGGACAGGTATATAGTGTCATGGTTGTGTGAGGGAACAATGAACATGAACTTGGACAGACTCTGGGAGATGGAAAATGGAAGGGCCTGAGGTGTAACAGTCCAGGTCATGAAGAGTTTGATATGGCTGGGAGACTGAAGAACAAAATTTTCTTTTGTGTGTAAATATATTTATTATATACAGAAAGATTTTAATCTTTTTGTGTGTCACACCAACCTGCATCCATACCGAAATAGCCATGTTCCTTTTGGGACTTGTGCTTAGAGAACCCACCCCCTAAAATGAGGACATTTTCTTTTTCAGAGCAAACCCTGACACAAAGCAGTAAGACACAAGGTTCAGTAGTAAAACAGTCCTTTAGTTATAAAAGCTAATGACTAATAGGAGAGTTCTGACCCTCTGAATTGCGTTTACTGTTCACCAATGATTATGTCATTAGGAATGAATTAGATAGTCAATGAGGTGGATCTTCGAATCAAAGCTGCCACTTCGAAATTTTCAATAATCTGTTCACTTGTAGGATCAGAGCAGTATTTAATGGCCATTACTGTTATATTGCTTGGGTTATACGGCCATGAAAAACAGGTCTCTCATGACAACATTTTTTCTTTGTGTGCATGTGTGTAGCTGTAGCTGCTCCATTTAGAGCAATGGAAATTGCAAAGCAGTTTCAGGTTATTCATCCTCCATATAAACATCAGCCTAGGTGGATGAAAAACTAAATTGGAAGACTCTGAAAGCTTGACTACTTTGAGTTGCAGTGGCCAGAGATAAGGACAGATATATGGCAGGCACTCAGTGAAGACGAAACAATGATAATGATGAAAATGGTGATGATAGGTAACATTTATATTGTACCTACTATGTGACAGATACAAATATTATCTCATTTGGTCCTCACAACAACCCTGGGAGGCAGGTGTTATTCTTATCTCTATCTTACAGATGGGGAAACGGTGGCAAATGGAGGTTAAGTGACTTGTCCAGGGTCACATAGCTAGTAAGGATAAGTAATCACATCAAGCAACAAGATTAGAAAGTTAGATTGGAGCCACATTTTGAAGGACTTTTAATGACGAGACTGAGGCTTTTGCATTTTATCCTAGGAGCAATTGGGTGCCATTAAAATTTTTTAAGTAAGGGGGTAACAGTCAGATCTATGTTTTAGGATTATTAATTATGCAGATGTTTAGAATAGATATTCTTTACATTTTTGTGTCATGCGCTTCTTTGGCAATCTGGTGAAACTTATGTATGGGCTCTTCTCAGAATCACATTTTTGAATGCGTAAAATGCATAGGAATGCAAAGGAAACCAGTTACATTGAAATATGGTTATTAAAATACGTCATTAAACAAACAGAAAGTCAGAACCTTGGTTAAAAACCCCTAGTGTAGAGGATAGATCAGAAAGGGAGAGACTGAAGGAAGTCTATACAGCACCTAGCAAGTAAGCCCTCCAAAACAATTAGTGTACTCTTGCCTTAATCTCCACATGTTTTAACTCCAAAGCTTTAGACAAATAAGATAAGAGATGCTTCTGGGGCTATTCCTTTAAGAACAAAAGCATATAACACAAACTACATCTGTTACACACCAGTTTCAACTGAGGAATGTTGCAGAGATAATAGTACCAATTGATATTTAGATAATGTGTTAAGGTTTGCAAATCATTTTACATACATTGTCTCATTTATGACAATCTCCTGAGGTAGATATTGTAGGTATTATTTCCATTTTACATCTGGGGAAACTGAGGTTTGTAGAGGTTAAATGACTTTTCCATCACCACATAGCTATTAAGTATCAAAGACGGAATCTGAGTCAGGCTTTCCTGACTCCTTCCTGACTCCAAGTCCTGTACTCTCTGCTACCTCTCAAGGCACAGATAACTTACAAAAAAGGAATCTAAGGCCTCTAAGAATGGCATCAGCTCATTCTAAGAATTATTCCTATAGTGTATCCCTTACTCTTGCTTCACATTTTATTCTGATGATGTGCAAAGACCTAATACTGGCTAATATCCACAATAGGAACAGACATATAATTTCATCATGTAGGGTCTTATTTTTATTTTATCTGGATGACTGCAAACTGGGCAACACCAAGATCTCAGATGTTAACAGTGAAAATAGTGTGAAGGGTCATGGAGAAAGGCATGGCAGATATTAACAGGCTTCACTTTGTTGACCTCATGCTTTACTTCTCTTTACCTCACGGCCTGGCTCCTGTACAATAACTCATTATTGATTTTAAGTGCTATTTCCAGGGAGCCCAATGATCTCTTAGTGGCTAAATCCAATGACTTATTCTCAATCCTTGTTCTCTTTGGCCATTCTAGAGCTTTTGATAGATAGATGATAGGTCAAGTGTATATTAAGCATTAACTGTGTTGGACCCTGTGTTGAGCATTGGGGGTAATATTTGCTTATTTTTGAAGCAAGAAGTCATCCCTCCTCTACCCCCATATTAGCCCCTCTTACCTAGATTATTGCAATACCTTCCTCACTGGTCTTCCATTCTCTTCCATCTATTCTTAGCAGACACTGCCAAAATCATCTTCTGACCACATCACCCCTTTCCTCAAGAAGGTCCGGTGACTCCCTATAACCTCTTTGGATAAAATATAAAGGCCTATGTTTGGTATTTAGAACATTTTACAGTGTGACTCCAAACTACCTTTCCATATGGGGTGTAAGGGCTGCCAAGTCCTTTTCAGGGCTTCTCATCTGCCTTTTGTGGCTACCTGATTCACCCAACTCTCACCTGTGGCTTTAAGAAGATGTAACATGCATAATGGCCACACTTTGGAAAGCTGTCTTTGCAGATAGGGTAAACCAGGTTTGGGGTAACTGATAAGCATCAAACCTGTGGGTGAGTTGGGGGATGTCTACTCCAAGCATGTGAAGACATTCCCAGTAGATGAGAACATTTTACTCCAATGGGTGATGAAGGTGGTGGAAACAGGGGCTGCAAAGTTTTTAGAGCATGGTCAGACATCAAAGATGCCAAAGTTGTCTACTACATCTGAAGCCATCATCAGTCATCCTGACTTGTCTTCTTACTGATCTTCTATGACTCTGGAAGGGAGAGTGAGGCTGATGACTTTGGGCTCCTTTGTCTCACTTAAACTCCATTCATGGGCATCACTCCATGATGTCACTGGTCCTCTTTAAAAATGAAGGACGAATAGCCACATCTTTTCAGACTGATTTCACATAACTAACTCATCCACTTTAGGTTCCAATTATACTGACTTATTTGCCACTGCATTTCCTCTGTGTATCTCCGTCCTCGAAGCTTTTAAAAATGCCTGGAATATATTCCATCATTACCTCCAGTCTTTGGAGTTTCTAGCTTCCGTTAGAGATCCCTTCTTGTAGATCCTCTCAAGAGGAACCTTTTTTTAACATGCCCAATTGTCAGAATGCCCAAATTACTTTGTATTTGCTTTGTATATATGTCTTGTAGTTACCTATTTGCGTAAGTTCCCTGAGCACAGAGACTGTTACTTTCTGGTTTTCTCTTTGTTCTCTCGGTGCCTATAATGGTATCTGATGCAGAGTAGACACCTAATAAATACTTGTTGAATTTTACTGAATAATCTGCTTAGTTCATAATCATTCATGACAGCTATTTCCTAGACTGATTACTGAAATGACTGACCACAACTCCAGAAGAATGATGATGAAAGACACCATTCATCTCCTGGTAGAGAAGTGTTGAACTTAGAGCTCAGAATGAAGCATACTTTTGGACATGGCCAAAGAGGGAATTTGTTTTGCTTGACTGTGTGTATTTGTTATGCACAATCCTTCCTTCCTTCCTTCCTTCCTTCCTTCCTTCCTTCCTTCCTTCCTTCCTTCCTTCCTTCCTTCCTTCCTTCCTTCCTTCCTTCCTTCCTTCCTTCCTTCCTTCTTCCCTCCCCCCCTCTTTCTTTCTTTTTTCCTTCCTATCTTCAATGGGAGAAAACAGGAGGGAGGAAATAATTTTTTACTAATTAAAAAAATCTAAGCTATTCTTAGGTGAAGTAGGTGTGTTTAGGTTTTCAGTGTTTTGCTTGAAACAAAATTTTTAATGGGGGAGGGGAGATCTTGAAATTACACAATGAAAAATAACAAGGAAACTTTTGAATGATTTTGATCAATAGTTAAAGCACTGTAGTTATCAAAATACAGACTCTATTCATATCTCATTGTGGCAAAGAGAAGTTACCGTAATAACACATTATGATCTTGCCAGTACAAGCATAAAGCGTGTACAGGTTTCATTTCTATCTTTGTACCTCTAGTGCCTGTCACAGAGGTGGGTGCATAGTCGAAGCTTATAATAAACACTTGCTGATTGACTGATGGATAAAGAGCATCATTTAAAGTTATAATGTTCACTAATATAATAGAAAAATACAGAGGCATAACATTTTATGCTAAGATAAATTTTAAAAATCTCTTCAATTCTCATAACCCATGTATGTTAAAAAAAGCCTTATTTTAACAAGATGATGTTATTAATGGTTATTTCTTTGCAGAGGTTTCTACCTTATATTTTAATTTAAGGCTATATGCTTAGGTAATTTATTTCCTGAACATCCTTTTACTTTGAACATCTGACCTGTCAAAATAAGAGCACAGCTTTCTCATTAATATTATCCTTTAAATATGTGCTTTAACTGAAATGTGATGCTACTCAATTAATGTTCTCTTAAGCAGAAGCAGTTCAGTTGAGTTAATCTCTCAAAGTTAACTTTTAACAAGGCCATGAATTTCACAGAAGAAATTACAGGCACAAGGTGAGCCTTTGAGCATCTTCTACAAAGTCTACAGGAAAAAAAATGTACCAGTCCTGAACAAAGGATTGTACGAACTCCTGTCCAATCTCTCCTTTCCCTACCCAAAGCTGATTGCTATGTAGTCAGTCAATTCTACTTCCCTCCTACTTGCCTCTTAAAGGTCACAATAAAGTCTATTTGACATATAATTTCTCCTTTTTTTACTTTCCTAATTTCCCCCAGCATCTTGACCTCTGTTGATTTCACTGGGTCACCAAGCTCTAGAACTTGCCCAGATGCAAGTTGGTTGTCGCTATGCTGGTTTTCCATTGCTCCCCCCTACGTTTGTTTCAGGAGATATCTTCCTTTGCTCTCACCCGTTTTAGCTGAATTCACAGTAATTAGCTGGGTGGTGAATTAAATAAGTTACACCTGAGTTAGTTAAGAGCCTTAATTCTATTGCATGAGTAGAGAAACTCTAAGCTTTCACTGAAGTGAATACCCAACTTCCCAGGTGGCTAGAGAGTAACAATGCACTCAACTAATGAAACCCAGATGGATGAAATTGAATAATCATTAGAGAATCCCTTCATTGACTGGTTCCATCCTGAAGGACAGGGCCCTGCTGATCAATGTCTGGCCTTCTGTTGGCCATGGTCACTAGAACCCCTCCATGAGATTCTCTACTCCTCAGCTACTGACAAACATCTATGCAAAGGGCAATGAATGGATAGCAGAGTCTGGTTTTTTCTTTTGCTTTAGACCTACGAGTTCAATGGTATAGGGAAGTCCTAGTGTCAAAACTCCATCCACTGATGCATATAGGCAACCAATCTCTACCTAACAGTCTCAATTACTTAGGACCCAGAAGAGTTAAATTAATGTGCCCAGAGTTATATATCCAGTGTGTGTCAGAGGCAGTGCTCAAACCTAGGTCTTTATGACTTTGTGGCCAACCCTTTATCCATTACGTCTTGTTCCCTCTTGCCCTGATTCTTAACTCAACTATAGTTCTGCATTTTTGCCTACCTACATCACATAGTGAAGACAAAACTCTGTTCAATCTTGTGCTCATTTCTAAGTGGTGTTGGCATGGGCATTTACATGAAGTTTGCAAAGATACAGCTGCAAACTATCAAGATCAACTTCTGAAGCATAGCAAACTCCTTGCCCTTCAAAAGATCCACATTCAGTCCAATTCAACAATTCAGTAAGCATTTATTTGGCAGGTACTACGTTTCAGGCAAGAGATCGACATCAGAGATACAAAGATAAAAATTATACGATTCCTTTTGTCAACAAACCAAGGAAACACAAAGTAATTCAAAGTTATATGTGATCATTTCCAAGTAAAGAATTTAAAACCTCCATCCTTGAACAAATGCCAATGTAGATTTTGGGGGGCTCATGCAAGGATACACTGAGATCATTGATTGCAGTCTATATCTTTCCATATTGAAAATTCTCCATCTTACCTTTAGCCTCACATGTGATAGGCTGGATATTGTAATGGCTAGTGTTCATACAGTATGTTAAGGTTTCCAGAGTACTTTACATGTTGTGTTATCTGAGAATCACAACTCTGCAAAGTAGGTGCTAGTATTATCCTCATTTTGAAGTTGGGGAAACTGAGGCAGACAGAATTTTTTTTTTTAATGGCTTGCCCAGAGTCACATAGCTAGGAAGTGTCTGATTTGAACACAGGTCTTCCTCACTCTAGGTCTGGCTCTCTATCCATGGGGCCACTTAGCTGCTTCTGCTGTATTCAGAGGAGGGACATTGGGTAGATCTTTATTCATGCATTTAACTAAAGGTCTCACGAGATTCTCATAAACAAGATGGTGAAACAGATGTAAAGATAGATTTGAACAACTAAACTGGAGATGTGTTGATTAGCGCCCACTGAATGACTACTTGGAGTGAGTGCCCTCCAGTGGTGGATGACAAAGTTCATACAATTCAGCATCTTTATCTGCACCTTGGAAGAAGACCTAGAAAAAGTAGAGATAAGATAAAACTGGGATAGAGATTTGCATATTGAATAAGCCTAGAGATAAAGGGGAACTGGTTTAAAAAAAAGAGAAAGGTATCAAAAATGGAATAGGAGATATCCATCTCTGGATATGTCCAAGCCTAAACTCACTGGCTCTTTGTCAGAGATCCTGTATTGTGAATTGATGCATTGGGTGGTAGACTGAAGCAGATAACTTCTCAGGTACTCTTCCTGTGCTAAGATAATTATAATTTTGAAATTATAGATTTATAATTAATTACAAATATATTATATTATAAATTAAAGTCTATAATTATACAGTACTGACTTTCCTCCATGGTAAAGTGCAGCCCCTAGGCAGGGGTATGCTGGAACCAGCTCAAACCCTTCTAGTCAACTGTTAATTTTCAGTGTGAGAATTTACATCATGAAAATCAGCAAAAGCTTCAAATCAGGGTTTGATTTATTATTTTGTGGATTGTTTAGGTCAGCAGTGTCAAACTCGAATAGAATCCTTGCATATTGACTTAGAAAACCACGTATTAACATTAGATATTTTGTTGTATTTTTATTTATTTTGTTAAATATTTCCCAATTAAATTTTATTTTGGTTCCTGCAGCACTCAGAAGTATCTTGGGTCCCATGTTTGAAAACTCTGGTCTAGACTTAAGAAAGTGATGGAGGAAATATTAACAATGCAGAAGAAACCAATAAAATTTGTTGTGTAATGAGTACATTTTTTCCTCCAGAGAGCTGGTTGTTAAACATTTACTAGAATACCTCTGCCCCTAGGTATTTATAACTATCTCTCTTTCAGTATACTATCAGGAGAGCCTGTCAACTATGCCCTGCTCTTTGGTAGATTACAGGGTTAGTCCCAGACATTATCCTTCTATCAAATACAGATCATTTCCAAAATATCTCTGTCTCCAGCCCACTTAGAGAGTCATACAAAGTATAAAATGCTAGTTTACATGTAAAATGCTGGGGAGCCTGCTTCTGAATAAAGTGCCAGGTCTGGAGTTGGGAAAACTAGAGTTTAAATGTGACCTCAGAAACTTATTAGGTACATGACTCTGGGAAAGTGACTTAATCTCAATTTGCCTCAATTTCCTCATCTGTAAAATGGGGGTGATGATAGCATCTGCCTCCCAGAGTTGAGTATCAAATGAGATAATTGTAATGCACTTAGTACCTGACACACAGCAAGTGCTACATAAATGCTAGTCCTTCTCTTTCCCCTCTGCCTCATCATTAAAGGCATGATAACCTGTGTAGAAAGGCCCTCTCAAAATTTGAACCATGTATAGGCAGCCTATAACTCAATGGTGTTAATTCAAATAGAAAGGGATGCCTGCATATTGATAAATGTTGTGTTGTATTTTTATTAATTTTATTAAACTTTCTCCAATTACATTTTAATCTAGTTCAGGCAGTACCTCTACTATAACACTAACCACATGTTAGAGTGTTGGAATATTGACTGACTGCTGAGATAGAACCTGGGTGCTTTCAAATGGTATCCAAAGCTAGGTCAAGCAAGAAGAAGTCAAGGAATGCGGTAACTCTCAGAGGGAGGAAAGAGGTATTGGGTCTTTCTCTCATCTCTCTTTTCTGGTTCCCACCACATTGCCCATGAGTATAATATGACTCTGATATTGCTTCTAGCTCCATTTTTCTGTTATATCCATTCTTTCCTGCTTTCAAGTTAAGGAATGTCAGACTAGGAGGTGACCTCATAGGCTTTGAAAGGTCAGGAAGGTGAACCACCAGGTTCTGGGGGATGGAGTCCATGATGGGATTTGCTAAATGCCAGATGGTAAGGATCAAAGTCCTGAGCCACCTGTATGACCCATCATAGATCAAAACTAGAGGCATTTATGATGATTCATCCATGAGCTATGTCAAATGCAGATGTGAACTTGGCTGGTGTGTTGTGGGGTCCTATGTAGAAATTACTTTAAGGTTGAGCCCACTTTCCCCAGGGATGGAGGTGGTTTAGGGGTGGGGGGATTGTTCTTCCAGATGTAATGCTTTATACTTGCTATCTCATCATAGTAAATGACACTTTGTAAAAGCTAAATGAGGTAAGTGGTTAAATGAAATTGAAGTGATAATCAGTGTTGGTTAACACTGGGTTGAACTCACTAGAATGAGGGCTCCAGTCAGCAGCATTAGAGAAAGACACCCCCTGACTCCTCAAGGAGGAGCCTGAGTGAGAGATGTAGCCAGTCTAGACTTGGGAACTTGACCTGTTAGTGCTTGTGAGATGAAGCCCAGCGTCTCCCGACATTAATATTCTTTGTTCTTACCATTTGCACTAATTTCTCAGGCATCCTTTGTAAATATTCCCATTGTTTCTGTGAAATTAGCACTGGAGGGCAGAGGTTATTATACAGATCACTAATGAGTGCTTAACATCTTCTTTAGAGATGCATAGCCGCTTACAGCAGTTTCACAGTGAGGGGGCTCTATGTCAGATGTTAGTAAGTGTTCTTTCTCAATTTCAGTTCACATGGTCTTATTATTTGCAACATGTTTCTCTAGTCCCAAAATGTAAGCCAGATTTGATCTTGAAGTGGACAGGGTATATAGAATTTTCTTTGTTATTCAGTTAGGTTCATCCATCGGTTTGCTTAGGCGTGCTTCTCTGAGCAAGAGACAAAGGGCTCATCATGCCATGCTTATCTTCGCAACATGACGTAGAGACATCAGTTTACCATAGCAGGGTAGCGTTTCCTTCTTTGTTGACAGTGGGATGTTCCATCTCTCTGACCTTGCAACATTCCCATATCTCTTTAAATAAAGAGGCCTCTTCCTTTCATGTCTACCTTAAGGAAACCAAGAAGGAAGGAAACAGCAAGCAATTCTTGAGTGTATACTATGCGCTGATAACTGAGTTTAAACACTTTACGAACATTATTTCATTTGAACCTCACGACAGCCCTGGGAAGAAGGATTATCTCCACTTTGTATTTGAGAAAACTGAGGCAGACAGGGCTTAAGTGTCTTTGTCAGGGTCATGCAACTAGTATATGTCTGGGGGCACATTTGAACTCAGGTCTTCCTGTGGTCTATTCAGTTTGCCATGTAATAAGAATATCCTAAGCATTATGTTTCTATTTTTCTTCCTTGGGAAAGGCCTAAACATATGTCTACCATCTACTTGGCCAGTTAGCATGTTACTAATTCTTCTTTTTTTTTTAAACAGTTTACAAAGCTGTCAAAGTGATCTCTCATTTATAGAAAAGGAGGCTAAAAACTAGAAAGAAGGGATTTGCCTGGCAGGAAGACTTGGGTTCAAACACTAGCTCTGCCACTTATTATCTGGGTGACCTTAGGCAAGTAATTTCATTTTTTTGGGTCGTAGTATTCTTAGCTGTAAAATGAGGGGGTTAGGTTGCTTTATAACCTTGAGAGTCTTTTCTAAATTTAAATGAATGACCCTGGACCACTCAGGTGTGGAAAAAAATGTCCAGAGTGATCATGACTTATCTAAAATCACATAAATTTGTTGTCATTGTTTAGTCATTTTTCAGTCATGTCCAACTCTTTATAACCTCATTTGGGATTTTCTTGGCAAAGATAGTGGAATGGTTTGCCACTTTCTTCTCCAGCTCATTTTACAGATGAGGAAACTGATAAAAACAGGGTGAAGTGACCTACCCACGGTCACACAGCTATTAACATCTGAGGGCTGATTCCAGGATCAGCCAGAACTTGGACCAGATCCCTTGACTCTCTTCTTTTCATCTAAGAGGCAAGTTTTTTGATCATGTTCCAGCTGGTTAGAGGTCATCATAGTGCACTCATGTTTCCTTTCTATATGAAGCCTTCCACAACCTTCCTTAGTTCTAGTGCCTTCCCTGTTAATTATTTCTTATTTTATTTATTTTTAGTTTTCAACATTTATTTACACAACATTTTGAGTTCCAAATTTTCTTCCCATCTCTTCCCTCCCCACCCCAAAACATGTATTCTGATTACCCCTTCCCCCAGTCTTCCCTCCCTTCTATCACCCCACTCTCTTCCCTTATTCCCATCTTCTCTCTTTTCTTGTAGGGCAAACTAGATTTCTATACCCCATTGCCTGGATTGCTTATTTCCCAGCTGCAAGTAAAAACAATTCTCAACATTCATTCTTAAAACTTTGAGTTCCAACTTCTCTCCCTGCCTTTCTCCCCACTCATCCCCACTAAGAAGGCAAGGAATTCAATATAGGCTATATATGTGTAGTTTTGCAAAAGACTTCCATAATAGTCATGTTGTGATATACCAACTATATTTTTCTCCATCCTTTCCTGCCTCACATTTATTCTAATCTCTCTTTTGACTTTGTCCCTCCCCAAAAGTGTTTACTTCTAATTACTCCTTCTTCCCATTTGCCCTTCTTTCTATCATCCCACACACCCCCTTCTTCCCTACTTTTCTGTAGTGTAAGATAGATTTTCATATCAAATTGAGTGTGCATGTTGTTGCCTCCTTAAGCTAAATGTGATGAGAGTAAGTTTCAGTTTTTGCCTTTCACCACCCCTTTTGCCCCCTCCATTAATAAACTGTTTTCTTGCCTCTTTTATAAGAGATAATTTGTCCCATTCTATTTCTCCCTTTCTCCTCCATTCCTCTCTCACCCCTTAATTTTATTTTTTTGTAGCTATCATCCCTTCCTGTTCAACTAACTCTGTGCCCTCTGTCTATATGTATGTGTACAATTCCTCCAACTACCCAAATACTGAGAAAAGTTTCAAGAGTTACAAAATATTATCTTTCCATTTAGGAATATAAACAGTTTAACTTTAGTAAGTCCCTTATGATTTCTCTTTCCTGTTTACCTTTTCATGTTTCTCTTAATTCTTGTGTTTGAAAGTCAAATTTTCTATTCAGCTCTGGTGTTTTCATCAAGAATTCTTTAAAGTCCTTGATTTCATTGAATGATCATTTTTCCCCCTGAAGGATTATACTTAGTTTTTCTGGGTAGGTGATTCTTCGTTTTTTCACTTCTGGAATATCAAATTCCAAACCCTTTGATCTCTTAATGTAGAAGCTGCTAGATCTTATGTTATCCTGATTGTATTTCCACAATACTCTAATTGTTTCTTTTTAACTGCTTGTAATATTTTCTCCTTGATCTAGGAACTCTGAAATTTGGCTACAATATTCCTAGGAGGTTTTCTTTTTGGATCTCTTTCAGGAGGTGATTGGTGGATTCTTTCAATATTTATTTTGCCCTCTTGGTCTAGAATATCAGGGCAATTTTCCTTGATAATTTCGTGAAAGATGATGTCTAGGCTCTTTTTTTGAACATGGCTTTTAGGTAGTCCCTTAATTTTTGAATTGTCTCTCCTGGGTCAATGAGATATTTCACATTGTCTTCAATTTTTTCATTCTTTTGGTTTTGTTTTGTAATTTCTTGGTTTCTCATAAAGTCATTAGCTTCCATATGCTCCATTCTAATTTTTAAAGAACTATTTTCTTCAGTGAACTTTTGAACTTCCTTTTCCCTTTGGTTAATTATAGTCTTTAAAGCATTCTTTTCCTCATTGGCTTTCCTCTTTTGCCATTTGAGTTAGTCTATTTTTAAAAGTGTTCATTTCTTCAGCATCTTTTGATTGACTTACTTTTCATGGTTTTCTTGCATCGCTCTCATTTCTCTTCCCAATTTTTCCTCCACCTCTCTTGCTTGGTTTTCAAAATGCTTTTTGTGCTCTTCCATAGCCTGAGACTATTATATATTTATTTTGAATGTTTGGGATGCAGAAGCCTTGACTTTTGTGTCTTTCTCTGATGGTAAGCATTGTTCTTCTCCATCTGAAAGGATGAAAGAAAATACCTATTCACCAAGAAAGTAACCTTCTATAGACTTATTTTTTCCCCTTTTTTGGACATTTTCCCAGTCAGTTACTTGACTTTTGAATCCTTTGTCAAGAGGAGGGTATACTCTAGGAACCTGTACATTCTCAGTTCCTCCAAGTGGCACAATCAAGGTAGAGGAGTTTACTCCTCTCCTGGCCTGCATTCTGGTCTGGGAACAACCACAAGCTTTTCTGCCCAGGATCTGTGAGGATAATTCCCTCTCCAGAACTTCCACCAGCTCTACCATGCCAGTGATCCTCCTCACCTCAGGACTGCCACTCAGGGCTGAGATTCAGAGCAGCCACTTGATTCCCCCAGAGTCTTTTGGCCAAGGGCTCCAAAAATAGATGCTCTGCCCCAGTGACTTCTGCTGCCCTGGGCCCAGGGCTATGACTGGACCCTGCTCCTTTCTCACCCAGGTAAATGAGCTTTCTCACTGACCTTTGAAGCTATTTTTGGCATTTGTAGGTTGAGTAATCTGAGAACCACAGCTGCTGCTGCTGGTGCCCTGAAGCCCACTCAGGTCCTCTCCTAGCCACACGACATGGCCAAGGCTGGTCTGCCTGGAGCCTGAAGTGATAGACCTTTCCTGTCAGCCTTCCAGGCTGGCTTGAGCTGGAAATCTCTTGCACTCTGTCATTTTGTGGCTTCTGCTGCTCTGGAATTTGTTTAGATTTATTTTTTTACCATTATTTTATGGGCTATGGGAGGAGAGCTTCTACAGGTCCTCCTTCTACTCTGCCATTTTGGCTCTACCCCCCTGCCATCTTGGCTCTGCTCCCCCTTATTTATATTATATTCTTGTATATAGTTTGCTTGTATGTAATTGTTTGTTGTCTACTCCATTAAATTGGAAGTTCTTTGAGGGCAAGGACTATCTTTTGCCTCTTTTTGCATCCCCAGAACTTAGCATGGTAGTAGTACTATGTTCCTACCTGGCACATAGTAGTTTCTTAATAAATCTTTGTTGATTCAGTTATTCATTCATACAAGGACCAAGATTCACAGCAAAGGTATATGAAGGACACCTGTGGGGTGCATTATACTAGGTGTGACTCAAGTCCAGGCTTGTTCTTGGCCTGGTTATTTTAATTACTCTTTAAGATTTTTGTTTCCTTTTTCATTCTAGGAATTTGCTCTGGTTTACTCCCCCATTGCCCATTCTCTGCCTTCATTCTTTTTTTATCTGGATCCTCTGTAGAGCATACCATGGATGGCTTGATAACTGTACTGAAGCTATTTGAAAAATGAATTGAAAAAATTTTGATGCCAGAAGTGACCAGGTACATTTGCCATTAGGGTCTTAAAAATATCCTTAATTCCTTTAATGTTTCAAAATTCTAGAATCAAATGGGAATTCTATCTTATTTTTATTTTCCTGTATCATGCCTTTTCTTTTGTACTCATTCAGTTCCTTATATTGCTTTGTTTTGAGACCTTGCCATTTCTGGAGAGCAGAGATTATCATAGAAATTGCTAATGGGTGCTTAGTACTTTCTTTAGAGAAGCATGCTCCTCCACAGCAATCTCACTGACAGAGGCTACTGCTTTAAATGATGCCTCATATTAAATTTACATGATCTCATTATTTGCAACATGTACCCCTAGTCCCCAGAAAAATGTTAAACAGAGCTTTTATGTCCCTTTCATTCCTCACGATATCTAGAAAAAAGAATATCATAAAACATACAAAGACCAAGAGAATACTTGAATTTCAGTTGATGGCTTATTGATGCAAGATTTTTATATGCCTGATAATCAGGTACAAACCTTCCTATTTCTGTGGACAGGCCCAACCATCTTAATGACTGGAATGAACTCAATGCTGGTTTAAAAAAATTATTTTTAGTATTAGATCTTGCTATCTCATCAAGGCTCATTAGACCACTCATAGGCCTAATCCCATCACTGATTGGTGTGGATGCTTTGACCTACTTCAGTTCTGATCCCTTAGGCAACTTGGTTAGCCCTCCCCTACCCAATCCTGAAGGATCTCCATATGGATGCCAGACTTAGTGAAGACAACTGGTTTGGTTTTCTACAACTTAGAACTCCCAAGCTCAAGTGATCCACCAATCTTGCTCCTCTGGTAGCAGGGACTATAGGCATGGAACCTATACTCTATTTTCACATGTAGTCATAAAGCTTTGTATTCTTTCGCATATATTGTTGCTTTATTCCCACAGTAAACAGATGAGAGTGGCAGAGTTGTTATCATTCCTTTTATAGATAACTAGCATTTATTTCACAATTTAAGGTTTGCAAAGAGCTTGATAAATACTCTCATTTCATTCTCACAACAACCCTGTGAGATGGGTATTATTATTATCTCTATTTTACAGATAGGAAAACAGAATTTGAGAGGAGTGAAGCAGCCTGCCCAGAATCACATAGCTATAAAATGTCTGGGGCAGGATTTGAATACAAGTCCAGCACTTCATCCACTAGCTGCCTCAAAGAGAAAACTAGGACTCAAAAACATTAAAGGACTTACCGAAAGTCGCAGAACTAGCAAATGACAGTGGAGTGGTTTCAGCTTTCCTGGCTCCTTCTTCAGCAAATTTTTCCCACTGTTGAAGTGATTAATTTGGTCTCCATAATGCTGAGATCGACTTTGGTCTTATGGAACTCAAGGAATAAGAATCCTGCAACTCTAGACTTCCCTCCATGTCACTGAGAAGGCAGCATAACATAACAGAAATTGTCCTGACTTGGAACCAAGAGCTCTGGGTTCAAATTTTGATGCAAATTGCCTATAATTCTTGAATAGATCATTTAACCCCTTTCAGCTCTCATAAAGTTGATAAAATGGCAGATAACAATTTTCACTTTACTTCCCTTACAGGGTTGCTGTGAATAAGGTACTTTGAAACCAAAGATGTTATAGAAACATTATTGACAAGGGGGTGGATAATAGGCATTAATAATCACAGGAAGCCAAGACTCTCCCCACTTCCCTCCCTCCCTCCCTCCCCACCCACTTGCCCAAGAGGGAAAAAGGATTTTCTAAGAGTTGGGGGGAGTTTGAGCAGACATGCAGAAGAGTGATGACGATGTTCATTGGAGGCAGATCCTTTGACTTGGGATGGGGCAAAAGAGATGAAAACTACACAGTAGGATTTAAAATTCTAGCATATCCAGGAAGAGAAGGTTAATTGTTCCCACTGCCAGGCTACAGCCACTAGAGCCTGCTTTGTAAGTGGGCCTGGGTGGAGAATGGATCAGAGGTGAAAGGATTAAGGTGGAACAAAGCAGTTGAACTTCAGCTATAGCCTGTGTTTGGGGTATCATTGGCCCCTCAAGGTGTTTTTCTTTGTATGACTGCTCCCTTGGAGAGTTCCTCTATTCTCATGGTTTCACACCTTACCACTTGGCTGATGATTTCCAAATCTGTTTTTTAATAGGTTTTCCCTTCCATCAAAGCTCCACTTTTAAATCTCCAACTATCCAAGCCAAGCTCATTACTTCTTCCTTCCATTTCCCCTGATGCTCAATGTTGCTGTCATATTCTTGATCACTGAACTAAAAAAATGGGGAGTAAATTTTGAATCATCCCTCCCTCTTTGCTTCTTGTCTCCAGCTGGTCTTTTTGTTGGTTTGTGAAAAAAACCTGTCAGATCCATCTCTTCTATTCTATTTTCTACTGTAAGCAAATTACTGCAGGTGTTTCTCCCCTCTCAGATTACCTCATTTTCTAACTAATCTCCTTACCTCTAGCTTCTTTCTACTTTAATCTAGACTGTACAATCTACCAGACTTCTTAAACATCATGTTTATGATGCTAGTCTCCTGCTCAAAATCCTTCTATGGCTCCCTTGTTCCTCTGCCATATTGGCTTTCAAGGTTCTCCATCACTTGGTCTCATTTTATTTTGTCCAATCTTATTGTTTTCAATATGCTCCCCCTGCTCTTTCCACAGGATCTCACAGTTAGAGGGATTTAATTTTTCAGTTGAGAAAACTGAGGCTGAGAGACATTAGGTGATTTAGAAGGATAGAATCATAGATTTAGACCCTAGAGGTCAATACTTCATTCATTTTATGGAGCATAGAGAGGTTAAAGTGACTTCCCCCAGGTCACACTGGTAGTATGAGGTTCTATGACTCTTCTCATGGGCATTTGACTCTCAGGAGATGCCCTTGTAAGAACCACCAAGAGAGTTTGTAAACCCTTTAACCAACAACCCCCATAGTTGGCTCCTTCTGTGAAACCAATACAGCTCATTTCTTGGTCTCAGGGCAGACCAGCTATGCCAGGGATTGAAAACACAAGTTCCAGGCCACCTCAGGCTTATCCATTGTGAAAGCCAGATCCAGCCCTCTGGCCTGGCTTCCCAACAATTCCTTTCTGGCCCATGCCTGCGTTTAATTGAACACTGATTCGACCCTCTGCCCAAACCATTGTCCCCGTGCAGCCTGCACAGCAGAGCACTGAAATCCGCCCTCAATAAAGAGTCTCTTCAAACCGCCTTTTGAAGCAGGCACATTCAGAGATCTGGATGCTGAACATACAAGGATGCTATGAAAATCAAATGTGTTTTATTTATAAGTCCCTGTGCACCCTCTCCCAGCCTCCCAGAGAAAAGAAGATGGAGCAGTGAGTGCAAATAATTTTTCAAATAGATCATTTTGTGAATATGCCTATTTTATTCTGTCCTTTTTAAGGACTAAAGAATCACATAAATGACAATTCCAGAAACCGTAGATTTATGACTTTTTTACTTTCCAAATATGTTGGCACAGAGTAAAAAAAAATAAAATTTTGTAATTTCGAGAAGAGAATAATGTACTTTTTTATTAAAATGGAAATGACACACTGCTGCATATCTAAGTTGATTTAGTGTTTTTATTAGTTATATAACTGTTTTAATACCTCGCTAACTATTGCTTTCTCCCTTAAGGTTTTCATTGTTCTCCTACCCTAGAAACAAATTGATAATTCTGAAAAAATAAAGTATTTCTTGGTTGTTTGCTAACAGCAGAATAGCAGTCAGTCACCACAGGGTTACTACAATGGGCACCATTATATCTGGATTCTGATCAATTTCACTATATGGGTAAGTATTATTGCCGCACACCGGAACGCCTTTGGTGTTATTGCTTGATTTTAATTGTGATTGTAAAATGTGAACAATATGCATCTTTAAACCACAATTAAACACCTGCTATACTTGTTGTCTGATGGCGTTTAAAGATATATTGAGTATTTAAAAACTGCTGATTCAGATATTAGATCAGGAATAAAAATAGATTTAGTTGGAGAACAAATGTTTGCTCCAGGAAGAAAGTACAGGAAAGTTGAAGGAATAGAGGTGAACTCAGATGGAAACTTTGAAGAAAAAAAAGAAAACAGAATTGGAAGTAATAACAATAATATTGATAATAGCTCGAATTCATTCATAAGGCTGCTGCAAGGTTTACAAAGTGCTTTATATACAATATCTCATTTGAGTCTCACAGCAACTGCGTGCAGTGAATGCTGATTGGTATCCCCATTTTACAGATGGAGAAACTGAAACTCAGGGAGGTTAAGCTTCCTGAGGGCAAAGACTATTTCATTTTTGTCAGTATCCCCACCACATGGTAGTAGTCACTGTAGCAATGTTTGCTTATTGCTTGGTTAATTGATTTGCCCGTAGTCAAACACCCAGTGTCTGAGGTGGGATGCAAGCCCAGGTCTTCTTGACCAGGGCCAATCAATAAGCGTTCATGAAGCACCTATCAGGTCCTAAGCATTGTTCTGGAAATACAAAAACAGAAATGGAGCTGTTCTTGCTCTCAGGGAACTTGTATTCTCTAGGGATAACAGGATTTGTACACATAAGTATATATGAAATATATAGACAAAAAGAACCAAGGCAATTCTCTCCATTGTGCCAGGTAAATGGAGGAATTGTTTAGGATGTTTCTTTTCTCTTTCTCTCCAGGTACCATAATAGCTGTTTGTATTTATATAGCATTGTAAGGTGTATAGTGTGAAACACTTTATATACATAGGTGTATACATACACATAGATATATAGATAGATCTATAGATCTATATATAAATATATAAAATCTTATTTAGCCCACACAAGAAATTCACGAGATACAGAGTGTTTGAATTATTATATCTGTTGTACAAAGAGACTAAGGCCCAGAGAGGTCAAGGGACTCTGGCCTCATGATTTCTACAGGTGGGACTCCAACTAGTCTTTCTAGGACTCCAGGTCTGATATTCCTCCTACTGAACTACTGACGGTTTCTCTCAGCAGTGGGTGGCCGTCCCTTTGTTTGTCCACTGACAACTTAGTAATGGAGGACCTTGTCAGGAAACACCCAGAATAAATGGGCCATGGAGGATGGAAGCAATGGAGAGTTCCTGAGGAGCAGGAGAATTGAGTCAGGATATAGAGGGACAGGGCTTTTTTTCAGATTGAGTTCTCAAACCAAGTCTATTATGAAAGATTCATTGCTTGACTCAGGACTTGATGTCTTAAACATGCAAACATGCAGGCATAAATGATGTAATACCTTTTGAAATCCATATTCCAAAAATATTTATTAAATACCTACTATGTGCCAGGTTGGGCAGATAGGTAGCACAATGGACAGAGTGCCAGATCTAGAGTCAGAAAGACTTACTGTTCTGAGTTCAAATCTGAATTATTAGCGGTGTGACCCAGACAAGTCACTTAACTGTTTGCCTCAGTTTCCTTATCTGTAAAATGAGCTAGAGAAGGAAATGACAAGCCACTCACCCAAATGAAGAGTCGGGCACGATTGAATAACAACCACCTGCGCCAGGTACCATGCTTGGCACTGAAAATACAAACACAAAGGTGAGATAGTACCAGCTTCCAAGGAGCTCATGTTTTGTGAGGGTGAAGGCAAGTGCCCTGGAGGAGGGGGTTTATAATAGCTTCATAGTTAAGTAAATACAGGATACCTACCAAGCACATAAAAAAATGATCTGGGATTAGAGTTAATGACAGCAAGGATTAAGAAAGGCCACTTAGAGATGGCGCGGTTTAAAAGGGACAGAGGATCCAGGAGGTGGCAGTAAGGAAGGAGAACATCTCAGACGTGACGGGCAGGCTGAGGAAAGGAAGGCAGGATGCTATACACTACTATTCTGGTGTCCATGGTACGCTGCTGTAAAGGACTAACATACGCAGCAGGGAATAGCGAACAGTCTCTTGTTAAAGTTCAGATGGCTGGACATGGACTCAGGATCCAGTCTGAGAGCTGTGTGACCCTGAGCAAGTCCCTTAACCTCTGCCCGCCCCTGTGTCTTCATCTGTAAAAGGGAATAAAAACGGTGCATTCCCTCCTAGGGTTGTTGTGAGAATAAAGAAGTTATATTTGAAAGTTCTTTGCCAATATTAAAGCTCTATTTAAATGCTAAAGTATTTATTGCTATCATTATTGTTTGCTGTCAAGCTGTCAGGTTGTTCATGCTCTCACCTGCCTCAGTTTACCTTATGCTACATATATTTGATAATATGTGCAAAGATCCTTCACTTGGGATCTGTGAACTTGTTTTGAAAAATGTTTTGGCAACCATTTCAATATAATTAGTTTCCTTTGTAATTTGATTTCATTTTATGCATTTAAAAACATGAGTCTGACAAGGATCCCCTAGGCTTCGCACATGAAAGGTTAAAACCCCTGGTGCCTGGCTTGTGTTCTGCCTTCCCCACCACCCCCAGCTCCTTAGTAGAATACAAGCTCTGGGAAGGCTGGGACACTCTCATTTTTGTCTTTGTACTCTCAGGACTTTGCACACTGTAGGTAGCTAATAAATGTTTATGGAATGTAATTCGATCATTTAAGCTTTTCTTTTCTTTTTTTTAATAATTAAGGCATTGCTTAAATATACATTTGTAAATCTCCTGTTCCTTTTATAGATATAAATTTGTAGATATAAAATGAACTTTCAAACCGTCTGATAAGATCTCTGTGAAATTAAATAACACCCTCTCCAAAAGACTGTGAATTATCCAATTAGCATCTAAACCCATACTGAAATAATATGCAAGGGAAAGATACCTATTGTGCTCTTGAACTTGGAACACAGTCCATAGCTGGGAAACAATTCCATTCTGTTGTCTAATTATTACACTGGAAAGTCTTGAGCTCTTTAAATTCACAACCTGTCACCAATTTATCCTGTGGCCTTGGGCAAGACATCCCTTCTTAGTGGATCTCTTCTTTCTCAGCAGCATGAGGGCGATGAAGATATCCTGGATCTTCCCCATGAAATAGTTCACTCCAGAGTAACATTTAGTCAGAGATTTTATGTCTAAGACTATTCACAGATATTTAGAAAATCATCTCATTTTTAAGATATCCTTATATACTATGTAGTCCCAGGTAATGATATGAACCATGAGGATGGCACTGATAGGCTCCAGAGTGATCCTTATAATAAATAGCTACCATCAAGGACTGTAAAAGCAAAGGGGACAATCTGAAAATGGAATAGTGGTAATGCTAATGTCAGGGAAGTATTGCTAGCTTTTGTGTCAGTTGCCCTGTCCTTAAATGAATTTCATTGTAAGGATCCCATGATAACTCATAACCTGACTACCCACCATCACTGACACACGGACCTCTAGGAGAATCAGGAAGAGTTCAGAAGGTGCTGCCAAGGATTCAGCTGTTGCTGACCTGATGACACAATCAGGGAGTTTAAGACCTCAGGCAGTTTCCAGCACAGTCCAATGCATGAGAGTTTTTCCAGGGGCATACACAAAAATGGGGAGAAAAGGGAGGCAAGAACAAGCATTTATGAAACACCTGGTGATTAAGAATACACCAGGCACTGTGCTAAGTGCTTTACAAATATTATCTAATTTGATCCTAAAAACAGTCACACAGGGAATCAGTTTGTGATGCTCAACTTATTTCCACCTGTTCCTTCTGGGAGCATGGGCATGTGAACCTTGTCTCTTAAGGTCCTTTTCCTCATCTACAGAAAGAAGAGGTTGAACTAGGTTATAGTCAAGGTCTTTTCCAAGTTTTTCAAAGATCTTTAAAAAAAGCGATTTATCTTATCACAGTTTTGTAGGGAGGATAAGCTTTACACACTGGCACACCCTGAGGCACAGTCAATAAAAATGCCCTCCCTAGGCAGACCAGCACACTTGTCTTATGCTCTTTGCACACTCATGGATTCTGTGATCTTACGGGTCCTCTTTAACATTCATTTCACCATAGGTAGTTGATAGCTTTTAGTCAGCTTTAATGAGTAACCCCACATAGCAATGGGTCCCCTTTAACTCTAGGCATTTCCTAGATAACAATGAAGAATGTTACCAGCAACACTTCAGTGTACTTGACCGAGGATTGAGAAAAGACCTTTAGATTTGCCACTTAAGAAATTATTTGGTAACTTTGGAGAGGCGTTTCAGTTGAATGATGAAGTTGAATACTAATCATAGATACTACATTTATCAAATTTTAAGATGGAAGAAAAGCTTGGAAATATCCTGACATATTGAGTAACAAAACAGAGTTCTGAAAAGATGAAATCAGGCTAGAATGTTGGGCTGAATCTAAGAAGAAGGAATATAATAGGCATAAGCATAAAAGCCATACACCTGTATTCAAAAAATCAGTTTCACAACTATGAAATGGGGAAGGCGTGTCTAGACAACAGTCAGTTGTCTTTGAACATAAACAAAGACAGAGCATGAGGAAGATCCAGGACATCGTCGCCTCCATTATGCTGATAAGGATGCAGAGACACGGTAGGGAGGGATGTCTTCCCAAGGCCACAGAGTAAATTGTTTATAGGGTGTGAATATAAAGAACACAAGGCTTTCCAGTGGAATAATCAGACAACAGAATAGAATTATTTTCCTAGCTAGGGACTGTGTTCCAAATTCAAGTGCACAATAGGTGCCTTTCCCTTGTATCTTATTTCAATATGGGTTTAGATTAGATAATTCCCAGTCTTTATGAAAATATTAGGAGCTTTTGGTATAAAGTAAGCTCTGCAGGAGTCTGTAGGGTGATACTGTAGTCTAACATTTGGATGGATCTGGGACTCCCCCCTCTGATGGGACAGATTGCCCATCATCCTTACCTTTTCTTTGTTTGTCCCTATATGTGTCTTCCCACAATCTTCCATCAGGGGTCACCTAATGAACCAGAAAATAATGAGGCCCGGCTACCATGTTGGTTGGCTGTTATCATCCCTCACTTTTGCCATATGACCAACCCTTTTCCTTTTCCAAGTGTACATCTCTCTGATATCATTTACCTATCTTCCCAATTCATCATGGTAGTGTACCAGAGTATAAGGCAGTTAAAATGGCTAATGCTCCTTAGTGTACATTCATAGACACAGTGTCCAGAACAGGGAAGATGCTACTACTACTACTGTATACACTCCTTTGCAGTATTGTATTAATTTCTGGTCATCATATTTTTAGGACATTGAGAAGCTGGAAAATGTCCAGTGGAGCACAATCACATTAATCAGATTAACCATCCAATGGCAGCTAGGTGGCACAGCAGATACAGTGCTAGACCTGGAGTCAGGAAGACCTGAGTTCAAATTTGACCTCAAGAATTTCTTTGCTATGTGGCCCTGGTCAAGTCATTTAACCTTTGCCTGCCTCAGTTTCCTCATCTGTAAAATGAAGAGGGTAATAACACCTACTATTACTGTTTTGAGGATCCAGTGAAGTAGGAATTGTATAGTTCCTCTCAGACCTCACAACGCTATGTAAACACCAGCGATAAGGATCATGATCAAGTAGAGAAGTTTCATCTTAGAGAGGAGACTTCTCAGAGGAGGCATGACAGCTTTCTTCAAGTATTTTCTGTGTGAGATAGGGGTCAAGCTTGTTTTGTTTGGTCCTGGGCCTGATGATTGCAAGTTGTAGAGTAGTGAACTAAATCTAGGTGGAAGAAAACCTTCCTTAATAATGACAGTGAAAGGGGCAATGGAGAGGCTTGAGGTGAAGGCTAGATTTGCTGTCAGAGATGTTTTAGAGATCTCAATCAGGAATTGGTTAGAATAAGTAGTCTCAGAACTACTCCAATAACCCTTTCAATTTTGAGAGTCCATGATTTCCAGATCATATGAGATGTTACCAGAGGTAAATCACTGAACCTTTGGTGCCTTGATTTGATCCATCATTCAAATAGGAGTCCCTTTCCTCTATGTATTTTCTAGGATTATTGGGAAAATTGATGAAATAAAATTTTTGAAGGAATTGGAAATCTTAATTTTCTTTGAGGAATCTCTCAAATGTTCCATAGTACCTTTGTATGCAAGAAAGTAATTCTTGAGTTGTTAAAAAGAGCCAGATATGATCAGTATAGAATTTTTCAAGTGATCCTCATTAATATTATGAACTTACCTCAACTCTTGACTTGTTATTTTGATATCTACCAAGGATCCTTGTGACACATATGAAGAATTTTCCTAACTGACCTTTTACTTTGTCTGGCCTGTCCAATGTTGAAAGTGTTTAAACATGTTCATTGATCAGTCTCATGCTATACAGTAAGAAGTCAGAAATATCATGTCCTTAACCCAAGAGAAACCTCAAAGTTACAATTAGCAATTCTTTCTGTCTGGTACAATGAAGAACAAATGACCCTTGGGCTGAGCGGCTGGCTAGGAAGGAGAAGCACTACTATGTGCTACTTAATTGTTTTGGTGCTTCAGGAGGAATGCTAGTGCTGCAAGTACCCTTTACATGATTTTGCCCTGGCTCAAAGGTCTGGTTTTCCTGCCCTAGTTATAGCTCTGTGGGCCACAACGCTGATTATTATAAAGATTTTAGTGGTCTTGCTTTCATATTAACATGACTAATTATGGTACTTGGCTATGGAGGGCAAAATACCATTTACTAATGAAAATAAGACTGAATAGTGGCTCAAAATCACATGATTGGTTTGCTTCCTCAAACACCTGAATGAGAAAAAATCCTATTTAGAGAAAGGGCTCTTGGCTGCAGTAAGATCTTCCTTAGGAAATCACACCTCACTACAAATAAATCATTTAAATGTGGTATGTCTGCCTCATAGACTGTCTTGGCCACCAGAATATTTTCTTGTCAATCTTCAGTAATGTGTTCTGTCATGTGAGCACCTCCTGGGAATGAAACAGTTTTATCCTTAAAATTTTTATGAGATCAACTCCTTTCTATCCAATGGCCAGTCATCGAATAGCATTATTAATACAGAATAAATAACATACAACTGAATTAGAGGACTGTAATTCCACTGAGAGTTTCTACAATTTTAAGTTAATTTAATGCTTATGAAAGCTAGGTGGCTGACAGTCCTGAAGGATGAAGTATTCTTTTTAACCCAGAGTTGAGTTAGTAAAGGATAAATTTTCTACCAAAAGCTCAACTTCGCATTGAGGTGAATGTTACTGTGGAAAGAGGACTTGAGTAATGGGTCTTCACCCTTTAGGTCTCAACAGAGAGAACCAAAATGAGCAAAGTCTACTAGAGGAGCTATCAACCATTTGATCAGTAATGAAGTTATTATGTTCCAGAAACTGTGCTAGGTGGTACTCTTAGAAGTACAATCAGTAAAACAATTCTTACTTTTGAAGCATTTACTTTCTAATGGTGGACATAGTGAGTTCATATAGAAGAATATGTAGAATAAGTATAAAGCAAATACATACAAATCAATACAAAGTAGTTACTGAGAGCTCTGGCCATTGGGAGGAAATGCTTCATGTACACGGTGGGGCTTGATTTGTGCCTTGAAAGAAAAGAGAGATTCTGTGAGGCAACGCAGAGTGGAGGAGAGAGCACATTCCAACCAGGCTGGGAGAAAGAAGATGGCCCCAAAAGTATCTTCAACTCTGAGCTTCTAATTTGGATTTCTCTTGATATTTTCCGAGTATTTTAGGATATGTGACAACATTGACAATGAAAGAGCAGTGTATTAGGGTTTTGGGGAGTTCAACTCTGATTTTTGTCTCTATCATTAGCTAATTATGTAACCTTGGATTCTTATCCAAATTGCCTTCTCAGAGACTCAGTTTCCTTATCTGCAAAATGGGAAACATAATATGACATACCTCACATTATCCTTGAAAGGTATAATAGATGTGAAAGTACTTTGCAAAGCACTCCCTACCTCACAGTGCCTTTCATTATTTAACTACCAAATGGCATTGATAGCTGCTGACCCAGTCATGGTTATCTCTTAGGATCTGGGTCTGGGAGAGTCCTGTTCTCATTTTAGTATTTTGTATATGTTCTAGAGGGAAGAAATGCTAAGTAAGCGAAGAGCTTCCTATGCGTCTCAGAAGATAATAAACTTCTAAAACCTAACTACCTCTTTCTGGTAAAAAGAAAACTCAAACTCAATTTCAAAACTCATCTAGATTTATTCATTTTTCTAATCAAGAATAAGCACACATATATTGATGGTCTCCAATTTCTCTTCGATGGAGTTGGCTTTTCACAGAATCAGACAAAAATGCCTGTATGCTGCATGTTTTTGTTTACTTTTTACTTAGAAAAAAAAGCACATAAAGAATACATAACAAGAAAAGAACACTGCATAGTAAATGTATGCAAAGTAGTTGTGGGTACATTGACCTCCTAAACCCTGGAAGTGTCCTAGACAGTACAGAAGTTGCTTTGGCAGCTTAATTTGAGTTTGTTTAGTTCCCCGTTGCTTTTCCCCTTATTTTTGGTTAATTGTGTGACCTATTTTGCCAACAATCAACCATGCTCATATTCCTGGTAAGAGTTGAACCTGATTATGGTGAATTTTTTTTCTGAATATAATGCTATTATTTTTCACATAAGAATTTTATTTAATTTTTTTGCATCAATATTCAATAATGAGATTAGTCTACAGTTCTCTTTTTCTGCTTTGTACCTGCCTAATTTTAATAACAGAATCATTTTTGTCTCCTAGAGGTAGTTTGGTAGTGTACCCTCTATCTCAATTTTCAATAATAATTTTTGTAGCATAGATATTAATTCTTTAAATGTTTGATAGAATCCACCCATAAATCCATTTGATGCAGGGTTTTTTATTTTAGTAGTTTATGGCTTCTTTGTTTCATTTTGCTGACTGTGTTCTTTAATATCTTTGTTTCTTATTTTTTTAGTCTGGATATTTTGTATATTCTTAGGTACTCATCTACTTCCTTTATATTCTAGGTTTTTCTAGCATATAATCATATACAATAGTTTCATGATAATCCTTTTTATTTCTGTTGTGAGTTCACTATGCTCATTTTTTATTTTGATAATTTCATTTATTGCATTTGCATCTCTAGAATAAAGTAGTCTCATTCAGAGTACGTGATTAAAAATTCTTGTTGATTGGTGTATTTTTCTTTCTTTTTCTCGTTCAAGTAAGAAAGCAGTGTAGTTAGAGGGAAAAAATACTACCTCTGGAGTCAGAGGAGCTGGATTCAAGTGCTGTCTCTGATGCTTATTACCTGGATATCATGCGGTAAGCTACTTAACCTCCCTGGGCCTCAGTTTCCTTCTCTGTAAAATGAATGCCTTAGAGTACATGACTTTTGTTTTCTCACTCAATTCTGGGTTTATGATTGAGAAGGATTGTTCAGACAGGTAAAGGAAAAGCATGATAGACCATGTACATGGTGCAATGTCAAGAAAATTCAGAGAAAAGAGATTACTTAGTGGGAAAGGGTAGTAAACAATGTCAAGTACTATAGAAAGGTTAGGAAGGATGTCTGAGAAAATGATACAAGATTTAATAACCAAGTAACTGCTGATAACCTTAGAGAGAACGATTTCAGTTGAATGTTGAGTTCTGATGTCAGATTATAAAGAGTTGTCTAAGGAGTAGAAAAAGGAGTATAGTTGATTTTTTTTTTTTTAGAATTTGACTGTGAAAGAGAGGAGAAATAGGGTGACAGCTTGAGTTGATGGGAGGGTCAATTAGATAAGAGATCAGGAATCTAGTCAAGGAGGTAAGTAGTATAGTGTTATGGAAAGTTCAGGAATCCATACAAAAAAATCCCATAATAGGTCCTGGGAACCAGTAGCCAAATTCTTTTGATAATTATATGTCTCCTGTTAGTTAAGAAATCAATCTTTAAGTATAGGTAGTTTGGAGAATGTGGACTGGAGTTAAATAGGGAAATCTACTTATTAGGAGGGTAGTTAGGTTTAGTAGGATTGCCAGGATTATTTGGAGTTTGTTTATGATGGGGAAATGAGAAAGATATTCCTGCCTCTACTTCATGCTTTCCCTTTTCTAACTACTTTCATGCTTATTTTCTGCACTAAGTTTTTGAGTGGAAACTGCTTCACTTTGCATCTGTTCATATCTCCCCAGGCTTCTCCACATACAACACTTTCATCATTTCTTATAGCACAGTAATATTTCATTGATTCATGTGCCGCAATTTGTTTAGCCATTCCACAATTGGTGCACATCTACTTTATTTCTAGACCTTTGCCACTACAAAAATTACTGCTACAAATAGGATCCCATTCTTTTTTGTTATTGACTTCCTTGGGATCTTTGCCTAATAATGGAACCTCTAGGTCAAAAGATATGGAAATTTTAGTCATTTTATTTCCATAATTCCAAATTTCTTTCCAGAATTGTTGAAGCAGTTCCCAGCTCCATCAACAATCTATTAGTGTGCTCATCTTTGCACAACTCTTCCAACATTGATTACTCCTCTATTTTGTCATCTTTGCCAATTGGCTGGGTGTGAGGTGCAATCTCAGATTTGTTTTGTTGTAGATGTCTCTTAATGACATGAAACATTCTTTCATATGGTTGTTAATAGTTTGCTATATTTCTGAGAATTATTTGTTTATGTTCTTTGACCTCTTATCTATTACAAATGACTTTTGGTAAGACAAAACAAAATATGCATTTTCAGGGTTAGCTATTGAGTTCAGTTTTTTTCTGATTCTTCCTTACATGGTCTGTTACACTGTTCTACTTTTCTGTTTTTTAACCAGCAGCATCTTATTTTATTAATTGCTACTTTATAGTGCGATTCAAGCACTGAAAGTGATATTTCTCCTCTATACCTAGTTTTTCATTGTTTTCCCAAGAATTCTATGTTTTTTGTTCTTCCAAATAAATCTAGGTATTATTTTGTCCACTTGTAAAAAATATTCTCTTGGTAGTTTGATATCAAATTTATGAATAATATAGAATTGGCACCCTTATTATTTTGTCAAATTCTAGTCATGAACACTGAATATCTTTCTAATTATTTAAGTTGTTCTTTATTTGTTTAAGCATCATTTTGTTATGGTCTCTATTGGGTACTGAGTATGTTCAGGTAGATGGATTCCCAGATATTTTTTGCATGTTGTAGTTGTTCTGAATGGGGCTTCTCTTTCTGTGGTTCCATCGTTGATTTTGCTACTACTTTATGGGGCAGCTAGGCAGCACAGGAGCTAGAGTGTGAGACTTGCAAGTCAGGAAGACCTGAGTTCAAATGTGACCTCAAACACTTACTTAAGTGTTACCCTGGGCAAACCACTTAACCTTGTTTGCCTCAGTTTTTCATCTGTAAAATAGCTAGAGAAGAAAATGGTAAACCGTTGTAGTATCCTGACCAAGAAAGCCTCAAAATGGAGTCAGTCACAAAGAGTCGGCCATGATTGAAACAAATGAACAACGACAGATTGCTACACAGAAATGTTGTTGATTTTTGTGGATTGATTTTGTAATATGCTACATTACTAAGAGCTAAGTATATTTTAAAACTATTCTTGAATATATAAATTCCAAATTTCTGGAGTGAAAGGCAAAAGACAATAGCATAAGATGGGTTTGTTAAAATAGTAAATTGATTTAAATTGCATGTGGTAGCAGAGCTCAGAAAGGAATCCTGGATTTGTCAAATAACATTATACCTCTACATATCTATATTAGGGCGTAACCTAGAACTTTTTTTTATAAATTCCTCTCAAAGTGAAAATATCAGAAGATATATCTGTTTCTATCTTTATGCCCATTAAAAAGAAAAGATAATAATTTCATATCAGTATCTTCTAAAGGATGACTTTTCATTTCAAAATGAGACATGCCATTCAAAGCCCAGGTGAATCTTGTTTAAAAAACAAACAGACAGGCAGACAAACCGTTAGTGGACTGTGAAATTGTAGAACAATTTTCTGTATTGTTCAGATAACTGATTTCTGAACATGGTCTACTCCCTGAACAATTTACAGTAATAATAAAATGAGAGGTCTTCAAGTGAAGATTGGAAGACTGTTTGGTGGGTACATTGTAGAGTTATTTCTAGAACAGACATGTATGTATTAAATTGAATGACTTCTGAGGTCTCTCGCTAAGATTTTGTAAAATTAAAATTATATAAATCTGTAGACTGTATGCTTAACCTGATGCCCTACATTAAATTCAAGGTGTTTAATATATAAAGATGCTGGCATTTTAATAAACAGACTAAAACATACAAAACATATGTATATATGTCACATGTACACAATAAACATATATGCATAACATATGTGTTTATATGTTGGTTTGGCTGGTTGGTGGTTGCCTTCATTCTTGATGAGGCCCAAAATGACATAGCCAGGGTGCAGTAAAATTTCAATGTGTCTGACTGTGGCTGATCAGACCAATATAAGCTCGGAATGCTCTGCCACAGGTTGGGCACAGATGGTCCATGCGAATATTTGGAGTGGGTACTTCAAATTTGTGCATCCTATGTTTACTTTGTGCTGTTTCAATTCTGCTTTACTCATAGAGCACAGAACCCTTTCTGATGTGGGCACGCCATGCAGAGCAGTCCTGTGCCAGTGTCTCCCATGTTGCATAGTCAAATCCAAAGTTCTTGAGAGAGACCTTGAGATTGTCTTGTTTCACTTCTTCTGATCACCATGTGATCACCTGCCTCATGCAAGTTCTCTACAAAATAGTCTTTTTGGCAAGCATACATTTTGCATTTAAACAACATGGCCAGTCCTTAGAGTTGTGCTCTCTGAAGCATAGTTTGAATGCTTGGCAGTTCAGCTCGAGCAAGGACTTCAGTGTCTGGTACCTTATCTTGTCAGGTGATCCTCAGAATCTTCCTAAGACAGTTCAAATGGAAGTGTCCAGTTTCCTGGCATGGAGTTGGTAGACTGTCCATGTTTCACAGGCATACAACAATGAGGTCAGCACAAGGGCTCTGTAGGCCTTCAGTTTGGTAGTCAGTCTGATACCGCTTCTATCCCAGACTTTTCTTTGGAGCCTTCCAAACCCTGAACTAACTCTGGCAATGTACACATCAACCTCATTGTCAATGTGTACATCCCTGGAAAATACACTACCAAGATAAGTGAACTTATCCACAGCATTCAAAACTTCTCCATTTGTTGTAACTGATGGTTCTATGTATGGATGATTGGTGGGCTGATGGAGCACCTGTGTTCTCTTGGTGTTAATTATTAGACCAAAATTAGCATAGGCAGCAGAGAATTGATCCGCACTTTGCTGCATCCCAGTTTTAGAGGCTGCATTGAGTGCACCATCATCTGCAAACAAAATCATGTACCAACACTCCCTCCACTTTGGTCTTAGCTTGTAGCCTTTTCAAATTGAAGAACTTACTATCAGTATGGTAGTTGACCTTGATGCTGTGTTCATCCTTATTGAAAGCATTTGACAACATGGCTGAAAACATCTTGCTAAAAAGCATGGGAGCAAGCACACAGCCCTGTGTCACTCCACTGGTGACTGGAAATGCACGAGGGCATTGTCCATTATCCAGAACCCAGGCAAACATGCCATCATGAAATTGGTGTACAATACTGATGAACTTCTCCGGGCAACCAAATTTTGACATAATTTTCCATAAGTCTTCATGAGCAACAGTGTCAAAGACTTTGGTCAGATATACAAATGCTGTGTATAGACCTCTGTTCTACTCCTGGCATTTCTCCTGGAGTTATTAGGCAGCAAACACCATATTGACTGTTCCTCGGCCCTTTCTGAAGCCACACTGGCTCTCAAGTATATGACCGTCTTCCAGGTGAAGGATTAGTCTATTAAGGAGGACTCTAGCAAGAATTTTGCCAGCAATGACTAAGAGAGTGTTTATATGTATAACTGTGTGTACATTTATGTATGTGTATGTATACACACATATAAGCATTGTAGCCTTCCAGCTAACTGTATGGAGACACTTGGAGTCATTGTTCAAAATATTGTTGTTATGTCTTTTTCGAAATGGTCATTGGAAAGAATCAATCAGTCACATAAGAAAGCCAGTGTCTTTATTTTATAGTCACACTTTATTTTTAACCCCCAAAAGTTTCATCATATGCTCAACTATTCAGACTTAATTGCACTTTATTTGTAGTTTAAAAAAAAATTCAGTTGTTTGTCTTTGTTTTCAAAGAGGATCAGTGGCCCTGACTTGTATGTGAATTAGATCTAAGTGAGTCAGAATTGTGCAAAGCTAGTCTCATTCTCTTCCAGAGTCATTGAAGTCCTATGGTAGGACAAATGTTAAGATGATTGGTGAAAGCCTGGAATGCAGGGGATGACATTGATGTCTTTTATGTTTATCCATGCTCTAAGTACTCCCCAGTGCCTGCTTCAGCTGCCTTCATGACTGTTGGAACCAATGGTTCCCAGTTTGTCAAAGGAAAGCTATTTTGAACCACTGAGGAATTTGCTTAAAAAGGTCCAGCTTAGGACCAGAGAACTCCAAAAATATTTCAAGGTATGCCATCTCTCCAAGGTTTCAGAACATGTGCTTTTGGGATATATGAGAAATTTCCTCACCTGGACTCCCTACACTTATCATGTCCCAGGTCTAGTTAAATAAAATCTCTACCTGATAAGGATAGTTTGAAACCCAGGTAAGATAATTTGCAAAGTGCTTTGCAAACGTCAAAGAGTAATATGAATGCCACTTTTTGTTACTATATATATTTAATCAGCCTTGGTACCTTATAGTTTTACCTCTTGTACTTTAGCTTTGACTGGAATCAGGTTTAACATAGTTCCATTTCATGCTCAAGCACTGGCTCTCTTTGTGCCTTGGGCCCAGCTGTTTTTTGTTTCAATTTTTGTAATTCTGAGTAGGAAGCAAGGTCTATGATGGGCCTTGTGCTGTTGGGATAAAACATTATATAAATACAGTACATTATTATTCATGCATGTGCCCCAGAGTTAGCACCAAATCTACCCTAGGGACAAGAATATCTGTCAGTTTTCTTGAAATTATATGGAATGGAATAACAATGCTATACCCCACTGAAGGAAATGAAGATCTTAGTTTTTTTTTTCAATTCTATAGGTGTAAAGGGGCTTCTCTCAGTCTTTAAAAATGAAAAAGCAAAGTCATTTAGAGCTTATAGCTTATATGGACTGGAGGTTACTCAGTATTGGTTGTCACTTCCTGAGGATAATATAGTGATATCTATTAATTTGGGAGTTTGAATGTTAAAGAATGCGCCTGAATGACCTATTGTCTTCTGACTGGTCTTATTGCCCATACTTTTGATTAATTCTGTCATTGAGGCTGCTCAAATCCCAGACTGGACAAGTTCGGATTTAAGTTCTCCATTTCCTAGATAAAACCTTGCTGAAAGAAAATGCTTTTCTTCTTCCAGTCTTGCTCTCAGGTAATGGGACAGAGTGAAGTAAAAGATATGGGCAGTGGTTATTCAGCGTGATAAAGATTTTACAAGCATCTTGAAATTTGAAAAACAAGTATTAAAAAAACAACCCAACAACCTGTCTACCAACCATGGGAAGACTGACATGAACAGATGCAGTGAAATAAGCAGAAACAGGAAAATGCTACACATCACAACTCGAATGAGAATGACAAAACCTCAGCAGAAGGCTATGCCATTCTGATGACTGAGCTTTTCCTCTAATAAAGGATGAGAAAATGCAGCTCCCTTTCTTCTTTGTAGATGTGGAGGACTCTGGTTATGGGACGTTGTATCCTCTCTCAGACTTGGTTGATTTGCTGATTAATTTTTTAAAAATATTCTCCCCCTCCACCTTTTTTTCCCCTCTGCTATAAGACATTGTTTTTATAATACATAAGTGGAATAAAAATAAAAAGGTATTAATAAAAATAAAAAAATTTAAAACAAATTTATCTACAGGGCCAAATTAAATTTTTTGTTTATGTTTCTTTTGTTAAGCACTGCTTTCTTAATTTAATGGTGACCTCTAAAGGTGTAAGAAGACACTAGCAATTCATTGCTGTATATGCGATCAGGTCTGGTCCTGAATGTGCTCAGGTAGCTGTACCCAAGTGGAAAGATCCTATCTGGTTACTTTTTCTTTTGTAGAAAGAAGAGGCAGTTTCACAGGAGGAAGCTAGAGTAGGTAGTAGAGCCCTGGACCTGGAGTGAGGAAGACCTGAACTTGAATCTTGCCTCAAGTGTTTACTAGCTTAGTGAACCTGAACAGGTTAGTTAATTTCTTAGTATCTTCAACAGGGCACGACAGGGACAATAATGGCACTTCCCTCCTGGGATTATTGTGAGGATCAATTGAAATAATGTTTGTAAAGTGCTCAGCATGGTGCCTAGCATGTAGTAGGTGCTTAATAAATGCTCATTTCCTTCCTGAAGTCCTCCTGTGGGAATCTTTCTTGATTTTTCCAACTGTTTGTGTTCTCTAGTCGTGCCTCCAAATTTGATTTTATTCTCTATATTTTGTACATCCTTCTTGTGTTCATGTTGTATCTCCTTATATTTTACGAGGTAGATGTAAACTCCCTGAGGACAGGGACAGTCTGGTTTTTGTCTTCGTATCCCTAGTCCTTTAAAGAATATCTGACACATGGTTTATTTTTGTTCAATCATTTTCTGTTGTGTCTGACTCTTCGTGACTCCATTTGGTGTTTTCTTGGTGAAGATACTGGAGCAGTTTGCCATTTCTTTCTCCAACTCATTTTACAGATAAGGAAATTGAGGTAAATAGGGTATAGTGACTTGCTCAGGGTCACTCAGCTAAGACTTGTCTGAGGTCAGATTTGAATTCAAGACTTCCTGACTCGAGGGGTGCATTGCACCATCTAGCAGCTCCTAACCAGTTTAAGTGACTTGTCACACAACTAGTGTCTGAGGTCAGATTTGAACTCAGGAAGGTAAGTTTTTTGACTCTAGGCCTGGTACTCTATCCACTGAACCATCTCGCTGTCCCTTAACACATATTAGGGTACTCAACAAATTTTTGAATTGGATTGAATTAAGTAGATTGGGTCTGGGTTAACTCCTTACCTGAGTCTGGTATCTTGGGTGACAGAATTATCCTCCAGGATGCTAAGAGCTACCTCAACCTCTTCCTCTCTTTATATGACATCTCATTGTCTTTCAGGATGTTTGTGATTTGCCCAAGGTAAATGCGCTAGACCCTAGGTGACCTCATCTAGTCTTATTAAACCACACCCCCATTATGTTCTGTTCTAAAGTAGACTACGTGCGAAGAATGATGTCCTTTTTTTTACCTACACATAATCCATATGTAAAAAACAAATCACGAATCCATGAATCAGCTATATATTGAAATGCTAGGAAAGTGAAAAATTCCCAAACTGAGGCACTCAAAAGAAATGTTAATTTGGCCACACTGAATATTTGTTACATTACAAGTGTTACTCTTCAGACTTTCAAATGTGTGTCTTAGGTAAGGGAAATCGGGGGAATTTGAGACTGATTGGAAAAGCTTAGTTCTTTCATTTCCCTAGATTTTTGAACTATGGTAGAAAGCAAACCCCACCACTGCGGGTATTTCCTAGAGGCACAATATTCGTAACATGTTTAAAGGAACCTATTTCCTGGGTCCTGGCAGTAGGCACTAATTTTGAATTTTAGACTTATGAATACTTGGGAAAACACATGTGCTTCAATGCTATTTAATCAGAAAACCTTTTTCAAAGATTGGTAAGGGGAAAAAAGTTATTTTTGAAATAAGGAAAATTTAAACACAGGAAAACATATGCTCTGTCACTTCTTTCATGGCAAATTTTAAGTGTTATTCAGACATTTAAAATCCTGGAGAATTTTCTGATGAGCATATGAACCATTTTGTTTTGCATTCCCAAGATGGTAAAGAATGAGCACTAAATTTAAAATCAGAAGACCACTGATGAGGAGAAAAAGGGGAAGAGGTTGTCTAAAGATATGATGTGGATGCATAGGGTTCTCATTGAATAATTTCTAGATTTAAAAGCACCTACAGAAGATGGAAACAAGCTAGGTAACTAGAGGAATGTTATAAGAATCGTGTCTATAGTGAGAAAGTTTAGAATGAGCAGAAGCTGGAGAACAATGTTAAGAAAGCACACAAAAAAACGGATTGTAGGGGTTCTTAATATATTGGAGGAAAGAAAGGAGACAACAAAGAGTTAAAATCATTGTTCATTGTGGGTAGAACCATGATAAAGGGTGACAGAGGAAAACAAATGTTGCAAACTGCTTATTTTGTTTCTATTTTCTCTGGAAATAGGATGATCTTTGAGCTGGAAAGAAGAGACCCTCTCCCCAAAAAAGGCTAATTAAAAGTGACCTGGTAAGAAATATTAAGAAGCACAGATGCCTTTGATGCTTTCAAGTCACTAGGCCGAGGTGAGCTATGATCCAGTGTATAGAAAAGCTTTGCCAGATGGGATTGCTAAGCCAAGGTCAGTGATATATAATGATGATGATGATGATGATGATGATGATGATGATGATGATGATAGCATTTATGGAGTACCTACTATGTGCTAGGCACTGTGATAAGTGCTTTATAAGTATCATCTCATTTGAGCCTCATCATAACCCTAGGAGGTGTGTGTTCCTCCTTTGTTGCCCAAGAAGACCATGCCATCAGGGAAATAATGACATGACTTGCACTTGACTTTGTTTTGAGTGAGGGAGAGCTGCGCAGGTCACCAGCCTCACTTCTCCTGCAGAGGCATCTGAGTCCAGTGACAAGATATTCATCAGGATGACTGGAGGTGAGCTAGGATGAGGCAATTGGGGTTAAGTGACTTACCCAAGGTCACACAGCTAGTGAGTATCAAGTGTCTGAGGTGAGATATGAACTCATGTCCCCCTGATTCCTGCACTGGTGCTCTATCCACTGCACCCTGGGTCAGCTAGGTGGTACAGTGGATGGAGTACTGGACCTAGAGTCAGGAAGACCCAAGTTCAAATCCAGCCCCAGATGGTTACTAGATGTGAAACCCCAGGCAAGTCACTTGACCTTTGTTTGCCTTGGAGATATCTAATAAATCTGAGGAGGAGTAATTCTTTATGGGTGGGTCTCTTTTGTGCCCTTAAGCAGAATGCCAGAGTCAGAAACAGCAACAGTAATGGTCGCTTACTACTGAAGACTTATGCATCTCTACCTTAGGAGGTAGGTACTTTTATTATCCCCATTTTGCAGTTGAGAAAACTGAGGCAAAGAGAAGTTAAGTGCTTTGTCTGGAGACACACAGCTAGCAAGGACTCAGATTTTCTTGCCTCTAGACCCAGACCTCTGTCCACTTCACCACCTTGCTGCCACACCTGGAATTTCCCATTCTGAGCGCTCCATTTTAGGAAGTATATTGTCGACAATCTGGAATTCCTTACCTTTTTTTTCAAACAGCACAAATTTAATATTAAAGTGCTTGAATTCAAGTACAGAAATTAAACAATACGCGATTTCAACATTAAAAAACCATAACAGTTATTCTAACTCCTATGCACGGAATATCACAAAATCAAATGAAGTAACTAGAGTAACTCAGTGAATTAACACCAACAGTTATGATAATTCCTGTAATAAGTATTTATTAACTAAAATACTTATAATGATTTTCAAGGACCACAATAGTAATTTTAAAAAATTACTACTAAATAAAACTTATGGGCAGCTGGGTGGTGCAGTGGATAGAGTGCCGGGTCTGGAGTCAGAGAGAGCTGAATTCAAATGTGGCTTCAGCCTAGTGATCCTGGGCAAGTCATTTAACCTTCCTTGCCTCAGTTTCCCCATATGTAAAATGAGCTGGAGAAGGAAATGGCAAACTGCTCCAAGATCTTTGCCAAGAAAACCCCAAATGGGGTCACAGAGAGTCAGACACAACTGAAACAACTGAACACCAACTGGAAAATAAAATTAACCTTTTTTTCTTTCAACTTTTTTCCTCATAATTCTCTGGCTACATAATGTTAGATGCTTCTGTTTAAATAACTGCTTCCATCTCTAACAGTGTAAGTTATTCTTGGTTACTAAATCTAATGTAACCAATGTTTGCATGCATTGCAATGGTACATATATGCTGGTCATCAAAGGAATTATTTGAAAAACATTGAAACTAAGCCTCTGAGTTCTATTTCCCACTCCTAGATCAGGAATTGGCAATATTAAAATCCAAAAGTTTAAAAAGAATGGTAGTCTATTGAACCCTAATTCAAAGGAAATCATCGAATAACTTTTAAGATTTATTCCCGATGAGTTCAATAAATGTATGCATGTTCATAAACACTTTTCCTTTCAAATGTAGTTCCCTTCCTAAGAAAATCTATGGTAAGAGCTGGGTTAGAATCTGGAATCTGACACTCACTTACCACCTGTGTGATCCTGAGATGCCCCAGATTCTCTGGAACTGTTTTCTCTTTTATAAAATGAAGAAGCTAACCTGATGACTTTCAAGATCTTTTCCAACTCTAAATATATGATCCTATGCAAGCCTTAAAGAATTATATAAATGCTGGCTATTATTGAACAAGATAATGGACATAAGAGGCAACTTGACATAGTAGAGAGGGAGGGGGGAAGTCAGAAAGACTGGGTTTAAGTCTCATCTCTGATATGCACTGGCTTGGTGACCCCAGGCAAGTCCCAACATCTCAGAACACTGGGCAACTCTCTATAAGTGGCAGACCTGTATTGGTTGTGCTGTTAGCTTTGAGGGCTAACATTCTGTGATTCTTTAATATTGAGAAGGTAAATGTAGAACTGAAGTGAGCAGTGCAGAGCAGAGAATTGTGCATGGGGCAGAGGGGGAGAGAAAGAGAGAGACAGAGAGAGAAACAGAGAGACAGAGACAGAGACAGAGAGACAGAGACAGAGACAGAAAGAGACAGAGACAGACATGGAAGGAGCACGAGCCCATTGACTGGAGACTGAATAAATCAGTTAATCGACAAGTATTTATAAAGCATCTGCTATGTGCTAGGCAGCAAGAATATAAAAGCAAACAATAGCAGTTCTTACTCTCAAGGCTTTTATTGGTTTTTCAGTCCTGTCTGACTCTTTGTGACCCCATTTGGGGTTTTCTTGGCAAAGATACTGGTGTGGTTTGCCACTTCCTTCTCCAGCTTATTTTATCGATGAGGAAACTAAGGCAAACAGAATGCAGTGACTTGCCCAGGGTCTCCTAGCTTGTAAGCATCTGAGACCAGATTTGAACTCAGATGCTCCTGATTCCAGGACTAAAGCTGTAGTCACAGAGCCACCTAATTGCCCAAAGAGTTTATAGGATGACCTATACGAAGGCCTCTTTTTTTTTGTCACTTTGGTGTTATTTCTCTATCAAAAAAAATGAACAGAAACCTTCACTCTCCCTTCCTCTCCATCCCATTGGAAAAAAGAAAATAAAAGAAAATAGCTTTTCTTATAACGAACACATATAGCCAAGCAAAACAGATTCCTCCAATTGTTACATACAATATACTAGGTGGTATGCAACTAGGTGGTGCAGTGGATAGAGCACCAGTACAGGAGTCAGGAGGATCTGAGTTCAAATCTCACCTCAGACACTTGACACTCACTAGTTGTGTGAGCTTGGGCAAGTCATTTAACCCCAGTTGCCTCATCCTGGGTCATCTCCAGTCATGCTGATGAGTATCTGGTCACTGGATTCAAATGGCTCTACAGGAGAAGTGAGGCTGGTGACCTGCACAGCCCTCCCTCACTCAAACCAAAGTCAAGTGCAAGTCATGTCATTGTTTCTCTGATGGCATGGTCTTCTTCTGCAGTGAAGGAGGAACACACATATATATACTGTATATATACAGTATATACAGTATTTCTTATTCCACATTCTCAATCCATTATCACTTGTTAATGGATAGAATGTTTCATCCCTGGCCCTCTGGAACAGATCAATGAATTGGGAATGTAACTCAAAATACTAGAAAACCAAAACATTTTACAAAGAAATTAAATGTAAATAAAATAGAAAAATAGAAATCTTAAAAATTAAAGAAGAAATTAGCTTAATTAAAAATAAACAAAAAAAACACTCCATTGAATTGATAAAGAAAGCTGAAGCTTTTTTTTTTTTTTAAACCAAACCAAGTTTGACATTCTCTCTGCGTGACTCTGGGCAAGTCACCTACTTGGTGCTTCAGGCAAACTCTCTTAGATCATCAGTGGTAGAACAACTGTGGATATTCATTGACATAGAAGTTTCTTCACCATCAAGTCCCCACACCAATAAAATCACAGAAATGTTCTAAAACAAAATCAGTCTATATATGACTCTATTTTAAAAAGCTGATGGTGAAGAGACGGAGAGCGGGGCAATAGTGCTGTGGACAACTGGACACAAATATTGAGGTAGAGCACAATGACAGAAACCCATCATCTCATAGCTTACAGAGCAAAACCCGATGTATTTGAAAGTGCTCTTGACAATGCCCCAAGATCCCAAGAAAGTAGGGGAATGATGATCCAGTCGCATAGTTAAAGGTTTTGACTTCCGAATTCTCCTAACGTGACATTTCCCATCTGATGCCACAGAGGCAATGTTGCTTTTGTCACAGCCAGAGACAAAGTGAAATAGCTGCTGGCTGTTCGGAGAAGTCAGACAGAGTTCATGTGGCAGAAGGATAGCTCCTTCTGGAAGGAAGCTGTGCCACCCTTCCAGGACCCAATTGCCCAAGTGGTGGGTAGAGCTCCGAGGCCTCTCGGCTTTGACGAGGTAAAACACGGCTGGGTGGGAGAATTCCAGCCAAGATGCTGAATGCTGTGTTTTCGGTGACTTCTCTGTTGAAGGGTTAAATCCTTTTTTCCCCCAATCCATTTGGGTTTGCTTCTCTCATAAACTTACTTTGCAAGTGTCTCAGAATGCTTCTGGCTCATGCTTCAGAATCATTTTCTTTGTCATTTTTGCAGACTTAGAACGATCAATAAACAAGAAGCAATAGAATTCCTTGACCCTTGATCATATTTTAGAACCAGGAATACTAAAGTTTTACCCAGGTCAGCAAAGCACCCATGGTCTCTGGTCATTAGCACAATCCCCCTCTTCCTCTCTGTGTGCCCCCATTGTTCCTGATGAGGCTTTAAGGTATAAAAATAAATAATGCCTGATATTTATATAGTGTGATGTCACGGCATCTCATTTTGTCTTCATGACAACCGTCGGAGGTAGTAAACCCATTTTAAAGATGAGGATGTTGAGAGAGAGGTTAAAGTGCAAGTCATGTCATCATTTCTCTGATGGCATAGTCTTCAGCAATGAAGGACAAACACAACAAACAAATGTTTTGTCCAAGGTCACAGGGCTAATAAGAGGCAAGATTTGAATCCAAGTTTTTCTTGATTTCATGAACTTTCCACAATACTTGATTGTGTCCTGTGGGGGTAGGTGAACTGGGTCTGGGGTCAAGAGAACCCTGATTTTGAATCCCCCTTTGCATTTGCTAGCTATGTGACAACTGGCAGGTTCCAACCTTTTTGATCCTCAGTTTTCTCATCTATGAAATGGGGCTAACAATTTCTTGCAGAGTTGTTATGTGGAAAATGCCTTAAAATACTAAAAAATCCCCCAAACCATGAATTATGTCCCTCTTTGTGTCTTTGTTGATGGTGATTGGCCAATGTACCTGACTGTATGTGCACACAAGCATGAATATGCAATGGTGAAATTAGGGGTACATAGGAGAATCACAGACTCACGGAATGCAGGCATAGGAAAGACCTTAGAACTCTTTTAGCCCAACCCACTAGTTTTACTTAGGATGTCTCTTGACTCCCGGTCTTTCCTAACTGGGCTTAAAGTAAAGACAGAGTCTGACTTTTTTTCTTGGGCTAGTCTCCAAAGTCACGATTTATATGAGTAAAGACATTCTTAGGTCATTGTCTTTTATTTTGACAAGCAAACTGATAAAAGCTTTAAATGAATTAAAGTTTCATTAACACTCTTTTGTCAATTAAAAATATTGTATGATCAATCAATAGCAAGTATTTATTAAGCACTTATGGTGTACTTGGTCTGTGCTAAGTATACTAATACAAAGAATAAAACCATCCCTACTCACAAGGAGCTTAGGCAGCAATGTGGAAAACAAGAAAAACATATATATATATACATGTATATGTGTATATATACATATATGTAGAAATAGAACTAATACAAAAAGACTCATACGAATGGGTGAAAAGTAGCTAAATATAGTGTTGTTTGGGAGAGAGAACACTCATTGCCGAGAGGATCAGGGAAGGTTTCATGCAGGAGATGGTGCTTGAGTTGTACTTTAGGGAAGAAAGGGACTCCAGGAAATAGAAGTGAGGAAGGATGCATTCTAAATAGACATGATGATGGCTAGTGCAAAGGCATGGATGGAGTAATGTGTGAAAAATAGTGAAAACGCCAGTTCGTTTTGACCACAAAGTATGGGAAGGGGAGTAATGTCCAAGGAGGCTGAAAACATAGGTTGGGGACAAACTATGGAGAACTTTAAAAGTTAAACATTCTCAAAACAAAAGGGAACCACTGGAGTTGATTGAAGAGGAGAGTGATGGGGTCAGATTGGTGCTTAAGAAAATCACTTTTGTAGCAATGCATTGGATGGACTGGAGTGATGAAAGACTTGAGGAAGGAAGACCACTTAGGAGGCTCTTATAATAATTTAGGTGATGAAGGCCTGGATTAAGATGACAGTTGTATGAATGGAAAAAAGGTTCAGATAAAAGAAATATTGTTGAGGTAAGAACCACAAAATTTGGCAAATAATTGGACAGATGGGGAAGGGGGCTGTGAGAGTTGAGAATGTTGCTGATGTTATGAACTTGGAAGCCTGGAAGGATCATGGTGCCTTTAACAGAAATAGTAAACTTGGAAGAAATGTGGATTTTAGTGAAATGAGAATGAGTCCTGTTTTGGGTATATTGTTTAAGATGCTCTCTTAGATATCCAGTTTGAAATGGTCAGTAGGTGATTGTTGATGTAGAACTGAAGTTCAGGGGAGAGACTAAGATTGGATATATAGATCTGTGAGGCATTTATTTAGAGATTACAGAAGAGCTAATGAATGATAATAATCTGGGGGGGGGTGGTCAGGAAGGATAGTAGGTCAGGATCCTGTGATTCCATGGGCATAGGGAATTGCCTGTGGGAAAACTCCCTCCAACAATGCAATATACACATAACTTATGTGTAATTTCCAATCTTGGAGAGTTGCCTGGGCACTGAAGAAGTAGAATAACTAGCCAGCTGATATGTATCAGAGGTAGGGCTTGGACCCAGGTCTTTCTGGCACTGAGGCTGATTATTCACTAGAGCATGCTGCCTCTTTGATGATGATGATGACGGTAACTAATACATAGTAGAAATATGGAATTATGCTGTAATAGGGAGCTGGCCTCAGACTCAGAAAGTCCTAAATTCAAGTGTCATTACACATACTGACTGTGATTTTGGGAAAGTCACTTTACCTCTGAGTGCCCCAGGTAACTGTTTCATATGATAAGTCACAGAGCACTTGGACATCTGCATTGGTAGATGGCATTGCTCCCTCCTGGAGTTCTCTAACACTGGTGAAATCACAGGTCTGGCACATTTTTTTTTAAAAAGCTGATATTAGTGCAATATGTGAGCTTCACAAAAATAGATTTGTCTAAATATATTATACATATTTAAGTATATACCAACAGTATCTGAAATTTCTATAGCACTTTAAAGTTTGCAAAGGTCTTTATATATGTTATCTTATTTTATCCTGGCATCTGCTCTTCGACATAGATACCAGAAGTATTAAAAACCCCAATTTATGGAAGAAGAGACTCTGAGAGGTTAAAGACCTGTTTATGGCCACCTAGCCAGTGAGTGGTGGGATTCAGACCCCTGGAATATAAGCTCCTTGAAGTCAGGGCTGTTGTATTCCTAGTACCTAGTCCAGTGCTTAGAACATAATAGGTACCTAACAAATGTTGGATTGCAGTGATGATCTAACTCAGGTCTCTTCTGATTCCAGATCAAGGCTTCTTTCTTGCGCCCCAGGTGCATCTCCCTCCATGCATCGATCCCCATGTACCCATCAAGCAGAAGTTTTCTTGTGGGTGGTCCTCATTTCCTACGTGACAGTGTCATTCCCTCATAGGTGCTACCTGAATACCCCCTTTTCTTTCTCCTTGGAGTTTTTTGTTCGGATTCCATTCACTTCCAAATATCATTACCATTGCAAACAAGGCAAATGTGTTTATCAGAAGCTTCAAACTCCTGGAGGGCCTCATAGGATTAATCACGGGTATAAAGTTTTATTAAACACAATTTTTGTTTAATGACAAGCAAGCTCCACCAGTCCTTCCCATTCCAAACCAATCCTGTCCTAAGGGGGTATCTCGCTCAGCAGATTGCTTCCAACAGACTCTCAAGACAAGCCCTATTACTTTGTCATGCACAGAGATATTTTTCTTCCTGGATAATTTGAACTTCCTTAAAAATCACATCTGTTTCATACTTTATTTATTTGTAATTTAAATCCTCAAATTGAATCTTTCATTACTAACATCTGGGCTTGAAATGCAGCCCACTTGAAAAAATACAAATTTTATTTTATTTGTAGTTACCCCCCTTCACTCTGTAGCATTGGTACAAACATTCCCTGGCCAGAGGCAAAACAGCCGGGTATCTGAGAGCTGGGATGCCATACCACGTGTAATGTGGCTCACTTGAATGTCCCTGAAGTGGCTGGCAATTTGCCCAGAATTAGACTGAATGCAAGTAATAAGCTGTAGAAATTCCACAATATTGACAATTAGATATCTCTATACAGCAGCAGCTGTGTATTGTTCTCATGGTATATTCCCCTCAAAGCACCTCCTAAAAAGGAAAAAAAAAAACTGGCAGAAGGTTGCAGGCAGCAGAAAGGTAATATACATTGTGGGGAATATCTCAAATTCAGATTAATAGGGATGTTTCTATTAGTACAGTTTTTTGCAATGGAAATAATGGCTGAAGCGAAACGCTGTGGAATCGCGGTTTATAACACCACATCTGTACTGGATAATTGCTATATTTTTAGCACGTTTCAGAGGAAGATACCTACCCTCATTTCCATTCATTGTGAAAGTGAGGAAATTGTCCTCCCAGCACCCCGGTGCTCATCCCGCACATGGAGACTCCTACAACTCTCTTTGGAATCGTTGAAAGTCTCTTACCCTTTCAAAATGGCTTCAACCATGGACAAAGGCCTTGTGCCATTTTTGGCAGAGTAATTAGCCCTAAAAAATAAGTGGTTTGTCCAAAGGGAATGGAAATTTGGGGTGAAACAGGGTTCATCTTCTCCACTTGCTGTTCTCTTTTTGAATGGTTAACCCAGAGGGAGCCCTTTGGATAAACATGGTACCTTCTCCTGTGTTCAATGCATTTCAGAACATTCCTCCAGCAGGCTATTAATTCCATGACAATGGAAAAGAGGCAAGGAAATAAACAAGAGTTGAGGCTGGAACTACCTTTCCTATTTAAGAGCAGCTGCCCAGAGTCAGAGGATTTGAATATTTTTTCAAGTCCCAGTTTTGAAGCTTGCATTAGTAATGGGCTGATCTTTGGGAGCTCGCCCATCACGTCTGTGAGAAGCCCTTTATGTCTGGAGCCAAGTGGCAAACTTTGGGTTTGGAGGTTTTTTGTTTCCTCCCATTATTCCAATGGAAGCAGACTCTTGAAAAGCAAGTCACTGTTTTTCTAAAATACTGAAATCTCAGGAACAATAAGATGTCAAGTTTTCTATTGAAGATCCTAATTTATCAAGCTAATTACCAACAAAATGTAGCTAAATTGCTGATAATCTTGAGACTGATTAATTTAGCAACAAGACATTGGTGAGCCTTTAAAGGTTAGCCCTAGTGTTTGGATAGCATAGAATTCTTTCTATCACCTCACCTGTCTATTATCCCCTTCTTTTTAAAAACTGCACTTTTTTAGTAATACCTTAGGTTTTGGTTCAACACATACATTAATTTCCCCATTAATGTTAATTAGAGGAGAAAGAAGGATCCAATTTTCTTATCAGGAAGGAAAATTTCATTTGAAACTTGTGATGACAAAATGATGTTAAAATATTACAAGGCTGTTCGTCTTCCCTTAATTCAATGGGGCAACCAAATAATCAACAAACTTTAATGAAGCACCTACCATGTACCAAGCAGAGATAATTAGTATAGAGAACAGAGAGTTAGCTTTGGAATCAGGAAGATAGGCATTCATTTCTTGTCTTGGAGACAAGACGTGGATGACCCAGGGCAAGTTATTTAAGCACTCAGTGCCCCAGGAAACCCTCTAAGAACTAACCTGAAGGACAAGCCATCACTGCAAAGGAAGGGGAATTTCCTCATTTGGAGTTTCCTACACCAATGAAGCTATAGTTCTGGCAAAAACAAAAACAGAATCAAATACAATGAAAACATTCCTCACTATACTAGGGGCTGGGGATACAAGTACAATATTCCTCAGGTGGTCCCTGCTGTCAAGGTACTTAAATTCTAAGTACTAAAGGGAGGATACTGTTACAGATAAAGATAAGATGGAATAGATTCAAATAAATTTAAAGTGATTTGGGAAGGATGCCATCCATTGGGGCAATCAGAAAAGGCCTCTTGAAGGAGATGACTCTTGAGGTGAGCCTTGGGGTAATTTGGAGTTCTAAGAGGTAGGGATAAGGAGAGGAGGATGTCAGGTATAGGGTCAAAGGTACAGAGACAAGAAATGGAATGTAGTGTCTGGGGAACATCAATTCATTTACCTTCTCCTTTTTTGCTTGAGCCTGTTTCTGGGTGTTGAACTGATCATCACATATTGCCATATTTGAAAATGACCCTGGGCACTCATCTGCCTCTGACACTAGCTATATAATAACCTTGGCCAAGTAATTTCATCTCTCTGGGCCTCAGTTTCCTCATTTGTCAGCCCGGAGATGTGGACTGGATGATCACTAAGACCCTCCCAGCTCTAACATTTTTTGTGCTACAGGCTGTGGTCTAGGGATAATAATTTCTTTTCCATCAGGTGTGAGAGAGAGTCTTCCTTTTTTCTTCCTCTCTCTTACCTCTCTATCCACCCAGCATTGAGGCTGCTGCTGAATCAGTTTCTAATGAGGTCAGATCATGATGAGTATTCCCATGAACTGAAGACGGGGCTGAGATGGCATGAAATCTCATCACTTGGGTCCTTCTATTGCCAACAGCATAACATTCAGTCCCTTTGGTACTGAATGTACTCCAATAAAGGAGGTTAAAGAGCTGGTACATTAATTGACTCCAGTACTGATTCCCTTTTATAACCTGTGTTATCAGCAGAAGTACAAGTGTGGTGTAGTAAGGAATATCATTATGAAACAGATTTCCTGAGAGAGGAATTAGCTGGCACTGGTGCTGATCCCTGTTGTAATGAACACACTTCCATGTTTATGAATACAGCTATAGATGTACTCTTAACAATTCTGGGGGAAAAAATCCCCAACAACTCAACACCTTACAGATCTCCTATGCCTAATGAAGCCTCTCTCTACCAGTGCTCAAAGGGTTAATATGCAGTTTACTATTGAATAACACAAAATGAGCTGTAAATAATGTAATGATATGTATTGTTAAGTTACATATACTGTACCAGGTGCAAGCACACCCACTCCTCACTTAGATATAATCTGGGGCAGTCAACAAACACAGATGTATTTTAACAAAAAGAGAGGGGGAGAGAGAGAAAGAAAGAAAGAACAAGAAAAAAAATTAAAATATATGTAAGATAATTTAGCTGAGATAAAGATCCAGGTAAAACTTGGCCTAATTTTTCAGCGGGCTCTCCTCGGCACTGTGTGAAATATAACAGTATTTTGACTCTCTCTTTCTTTTTTTTTTTTGGAACACACATGAGCCAAACACGTGGGGAACACCTTGACGGGCCTTTTGTATAACTACAAGGAAACTGATAATCCTAAATAAATTACACAGGGAAAAATATGAATCTTTGAATACTAGTAATTATAATGGTTATTTTTCACTTTTGTAGCACCTGCAAATGATGTATATATAACAAAGCTTCAAAAAGCTCTAATTAACTTTTTATTTTTTTCCATTTACTGGCTTTAACCAGTTTGCATTAATCGACAATTTTTAGATATATTTTTCCACCAAATATTTTCCGTTACTTTTGAGTGACTGGAAATGACACATTATTGAATTTGTCTCCATGGAGTGTGCTGTTTAATCCTTGCCAACCACTTGCATGAAACTTCCCCCTGCTCTTGGTCTCAGAATGCCCCAAGGAAAAAAATCAGAGTAGGGGTCTCTGTGGTCTAGGTAGCTGCTGTTGTGTGACTAGGGCAGTGACATGCCTTTCAGCTAACAGTGCCAGTCAGAATTCCTAACTGCTCTGACCAAATGTGCAAGGACTCTTCCTGGAAGACCTCCAGGCTGGGTTTTTCATGGCTAACAGATTACTCTGGGCTATTCAGGGGATAAGATTGGCTTTACCACCAAGAAGACAAGGCTTTGTTCTGTTTCAGGACCTTGGACAAGTCTAGCTCAAAGGAAGGCAAAGCTCTGCTGGTTATTTAAATGGACACCAGCTATAAAACCTTGGAGCCAGGATTATTCTGAAGCAATGTGGCTGCTGGCATTCCATGCCCTAATTCTGGTAAAAATAAAAGCTAAGGCTGTCAATGCTGGGGAAAGCTGAACTCATGACCTGGGAAATTGTAAAGAGACCCTGCTTCCCTCAGGATATCTTGACACCAGGAAGGTGGCATGCACTCTCTGAGATTTTGGTGTTCTTCAAGAAGGGATCTTGTACACACTAACAAAATAGTGAAAGAGGACATCTTTGAGCTTGCTCTATCTTAGAGATAATTATTAAATAATTTGGGTCATCAAGCTCATTCTCCTTTGGGGTACCCCAGTCCAAGCCCAGAATGAATGCCCCCTGAAAGTAGACCCATATCCAGGATGACTGTGTGCAAGATGGCTGCTGTGGCCATCTGCAGGACATCAAAGGCTTCTGCCTGATGGCAAGTGGGCTGCCAAAGCTTCTAAAGGGTTTGGCGCCTGCCTGGAAATCGGATGCAAACTGTCCATCTGCTGCATGGCACCAGCGGCAGCTGATTCTTTTGCAGTTTGTAAGATGGACCAGGTCTAAGCCAATAGGCTCCCTGGTCCTAATCGCACAAGGTTGGTCTGACCAGTTTCATTAGCCAGACACATGAGCTCCAGTATGTGGTTTTTCATTTTGCTCCATACGTGACACGATAAACACCAATGCTGGGGATGGGTTGTGAAACCAAAGGGGACCCACTGCTGCTATTGCCGAGAAAGCATATTGGCAATGTTCAAAGCATATTGGGGTATAACAGCAACCTAAAAACCCCAATATGGATTAGGACAGCTGACCAGATGTCTTGACTGACATTTTTTAACATGTTTCAAGGGTGTCCCTACAGGACATAAATGCTAACTATACATCTGTGTACTTCCCCCCCTCCCCCTATGAAGTATGGTGCATCGATACTCTGAATGTAGTTAGCGGCTCCAGTGAGAAGAGAAAACTGTGAAATGCTGAGATTGTGCTCATTGCTTACCCGGGAAAGGCTGGAATCCCATTTGGAGTGAAGACCGTATATTCAAGAATGCATGAGAGAACAAATGAATGAGATGTTTGAAGTCTTCCTCTAAATTCTGCCCTAGAGGAACAGAAAAAAAAGATCTCTGGGGATAAGCACCTCATTCCCTTGCTTTTCTCTGCAAAAGGCTTTTTGGGGATGCTCCTGGAATTTGATGTCATGTGGCAAATTCAGTTTTTTTCTGGACTAACCTGGCCTACGCTGCTGCAACTGGGATGCCAGGAAATACGAAGCCATTCCATTATGTGATGTTTTTGGAACATGGCTCTGGTTGAGATCAATTAGAGTGCGCGCGCGTGTGTGTATGTGTGTGTGTGTGTGTGTGTGTGTATGCGTGTGTGTGTGTGTGTGTAGGGGGCTGGGTGGTGCAGTTTGGAGATAAGAGTAGTGTCAGAGGAAGAGGGGTCAATTTAAACTCCCCACTCTAATCACAGACAGCTTGAAATAGGCAATCAGATTGGATGTTAGATTGATACCTCAGGTCTTCAGTGTATTAGTGTTAAAAGTTGGGCTGGTTGGTTGTTTCTGAACATCTATTTAGAAATTATTAGGTGGTGTTTTGTTTTAAAGATTCAGTATTTCCTGACTCAAAGTTGGCTAGAAGATATCAGGAGACAAGCATGTAGGATGCAGGGCAGTGCCTTTCTCACCCTGAGAGCAAAGCAAGGATCAGGTCCATGAGGTTGCCCTGGAAATCATCCCTCAGAGTAACTTGTTGGCTTTCTTCTTTTTGTAAAGGTATGTTTTCTTGTTGATTTTTATCTTTGGCTCACAGTCTTTCAACTGGTTTACTTTCTATTTCAGCCCCTTCAGATGTGATAAAACATGTATTTGTGACTGCAGATGGACTCAGACTGAATATCAGAATCCAATTTTTTCTATGCTCTGCAAGTTTCTTTTCCTTAATTTAATTCAATCCAACAATCATACATTAAGTACCTACTTCATACACTGAAGGTATAAAGACAAAAACGAAAAGCTCTACACATAAGAAAGTATGAAGTACAGACCAAGTAACACAAAGTAACTCTCAGCTCTTAAACATTATGATGATTCAATTGAGCAAACATTTATCAAGTGTCTACTATGTGCAAGGCACTGGGTTGGGATGTGATGGATACACAGAGAGTGAAATACAGATCACCTTCAAGAAGTTTATGTTCTGCTGAACAAAGAGAAATAAATAGAAGATCATTTGAGGGGAGAGTGAGCACAGTAACAAGTAGGGGAATTTCTAAAAGGTTTTTCATAGAGAAGAGGCAACTAAGCTGAGTCCAGTCACATCTGAATCAAATCACTTTCCAAGTCAATACAAATGTCTATTATACTAAAGATTAGGATTCAGAGAATAAATCTCATGCAGCATGACCATGGAAAAGTCACTTGCCTTTTGAAGCTTATTTCTTCAGCTATTTGATACAATCATCTCTCTTCCCCTCTGTGACTTTCTGATTCTAGACACTCATAAGGAATTTCAGGATTTTAGAGCTGGAAGGTACCATAGAGATCATTTAGCTCACCCCTTTAATTTACAGATGAGGAAACTGAGTCCTTGAAAAGTTAAATGACATGTGTAAGGTCATGCAGTGAGTTGGTAGCAGAACTGAGATTGGAACCTAGGCTAGGACTTTTTGTTACACTAAATTATTTCTCCCACACCAACGATAAGTGTCTCTAGCAAATTCTTCTAGGTACTACCAACATTCTAGGAATGTATTTGGTTTTTTCAAAGTATGAAATAAGTCGATTTCAAAGACTTCCAGATGAAGGTAGAAGTTTGATATTTGATCTTGGATCCCAAACTCAAAATTTTGATATTTGGCATGATTCAGAGTGGGTTCATTAGATGATGCCTTTTAATTCTGTTTGAAATATTTGATTAATTAAATTAGGGAGCTCAACTAGGAAAATGATTTCTTTAACCTAAGGTTTCTTTCCTTTTTTTCCCATTTTTAAAAATTATGAACGAATACAAACTAAAATGAACATTTCCATACTCTATAGAACAGAAAGAGGATGTTGTACATACAAATCTCTCCTGTGTACAACTTACTTTCTTTTTTTAAAGCCTTTGACAAATTCAGTATATTATTTTCAAAGCTGTGTTACCTTCTGACCTTACTTTTGGTACATTAAAACAAGTTCCAATGACCTTCTTTTCTTTTTCGGGCAACCCTGTCCCTATCTCCCTTCTCCTGTCCTTCCTGTCAAAGAAATTGAGAAAAAAAAAAACAACAAAACTTTAGTAACAAATTTGAATAGTTGAGCAAAGTAAATTCCCACACTTGCTGTGTCCAGAAATGTATGACTCATTCTGAAACCTGAATCTGTGTATTCTCTGTCAGAAAGTGACTAGTGTACTTCATCATTGTACATCATGGGGTGTCATGGTTGGCACTGCATCAATGTACTTAAGTCTTTCATTCTAGAGAAAAGAAGACTAGGTTGAAGTGGTTATGACAGCTTCTATAGCTATAATGGCTTCCCTTTTTAAACTCCTCAAATATTTATGGATTTCTTGGGTGTGTCTGTGTGTGGACTGAGAAGGGAGGAGAGGGATTTAAATTCTTTCACATGGCCTGGAAGGTCTAACAGGAAGAATCAGGTGGAAGCCACAGACAGGAAATTTCAGTTCAATATCAAGATAAACTAAACAATTATGGTTGTGTAAAAGCGACCTGGGTTGCCAGTAGAGGAAATTGATCCTTTTTCACTAGAGCGAGGTCTACAAGGCAGATGATCTCTTGCTGAGGATGAGACATAGGATATTCTTATGCTTATAGAGGTTGGGTTAGATGGCTTCTGTGTTCACAGGGAACTCTGCAGTTGTCTGGCCTTCTCTGATCCTTTCGGGCCCTGCTTGTCTGATTGGTTTCCTGAACTCAAAGTTCTGACACATTGACCCAAAGTTCTGATAGCATCATTCTCTGTGGCCCTGGCATCTGATGTACTGTATGTCTTGGAGTTCAATGCATTTTTCTACCAGTGAGTTGATTCTCAACAATTTCATGAGGTATAAGAGATAATTGAGATATTAACATGCTCACTGGAAAGCTGACACCAAGGCCTAGTACAACTACCTGATTTATCCAAGATTCTAGCTGGATGGTGTTGTGTTGCCAGGTCAACAACCGTGATCTCTTGACTTTTGGCCCAAACCTTTATCCCACTACACCCAGCTGCCAGAAGTAGGGAACCAAGAACTGGCATTCATAGATGCTTTTATGCTTGATGAACAGAAGACTGGACTTGGAGTCAAGAGACCTGGGTTTGAGTCCTGCCTTTGCAGGTAACCTTGGGAAAGTCAACCTGTCTTTTTGAGCCCAATGTTCTACATCAATCAACAAGCATCTACTGAGTGCCTCCATTACTTGTCTGTTTAAATTGTTCTCCTGGTTCTGTTTCCTTTACTCTGTCTCAGTTTATACCGGTCTTCTCAGGTTTCTCTGGAACTATTGCCCTACATGATTTCTTCTAGTGTAATAACAGTCCATTATATTCATATATGATAATTTGCTCATCCACTTCCCAATGAATAGGCATTCTCTTAGTTTCCAGATCTTTGCTGTAAGAGAAAAATCTTTTATAAATAGTTGGTGAAGTCAAATGATCAGGATACAGGAGACGCTGAACTTACCAAAAAAGAACTCCTCAAAACACCCAAACCTCCCAAATCCTAAAGCATTTCTTATAATTGTATTAATATGAGCTATTAGGATGTGTCTATAAGACAAAAGTTTGTACATCATTCAATCTAATTCAATTCTGCAGACATTTAGTAAGTACCTACACTGTGTAAAACGCTGTGCCAGGGGCTTAGGATATAAAGATAAATGAAAAATAATTCCTGCCTTCAAGGAGTTGATATTCCAGAGGGGAGCACAATATTCTTTATGGATTCTGGCATGAGCAACAATGGTGCCCAGATAGCCAGTGGTAATATAGAGGATGGACAATGAGAAATTGTTGACAGCAGACGTCGAATCACCAATTATCTTTTTGCCCATTAAAATATCCCTCATTTTCTTTGTCCTGCTCAAACAATACTCACTGTGGCTGATGACTGGAAAACCAAGAGGTTACTTCGGTGAAAATGTCCAGACCCAGATCCAATAGTATGATGATTTTTATAGTGCTAGTGAGCCTTGATTCTAATGAGACCTCTGTAGATTCCTTTCCCTAGCCACTAAATCCAATATCTTGCTCATATGAAGATGGATGCACATCTGTAGTATTTATCACTCTATACCAGATGATATTGAATTACTGAATGACCAAATGAGCACATCCTACATTTGAAATATAGGTTCATAGGGAATCTCCCCAACATCCACAGCTAGAAAATCTACTTTGTTAATTCTTACCATCAGAAAAACCACAAATGTGGTCAAATCTTGATTCAAAAAATCACAATTAAAAAATAATGGCTAGACCTGTGAATTCATTACATGGATAACAGACAGCTATGGGAGTCACCTCCAACAAATGGCAGGTGGTCTCAATTTATGTTCTTAAATCCACTGAACAAAAGCAACTTTAGACTTTTCTGTCCTTCATTCCCAGGGAGTAGACATGATAAGAAACATAAAGAAAGGTAGAACCTTGGCCACCAATGATCAATTGGAAGTTTTCAGTCTGTTAGACCAGAGGATACTTATTTAGAACAAAGGTTCAAAAGAGATTTGATTTGGACCCATGAGGCAGAAAGAGGAACAGATGGGAGCTATAAAGAAGTAGATTTAGGTTTAGAATCAAGGAAAAATGCTAACAATATAGTGATCCCCCAAAGTGGAATGAGATACCGTCAGTGGGTATCACCCCTTTTATTGGATCTATGTAAGTAAAAGCTGCAACAACTTGTCAGGAATGTTATAAATTCATATTGTGGATACAGATTAAACTGGAGCAGTGCTTGTTAACTTTTTTTCTGTTGTACAGTCTGGGAAGTCTATGGACCTCTTCTCAGAATCAAGTTCTGTTAAGTATATTCATGATGGAAGAAAATGCTAAATTTCAGCAAAAGATTAATGAAAATAAAGATGTAATTTTTTTCTCCATTCAAGTTCATGGACCCCAAGTGAAGAACCCCTGAACTAGAAGGTCTCTGAAGTCTCTTCCAAATTTGAGATTCTGTGACTTCGTGAAAAGCTTTGATGAAAGGGTTTATGGGGCAATCAGTGGTTCAGCAGACAGAGCACTGAGCTTGGAATTAGAAAGACAGAGCTCAAATCCTGCCTCAGCAATTTACTAGCTGTGTGACTTTGGGCAAGTCATTTAATCCTTGTTTCCTTCAGTTCCGTGATCTGTAAAATGGGGATAATAATAGCACCTTCTTTTGGGGGGTTGTAAAGATCAAATGAGATAATATTTATACAACACTTAAGTAGAGTGCCTGGCACATAGTAGGTGCTATATGGATTCTAACTAATATTATTACTATAGCAATTAACTACCTCTCAGCAGTGAATATAAGGTTGTATGATATGACCCGTTGTTTGGTTCAACATAACAACATGAGGAGTGAATTAATAATATAAATACTTTGAAGAATGACAAGGGCTTTGTATCTATTATTCCATTTTATCTCCCCCATAATACTACAGCTAAGGGGCTGTAGGGATTATTATTTCCATCTATATAGATAAGAAAATAGTGTCAGAGGGGTTAAGGGACTTGTCCAAGATCACATGATTAACTGTTAAAAGTGGGATTTGGACCCAGGTCTTTCTGACCAGAAGTCCAACACTCTAGTCACTGTATATCGCCTGCATATTATTTAGAACTGGGGAAAAATGGGAAAAAGTGAAGATATTAAAAAATGACTAGGATGTTAAAAAAAAGACATCAATGAAAGAGGTTGTATGTAAGGTTATTTATATGAATGGTCATGGTCCCTGGGATATGCCTTCCATTTACAGGTCATTATATAGACCTGGAATTTTTCATCCACCTTCTGGACTTTAGGTTGGGCTGTGTCTGTGTGATTAAGTATTTGGATGTCAAGTGCAAAGTTAGTCCAGACGTCCAGATGACTTTGATTATACAACAGCAAACAGCTGGGTATTTGACCGAATTCTTCACTTTTTATATGGTTCTTTGACGTTGTGTAGATGTAGAGGGGAAGATTCCTGTATGTCTTGCTTATGTTAATTTTGGACACTATTCTTATGTACTTAATCTTCTGTTTACCACAAAATAATGTCGCCTTAGTCGTCACCACGAGTGACAGCAGGAGACTGTAGAAGGTTCTCGAGGATAGGAACTATGCCTTTGTCTTTTCTGGTATCATTTGCACAGTTCCTGTTGCCTAGGAAGCATGCAAAAGGCACTGAGTAAGCAGTTGCTATGTGCCAGGCAAGGTACTAAGCAAAAAGAAAGAAAATCCCTGCCCTCGAAGAGCTTCCATTCCAATAAAGGCAAACAGTGTATAAAAGGGAGCTAAAAGGAGATGAGAGGACCCAAGAAGGGCATGATGGAGAAATCTAGGAAGTCAGAAGGAGAACTGGGAGGAGAATGGAAGAAGAGAAAGCTTGGAGATTGACTGACTCACTTTTCCCCTCCCTTGACACACCTGTCCTTGGGTACATGCACAAATCTACCTTGATTCTATCCTTTGAGTATTTGAAGCTTAGAGCAGCATTGTGGAGGAAACTGTGACACCATACCTCCCACCCACCTACCTTAGATATCTCAAAGGAATTCCTATCTGTATACTCTGGGAGAATCCCATGGCCACTACTGTCATTATATTCCTTTCAAAAGTCAAGACAAGCCTATGTTTTGTAGGCTGAGGTTCTGAGTCTAAAGATCTGCTGCTCTATGGGCAACCACCATGAATCCAAAATCTCTAGTGAAGAATTGTCCAAGATTCAGTCTTTCTTCAATTATGTTTAGCAGAGTCAAAACCCAGAAAGCTTGTTCTGCCTACCGCAGAGGGCAGAATGATTATCAATGATACAAACGGGAGTAACTGCAGATTGGAAGGACAGTTGTCTTAGGAATTGTAGATACATTGGGACCTTGCTCCATGGACGTCTTTGAACAGGCATGATTTACCCAATAGAAACTTCAATGAAGTCATATTCTAGGAGCAGGTCCCATAATATCTATTGCTTTTTGAGATAGGTCTTAGCTCACTTTCCCAAGGGTCAAGTGGGAGAAGAGGAGAAGGATGTTGGTCAGTATGTAATAAAAAATTCTAATAGATCATCTGCAGAGAGCTTCTTCATCCACTAAACATTTATCAAGTAACCATCATGTGTGACACATTATGGCAGGCTCTGGCCGGCTGGAAAGATATATGCAATTACTAAGAGTTATTTGTTTTTGTTTTTTTGGTATGACTGTTGTCTGGTCATGTATCTTAAAAGTTAATATGACGAACGAGGCTCTCTATCTTAAAGAGTTTCCTGGAATGAATGAACAATAATAATATCTGATATTTATAGATCACAGTTATAGCCTATTTAATGCAAAGGATACACACACACACACAAATAGGTATATATACATACCTATTTGGTTTAATGGTAGCCATCTCTAGAACAGAGTGGGAGGGGGAAAAAGAAAAAAAAAAGAAATTTGTATTTTAATTTTGTTGTATACCTGAAAGGAATAGCATAGTAGATTTGCAGTTTCATATGCAATCTTTTTTATTGTACTATGTTATGGAAATGGTTTATTCCATAAATTGAAAATAAAATGTAAAAATCTGTATTCGTGTGTATATGTATATATTATATATATAGTTCATGTGTGTGCATATACACATACGCACACACATATTTAGAGAGTGAAAGGTAGATTGTTATGTCTTCTGATCATCTCAAGCATTGGTTCAATGTTTGTGTATTTTGCTGTTTATACATATTCTCTGTGAGTATCCATCTTAGTGCTGTCTGTGTTTTCTGATCTATTTGCCCTTGTACTACTACTGAGCTTATGCTTTTGCATAGAGTGCCCAGCGTTGTACTATACAAAGTTAGGTATGTAATGAAGACTTCTTAATTGTGATGACGATGATAAGTGAGAAGGCTCATTTTATGTTTACTTGATAAATGTAGCTCAAGGGAAGATACTCAAAGTTCTTGATTACACTACTTTCTTTTCACCGTTAAAAGACATCCACTATGCAGATTTAGGGTTAATTGGACATTTATTGAGGAAGTGTGGTTTGGTCTAGTCATTCATCTTTTCCCTGATATTTCATAAGAAAATGTTAGCGCTAAACTGAATCACAAAATTAGTGATTTGGGAGGGCCCTTGGTGGCCATCTAGTTCAATCCACAGACGCTGCACAAATCCTTTGCAACTTTTGGGGGAGGAACAAAGCACAGCTAGGAGGGAAGAGATGTAGGCATTTAACTTATGAATCAGAAACATTTAGTAGTGGTAGCATTTTCTGTGTTAAAACAAGTATAACTCATAATCTACTTGGATTCCAGTAGAATTGTTCTTTGACCAATGTTGCATTACTGAGTGACAGAAATGTACATAAATATAAGGAAATTATAAATTAACCTTAAATGGATTTAGACTTCTTATAAAAATGTGAGCCACCCCACAACCAATTACTAGATCTATTCAGAGTAATTTATCAAACAGTTATAGTTTGTTTTGCTGTGTTGAAATTCCAGAAAATTTAATAATAACACACTTTCTGGAAATTGCATTAGCACAGGCCATTAATAAGTTAGACCTATAGAGCTGCATGTGGGTGTCAAGTATTGCCATTAGCAACATACAGTTAAGTGGAAACATTGGTTATCACTTGAGTAGAGTTTTTTTTAATCTGTGATAATGCTGAAAGACAAGGTCTTGAGGATGCCCATGGTATCCTTTGAATTGTGAGTTTTTTAAATTGTCCAGAAATTGGAATGCTGTAGCTGTCTGAACAAAGAGGAGTATAATAGACCGGAAGACTGAAGAAATAAACACATCAATAAGTAATCAAATCAATAAGTAGTTGTAAAATGTGAGATTTGATATCCCATACTGTTAAAGAGATTGACCAATGATGCAGGAGATGTCACTTGTATAAAGAAAATACAAACATTGTACCCTATTGGGGGCCTTTAATTATCTGTGTTGTGGGGGAGAAGGCTGTCTCGGCAGTTTCAGTTACGCACAGTGGTCATCCAGTTCTGGGGTTTCATAAAACTGTGATATATTTTAAACCCTTTCTAATCCAATGACATTTGAGTAATGTCTTTTTTTCTTTCACTTTTCTTACTGTGATTTTGGAGTGAAATAAATTTGCATACTGACCCTCAAGGAAAGAGTTACTGGGGTCTATTATCCCTAATCATTTTTATGTCATTTGAGGATTTTCTCATTGTTGTAAGTAACATTAATTTTTAAAAAACAAAGACCATTCATTAATTGCTAAAAATGAAATCTAGGTGGCTTTTGAAGACCAGCTTTCTAAGTTGTGACAGGAAGGCACAGTAAACTCCCAGCTCTGTTCAAAGTTAATGAGGGGTAGGGAGAAAGTGTCTTAATTGGAGTTCTTACCTTATTTGCACTCAAGAGTTTTTGGTCTTGCTTTGCAGCTATTTTATTTTTGTGATAGTCCTAAAAATACAACTCTTCAGGCATAGATTTGACATAATTACACTGGGTTTTTGTAGACATACAAAATAAAGAATGTTGGGTCATCAGATAAACATTCATCTAATTCTCAACCCAAGTGATCAATAATTTCATTCAAAATATTGGTATCGTCTCTCAGAAGTTAAGGTTGTACAAGGTGGCAGTCATTGAGGCAAAACACACAATTTGGCGTGTTCTGACAATGGCAGGTGCAGTTCTGGGCTATTGTCTCCATCCCCCTGGCTCCGGGATCGCTTTCCACTCTGTCTTTCTTGTGATTATCATACTTATTTAGCGGTCTTATATCTGCAGCATTTAGCGACATTGTGAAAACCTGGTTCAGAAAGACTGAACTTTTAATTGTGGTGGGGAATAAGTTAGAGAAATTATTCTGTGGATGTCGAAAAGATGGGTTTTGTTCTTCTTTCTAAGTCTTCCCTTCCTAATCGCAATTCAACACCCTTTCCCACTATTGCTCTGTATAAACTTCATGCTGCTAGACAAATAAATTCTTTGGAAAAATGCACATTTTTATTTGGAAATAATGCCATCTCTTTGTTAGATTTGCAGCAATCCTATTTTGCCTCTACTGTTTTTAAGTCGAAAATGAAAAATTATATAGAAGATGTTTGTGCATCGTATTGTACCGGATGGTATGTAGGTCAACGTGCTGCACCACGACAGATAAGGCACAGTGAACAAGTGTTCTGTGTACTTACAAGCAAATATCAGTCATAATAGAAGTAGACAGATCTACAAGAGCGTTTTGGCTTAGGAAATGTTTCTTGTCATTAGCATTTAAAAAAAGCTATGAGATTCAGGCCTATCAGCACCGATTCACAGCAAAGCCTGGCTTGCACAGGTTGTTATCTGTTCAGTACAGAGGTGCAGCTGGTTAGCAAATGGATTTGCAGATTTTTTTTTTCGCAGGGATGAGTAAAAAGGCAAAGAATCAGGTACTTACAACCCATTCAGAATGTAACAATTTTGTTTGTGTTATAAACCAAACCTTCTGTTTTTGCAAACTGCATTATTTTTAGAAACAGAACCCAGGGAAAAAAAAACCCGGCTGATTTAAAAAAAAATCTTTATTCATATTCCAATATCCCTAAGGGCTCTAATATCCATGAAGTAATACCAGCTAAGGGAGCCATAAGGACGGCAGACTTCCATGATTCAGTTTACAATTCTGTTTTATTGTGCTAGCAGTCAAGTCAAAAGGCAATATCTAATATTTTTTAATTTTTTTATTCCTTTTCTCCATGCCGGGCCTCAGATGGAAGAGGGGGGAAGGTGGGTTGAAGGGGTGTTGTGTGAGTGTCTTTGTGTGGACACATTGTTAGCAATCCCATAATTGGACAACTAGGGGAAAGCACATTCTTTCTTTTGAGGAGAAATAAAATCTGGGGAGTTGATGGTCATTATCAAGAAGGATTTCAAAACACAGAGGTTATAATAGACACTCTGTAACTACAGTTACATGGGGGTGTGGGTGGGGGGATGAGATGATTGAGTTATTGAGAAGATCAAAGTGTCTCATTGAGAAAGGATATGTCTGAATGTGTCTACACCCCGCGTCTGAACTGTGTGCTGCTCATTTGTCTTGAAGCAGGCTGAGGAATTTTGGTCTGTGGCTTTTAATAATAAAGGGGAAATATAAGGACATCCAAATCAGGGGACACATTTGGGGAAACTGAGTCAAGGGACATGCACAATGAGCGTGGTCTAGATAGTTTTTATAGTGGAAACGTCAAGCTGTGACTTGGGTTGGATTTGGCATGTCATGATAAGTTGCCCTAAAAATGAAATCTGAGGAGTAAAAGATGGAGATAGAATTCCCATGAATGATTAGGTGAGCAAGCAATCTAACAGCTTCAAATATGTCACAATTACTGCTGAAGGAGAAAATATTTGCATTCGACACTTTCCACTTCTGTTTGGCTCATTAATAGAAAGGTGATGGAAACCTGTCCAATAAATTCAGCTCACCCAAATTCTCTGCTCCATCTCAGGTCTTAGATCAAAGATTGGAATGAAAGGAGGGGGAGATAATAAAAGAGCAAACGGAAATTAAGGACTCTATTGAACATTCTGGAAATATTTGACAAATGAAATGCTCTGTTGGAGTACAACACCAGGTATTTTTGATTACAGTGCTTTATTAGGAAATAGACAATCAGCTACTTCACTTTCAAATCAAGTTTCTTTGACTTATTTTATTCTGCTTCCTGGCAAGGTGAGTGTTCTTTCTTAATTAAATCACTACACCATCATTCATTTAGTCAATAAATGTTTAGAGAATACCTACTACGTGCAAGGCATTGTACTATTACTTACTGAATGATCGGAAGTATTCAAGTGCAGTGCATGAGTCTTACTTTTTATTTTTCCTGGATAATATTATGCTATATTCTCTCTAGTTGGCACTGACAGAGAAGATTTCTTGACTGGGACTCAAGGGAAATTTGGAAGAGAAAATGTGATATTCCATTCCAAATTTCTAAGGCACACACATGTATGTGTGATCTATATATAGAGATGTATTTTTATATATGTGTGTATGTGCTTATATACATATATTCATTAATTAGTTTAGCTCAACCATCCTATCATAGGTCAAGGTACTTTTCAGTATGTAACTCTCTTTCCTTCTCACTATTGGTTGCCAAAGATTAGAAGGGCAGCTAGGTGACATAGTGGATAGATTGTCAGGTTGGGAATCAGGAAACATCATCTTCTTGTGTTCAAATCTGGCCTCAGACACTTACTGGTTGTGTGATCCTGAGCAAGTCACTTAATGCTGTCTGCCTCAGTTTCCTCATCTGTAAAACGAGCTGTGGAAGGAAGTAGCAAACCACTCCAGTATCTTTGCCAAGAAAACCCCAAGTAAGGTCATGAAGAGTCAACCCAACTGAACAACAGCAACAGCAAAGATTAGGTTATGAAGCTTAAAGGAAGAGATAAATATAGCTGAAAGGGAACTAGGGGTAATAAAGTGGTGAAAGTGTCATTTGGTGCAAGCTGTGGGAGTCAAGAAATAATTGTAATTACTCATTTCCTCTATCAACGTCATAAAACTTGCTTTTCCTGTTCCTGCCATCTAGTCTCTTTTTTTAACTTCCTTCCCTCTTTTCTTTTCTTCCATTTTGTCTCTCCTTCCTTCCAGCTCTCCTAGATTTGTACATCTCACATTTCTTTTGAGCTACTGAGATTCTGCTTTGCTCATAGAACACAGTGCCTTCTTAGATGTAGGCTTGCGGTGCTGGCTGGTCTGTGCCAGTGTCTCCCATATCTCAAAATTGATACTAAAATTCTTCAGAGAGACTTTGAGAGTGCCCTTATATTGCTTCTTCTGACCTCTGTGCGAGCTCTTGCTTTGTATGAATTCTTTTATTTAGGTAAATATTTTTGGCATTTGGGCTACTCCTCCAGCCTATTTTTTGTATTCTCTACAGTAGAGTTTGAATGCTTGACAGTTCAGCTTGAAAGAGGACCTCAGCGTCTGATACCTTATCCTGCCACGTGATTTTCAGAATCTTCTTAAAAAAATCAAATGGAAGTGGTTTAATTTTCTGGCATGGCTCTGGGAGACTGGAGATGCTGCAAACAACCTAAAAAAATTCAATCTCCGTTTGGCATTTAAAATGGCCACAGTTTTAGGAGTCTATGATACCAGTATGCTTTGTATCCTGGTATTTCTCGGTCTAATGTGAAGGAGGAGCATTCTGAAAAGGATGATTCCATACTTAATTTTCTATTAAGTATTACAGCATATTTGCAGCCAAGGAACATGGGATTTATTTTTTTCATTTTTCTTGTTTTATTAATTATTATTTTATCTGTTTTCAGTTTTCTAAAATCACTTCCATAAGTCTTATATTTTCTCCCCTTCCTCCCCCGTCTCTCCCCGACATGGTGTGCAATCTTATGTGTGTTCTCCATATATATTCTTATTAAACACATTTTCACATTAGCAAGGAACTTGGGATTTAGAGAGGGAAGATATCTTAGTAATATCATCTACTTTGGGATTCTTCCCTTGGCCTCCCTGGACACTTCTCCCCCATGGAGAGATTTCATGGAGTCTGTAAATTTGTGTGGAAAAAAATACACCTTCATTTTTACTAACCTCTAACTGAAATTTAGCATTTCCTTCAGTTATTTAAAATTATTATTCCCAGAAGGGATCTATGGGTATTAGCAAACTGCCAAAGGGATCCATGATACCAAAAAAGGTTAAGAATCTCTTATCTAGTTTGCACAAGATAAAAAAAATAAATGAGGAAACTGAGGCCAAGAGAAGTAATTTGACAAAGGTCATTTAATAGCAATGTTAGAATTTGAACTTTGGTCATATGGCTCCAAGTCTAATGCTTATATTTATGATATAACTGGAGATGAATCACTAGAAGAAAACCGTCAGTCTCAATATAGAACAAAACCACATTTAAAAAGTACTAACTTTGAAAAGAGTATTTAACACAAAGGACCAATCAAAGTGAGCTGGAGTTAGGTGCTGTGAAAAATCCAAGAAATCACTTCCGCATGAAAAACACATTTACCTCCCTGGTGTTCAATCATTTCAATTCTGTCTGACCATTTTGGTCTCAGCTGGTGTTTTCTTGGCAAAGATATTGGAGAGGTTTGTCATTTCCTGCCCTACCTCATTTTACAGATGAGGAAACTGAGGCAAATAGGGTTAAGTGACTTGCCCAGAACCATAAAGGTAGTAACTGAGAACAGATTTGAATTCAGGAAGATGAATCTTCCTGACAGCAGTCCTAGTGCTCTATCCTTTGCCCCACATATGTGTCACATGGGGTCAAATAAAATGCACTCAAGGTTTAATGAATGATGGAGAATTAATTTCATATATCCCCAGGGGTGGGGTGGTGAATGTTTAACAACTGGCTCCCTGAAAATATATGCCTGACTTTTCCTTTAAATCTTCAATAACATTTTCTCCATTCCTGTTTAAAAGACAAGACAACAAATCAAACCTTGCTTTGTGTCCAGGGTTTGCTGATTTCTGAGGTGTAAATGCACTGAAAATTTAACAATCGGCTCTCAAGAGCAGATATAGGCTGATTTCAGCACAACTTGTTCATTCTTACACTTAATTTTATAACCTTTAACCATTCTCTGAGCCTGATTTTTAGAAACACAATTTTAAAATTAGTTCCTTAATGAATAATTGTATTACAACACATCTTTAGGGACTATAACCCTCACTGCCCTTATGATGAAGCAATAAACCACCAGAAGTACTTTACTTGGGATTGCAGGGAGGATTCATGAACTTGGATGGGAAAAAATGTTGTATCTCTATTTTCACTGAACTCTAACAGAAATCTAGTATTTTTTTCCAGTTATGAATATAGGCAACATACCACAGTGGTCTTAGCCTTTACCAAACTGCCATAAAGATCTATGACATATCCAAAAAAAGTTAAGAACAATGCCATACCTCTTATCTAAATCTTAACATAATGATCTGGTTTCTCTGAGTCTTCCTTAACATTTCTAGCCCTTCCATTAGATGGAAAGTGTCATGGGACATAGATATGAAGGGGGGAGGCAGAGGACCTCCTGCTTATTGGATGTGTCATCTCACGTGAGTTACTTTCTCTTTCAGGGGGACCTCAGTTCCCTTATCTGTAAGATGAAGCAATTTGACTAGACAATCTTTCTATGATTCCTTCTAGTTTGGACATTCTGTGACTCTGTGGTCTTTCATCTCTGCTTTTGCCTTGATTACTGGTCTTCTCACTCCTATTTCTATGAGTGTAGAAACTGACTTCCAGCACTGATAATGTCTTTGTTTTTTCTACCTGCCCCTAAAGGGAATCCCAAGGAGAGGAATTGACTTGCTTTTTTATCAAGGATTAAACCTGGGTTTGAGTTTTATTTGAGTTATGCAGAGTTTAAAAATTTATTTTCTATCTTCTTAGCCTCCTTATGTGTTGTGTGTGGATAAGACATACATATGTATGTATGCACACACACACATATATACATACATATGCATATATAGACAAATATGCATACATACAGCAAAAGGAGGCTATGAAGATAGACTATATATAGGTACTTAATATATAGGAGATATATATGCACATATATGTATGTGTGTGTATATATATAATGTACATGTATGTATATGTGTACATATCTCTATAAGGAACTGAAAAATGTTCTGAAACTAAAAGATGGCAGGGTAAAAACTTGGCCCGGTTCTAGGTGACCAGGAGGCATTTATCCGGAAAATTCCCTTCAAGATGGCAAAGGAAACATTTTGAAACAATGGTAGAAACAAACATCTTTTTCGGTGTGTGGAATCCACTGCCATGTTAAGACAGGTTGCCATGTGGTGAGGAAAGTCTGCATTAGCTTCTGGTAGTAAGCTGGAGCCTTAAATTAAGCTATATCACATTTTTGTATGTATTACACAACATAATGGCAAAATATACCTACAGGAAGAATTTAGCACCTCCAAAAATTTAAAGCGGTATGTCCCTTCCTCCCCCTTCCTTTTTTTTTTTTTTAAAACTAAAGTAATCATCTGTTCACATAACGGCGTTAACGGCTGAAAAGACATGGCAGGGAATTGAGCAAATTCAACATTCATGGCAGACAGATTTTCTCCTTCTGTGTGTGTGGATTGGACACGACTGTGAACAGTTGGAGGTCAGACCATCACTAATATGTAGAAAACTTTTGATGTTAATTTACCATTAAAAAATATATTAATTTTTGGCAGAGGTGTGAATATCCTTGTCTTGCCTAAAGCTTTATTTCTGTGATACACAGAGAGATAAAATCCACACTGGGCCAATTGGAAGAGCGAGTAAACTTTTTCCCTTTTAAAGCTCTATTTTGTTGCTCATTGCAAACATGGTAAAGATTTTTTGTTTAGCTCACTGAAAAAATCTCCCTCAAATGACCCAAATGATCGGGGAGAAACTGACTCTAAGATGGACACAAAAATATGTTTTATAGGTTTAACTTTATGGGTCTCCCCAAACCATCCCTTCTAATGGTCAATTTAATTTTGGCTATATTTAGCAAGCAAACATTTTCATTGAAGAGACTAGTGTGTAACATTAGGCTTTGTCTTCACATGTCAATTCAAGAAGCATTTATTCAACACTTACTAGGTTCCAGGCACTGAGGAGACCATGACAAAACAATGAAAATAATCCTTAACTTCAAGAAGCTTGCATTTAGTTGGAGGGAAACAACTTGGAAACACATAGGTATGAAGTCCATATTGAAAAGAGAATGTTGCCACCATGATTCTCTGCCTTCTTGAGAAGATTTTTCGGTGTAAATTTGTGAGTCAAGATTAGTCTGATTGTCTAAATATGAATGGACCAAGTTTCAATCCTGTCTAATCTTTGGACTACTCTATTTCCATCTATGCAAACAATATGAGGCAATTAAACCATTTGGAGATTATAGATTATGGTTTGGAAAATTTTTACCTTTTATGGTAAGTAAAATTTTATGGTAAATAAAATTATGGAGTAAGAAAATAAGAAATTTTATTGTATGGGTGAAAAAAATAATATCTTTCTAGACATTGACATCTGACATAAAATGATATCGATACTGAAACCTGTTCTGAATAAATCTCTGTTCATGGGTCTGTTTGAACTCCTCACAATCCCAGTCTTCTTCGATCTGTTTCTTCATTGTTGCCCTAGATTATAGGGATTGGTATTGGACTTCACAACTGTGTTGCTATTATTTTAAATCTCTCCTTGGTAGGGTGATCATCTAACAACACTTAGTATGAAGGATATATCTCACTTCTGACATTTTAGTAAACATGACACACGCATGTTTTAATCAAACTGGTCTACCTACTCCTTTCCTTCCCCAAACCCACATATTGAATCAATAATTGCTACTGGAAAGTGAATGTAATGTATGTAATGTAATGTATGTAAGTGAAAAGATTTTCTCAAACAAGGGAAGTATGGATTTGGAATCTTTTGGTGCTGAGCTTTTCTCCTTTCCATTCTCCTGTTCTATGAGTGGATACCAGCGTATGAAATTGATGCCTGTGGAAATTCCCCAGGAACAAGCTCACTGAAAGCCTTTTATATCCTTCAGAGATACTTGAAAAATGGAGTTGGACTGTCTTTCAACTGTGCACAATTCTTTATGTGGGCTAAGGGTGTGCAGATTTTAATTTTTGCAGAAATATAGGTATATGTACTTATGGTGTTATTGTCCTAGTTGTGTTCTACATGGGTAAATGGAATCAAATCAGTAAGCATTTATTAAGCACATAATATAGTCCCAGAATGATATTAAACCCTTTTGTAGACCCCAGACAAGTATAAGCTGTATAGTATCCAGTTTAGGTAGATAAGATTTATATATGTGAAGTGAAACTAGGCTCAGTCTCCCTGTCTGACATTGTCTGTCTCTCTCTACATACCCGCACCTATGTGTGTATATCAGTACATGCATGTGAATATATTATAATAAAATGCTAGTTTGCATAGTAAATATTGTAACTAAGATACAAACTTGGCCACCAGAAAGATCATGTTGGAATGGGCTAATTAGAGAAGGCTTCATGAAGAATGTGGAACTTGAGATGGGTTTTGAGGTAAGTATAGGATTTGAATTCATAGGCAGAAAAGGAAAGGTCCTTCCAGGTAGAGAAGTAGCATGAACATAGAGTTAGTGTTTTTCTGGAGATCGAGATTAGTTTGGATGGGTCATTCATAGAGTCCAGTTAATTTGGGGGAATAGTGGGAAACCCATGGTTATCTTCGCAGGAATTAACTGGGAGGAATATTCTAGGTCCATTTTCATCAGTTTTTCAAGTTTTCCCAACAGAAATTTAGAAATGTAAGAGGAAATACAAGATTGGCTTAGAATAGTTAATCCTCTGTCCCTGTGTCTGTTAACATATTCTGATGAAAAAAAAAGAAGCCAGGTGGTTCATTGAGGTCTTTCCATACATTCAATAAATGGATCTCTATTAGTTATTACAAATTCCTTGATTTGTCAGTTCAAAAACCCTGATTATGGATGACTTAGAGATGTCATATCTCATAACGGGCCAAGTATGAGATGACTAAAATGAGATGTTCTCTCACGTGGACTGAAAACAAGTCTTGTGAAATGAGATAGAAGTTTGAATATTTGGAGATGAAGCTGGAAGAGTATAGAGAACGGGGCAAATTGAAGTATATAACTATTGAATGGTTCAATTAGTGAGCTTAAGATCTGGAAAGAACTTTGAGACTATTCTATTCTCCTCATTTTATAGGTGAAAAACTGGGACACGGAGCATAAGAGGCAGAAGTGGCCTTGGGGGTTCTATCTCTAAATTCATCATTGTTTCCCCTTTGGTATACTACCCTTTCTGGCTCCACGTCCTAGGCTCTCCACGCTCCCCACGCTCCCCACTAATTTCTTTGCCTTCTCTTTTCTTTCTCTTCCTCAATGGGGTCTAGAAATTCTAAAGAATCTGATCCCTCTTTGGTAAGGTGATCATCTAAGAACACTTAGTATGATGGATATATCTCACTTCTAATATTTTAGTAGCACCACACACACACACATGTTTTAATCAACATGTGCTTCCTACCTCCTTTCCTTCCCCAAACCGGCACATTTAATCAATAATTGCTACTGTTAATGTTCAGGTGAAAGAAAACTATCCCGTAGGACAAATAATACAACTTCAGGAACTGGGTCGGAAACAAAACCAATTACATGGGCATAATGTGAGTGAATGTCTGAGAGCTAGGGGAAGCACAAAGGAACCTGGAACAACAGTCCTATACAAGTTTTGCTTATGGGATGCTATCAATGTGGATTCTGAACAAGAATAGTGAGGAAAAGAAAAATAAAGAAGGGGAAAAATCGTTCTGGGTACTGGAGGCTGTCTTTCTTTTTGCAGGAATTCTGTTGTCACTTGTGAAGCTCTACAACCCGTTCCAAGGCCTGCTGGCACTGATGTGGGTCTGCAGCACTCACTTGGCACTGTCTCTTCCTGTTGCTGGCAGGGTGGAGCATAGACCTCTCTAGCCTCTTCCTCTGTTGTTTGCTGCACAAGAGCCAACCATTGTGGCTACTCGCGAGGCAAGTCTGGCAGCGGAAGGACCCAGATGCCAAGCTCTGGATTGGACTTCTGCTCAGTTTGTCGCCGGCCTCTTCCCTGGCATCTGCCCTGACTTTACAGCAGCCTGTGTCGCCGTCTGCAGAGCTGGGTTCAGGATTAGTCTTCTGCTGGCTACCATGCTCGTTTGGTCACTGTTTCTCTTTTGAATTATCCTTGATTATGAGGAATGTGCCTTCCTTCCCCAGCACATTCCACCCAAGGTACAGGTGCACACAATGTGCCTTCACAGCTGAGAGAAAGGGGGTGGGGATGTTCTTTGAAATCACTGACCATTGTTAGTGAGAGCCCCTGGACGAGAAACACCTTTCTTCAATCATGAAAATTTAAAGGGAAATGGGAAAGCTTGTATTGTAAGCATAAATCCACTCATTTTTCTCTAAGGGATAGGCTTTTCCTCACGAATAAAGTGTATGTGTATTTTTTAAGAAAAAAATCTCAGCAGGAGCTCCTTTATTATTTTTTTTAATGTTTGAATTCCATGTTCTTTTACGCTCATGAAATAGCAATGGTCCTTTTGGGCAAGGATGACAGCTCTCACTTTTTCTCATCACCTTATCCTTTGAGGGGAGGTAATCCTACAAGTGCAGGTAATAGAATCACAGGTTTAAATTATAGATTTAGAGCTGAAAAAGATCCAAATTCATTGAGGGCAACTCCCTTATTTTACAGATGATGAAATATGGCACAGGGTAGATGACTTGACAAGAGTCACACAGCCAATAAGGATCTAAGGTGGGAAATGAACCCAGGTCTTCTTTATTCCAAGGTCAGAACTCTGTCTATTATTCTAAGGCCAGGGCTCTATCCATTTTTTCCAAACTTCCTCTCAAGTCAAAAATGTGGGGGCATATTCTTGGAAGAACAGAGTCTGATAGCTAAAGTTTACAATGAACTGAAGAGAAAAACTAGAGACAAGAAAGGGATTAAAAAAAAGCTATATTGGGTAGAAAATCAGGTCAAATCAAGAAGCATCCTTCAAGTTCTATCTATGTGCCAGGCACCATGCTCAGGGCTGGTGATACAAAGAAAGGGATCCCCCAAATATCTCTGCCCTCAAGAAGCTCACATTACAATGGAAGAGCTTGCGTTGTAACGGGGATAGAATGCTTGCTCAGGATGGATGGGATGATGCTAACAGATGAGACACACACACATATGACAGAATTATATAACTGTTATTTTCCTTCTGTTTTCTCTGATCAGAGGAATGGCTTTTGGATTAGAAAGGACATATTACAAAAGGTTGATGGGAACTTGAAACTGAAGATAAGTAAAGAAATAATTACAAAAATAGTTGCCCTTGAAGACTTCAAGTCACAATGTTCAAATGAACTACATTTTGAGGGTACTGATAGAGCTGGTGGAAGTAATTTTTGGGTTCCCTTCAATGATCTTGAGAGTAGAGAATGGGAATTGTGCCACAGGATTAGAAAGGGGAAGTAAATCATATCTATAGTCTACAGACAAAAACTGTTTTCCTGGAACTCCTAGTTTAGGGGATTACTTATAAACTGGTTAAGGGCTGCCTAGGTCTAGGAGGAGCTGAGATAGAAGTATGTACAATTTTTTTAATACATTAATTTTATTAATTTTGATTCTATTCTTATGAATAAAAGCTAATATTTTACAGTTAAGCATACTTCTGTAATTGGTTCCAATGTACTAGGCTGGTATGACTATCAAAATAGTAGGAAGAGAAGAAGGTGGAATTTCTGTTATGGGTGGGGGCTGAGCCAAGAGCCTAATTAGATACATCTTACAGCCCACAACCCTAGACTGATGAGCTGGGCCTTTCCATTTGCAGAGTTGGGGAATTGAAAGCATAGTGTCCTGACTTGGGGAAGTGATAGTCCAATTGAATCAGACAATGTCTGGAGTGTCATTCAGTTCAGTCATGGGTAAAATATTTTCTGAAGGATATTGATAAGCTGGACTGTGCCCACAGGATGGTGAAAGGCTTCAAGACCTTATTACATGAGGTTTGGTGAAGGAATGGGGATGCTTAACTTGAAGAAAAGAAATCTTAAGAGTGATCTTCATCAATCTTCAAATATTATAAACTCAGTTTCAGGGAAGAGGGACTAGACTTGGTCTTCTTGATTCCAGAGGATATAAGAAGGGGTTCTAGATGAAAGTTATGAGAGAGGTCAGTTTTGGTGTGATGGAAGAACAGATATCATAACAGAGCTATCCAAAAGGAGAATAGACTTCCAAGGACTCATCTTGAGCTCTTCTAACAGAGGCTGAAAGTTCACTTTGTAGAGATGTCGTAGAGGGAATTCTTCTTCAGCTGTGAGTTGGAGTAGATGGCCTTGGAGGTTTCTTGTGGTTTTGACTTTATGATTCTGTGACCCCATAATAGAAGTAAAAATAATAAACATTGGTATAGTGATTTAAGGTTTGCAAAGCACTCTACTTATGTTATCTCATTTGACCCTTATAATGACCTTATGAAGTAGAAGCTATTATTATCTCTAATTTTATAAAATGAGGTAACTGAGGCTGAAAAAGATTAAGTGACTTGCCCAGGGTCACACAGCTAGTGTTTGAGGTAGGATTTTAGTTTAGACCTTTTCCATTGCAAATGTAGCACTTTCTACTTGCCCTCAATGATATGCAACTTGACAACGTAGAGGACATAATCCTTATATAACAATAACAATGACTGTCACCCCATATCTTAGAATTGGCCCATCAATAGATTTCTGGGCCCTTTATTTCATCTTCAAACATTTATGATTCTTTAATGGTAGTCACAAGTAGCTTTTAGCACATTTATGTTGCTACTTACCAAGTTCCTACTGGTTTCCAGTCTTACCAGTTGCCAAGAATAACAAATCCAATTGATGGAGATCATGGATATCCCTTTTTGTGTGAGAAAAATGGGAGATAAGAAAGAGTTAAATACTGGCATGATGATGGACTGGAGTATGCCTGTTTTCCAGGGACCAACCTTGCTAAGAGTGGAGATACCCATCATAAGTTTGGCTGCATGCATGGTAATGGACTTCTTTGGCTACGGCAATTCTTGAAGACCATCTGCTAAGTGTGATGTTAGGTAAATCACTTGTTAATCAAGGTCAACATTGCTACTCTCTGGTCATTTTGAGAATGTTTTAAGAGATTATACTTAATATGGATATTGAACCTTTCTGTATCTCAGTTTCCACACTGGCAAAATGGCAGGGGAAGGTCAGACTAGATGATATCCAAGGTCCTTTTCAGCTCTATATCTATATTCTACCTTCTGAGCCTTCATTGTAAGGAATTTGTGGTCTGCATCAGTGGAGGAAAGATTGGCCTTGAAATCCCACCTCCTCAAAGTATTACAGTAGAAAAAGTCCTTGGTGTGGAAACAGAAGACCTAGGTTCAATCCTCACTTACTACTTACATGATTATAGTTCCATGGTTGAGTCTCTTGGTCTCATTTTCCTCAGATGTAAAATGAAGGGTTTGCTTAGATGACCTCTAAAGTTTCTTCCTGCTTTGAGTCTATGATCCTCAGATCTGTCCTATGACAAAGATTCCCATATGGTGTTTAATTATAATTGGCAGATGCAAAGGATGAGGAATCAAAGTATAGAAATTTGGGGAGCAATTAAGTTGATGTCCCAATTCTGGCAAAGATATTTTTAAACTCAGTTTCTGTTGTTGTAATAGATGGACTTTCCCCTCAGTAGCCAAAAGTTTAGGAATTTTATTTTTCATTCTTCAATTCCCCTTTCCCCTCTGTCCCCCTGCTCCAGATTATTGCCTTATTAAAAGGGCACAGACTCTAAGACAAGACAAGAAAAATGCCATCCACAACTCTTCCCACTTAGTGATTATCTTAGTGTTGGCAGCACAATTAACTGGGCACTGACATTCCTTTTTTATGAGTAAAAGGAAAAAAGGTCAAGTTCCCAAAACTTCATAGGATGCACTTTCAGTCATGTTATATTATGAGGTCATACATTCCAACCCATCACCAAAAGCAGGGCTTCCTCCTACAAAATTTCTGCTAGATGGTTGGACTGTTTGACTTCTGCTCCAATACTTTCAATAACACTACCTACCTGCAGCACTCCATTATATTCTTGGACAGCTCTGGTCCAAAGTTTGGCATCTGAGGATCTGGGTTTACCCCTTCTCCATTAGTAATGATTTCTTCACATTGAACCAAAATCTATTTTCATGTTAATTTCATTAGCCTTCATTCTGTCCCCTGGATTAGCACAAAATAATTCTACTTTCTCCCCAAATACTTGAAACCAGTGATATGTCCCTAGAGCCTTTTCCCTTTTTTTTCGTTCTTAATATAAATTTATTTTTTTAACATTTTACATTCATTTTCACAAAATTTTATGGTCTTATTTTTCTTCCCTTTTCTGGGCATTTTCCCAGCCAGTTACTTGACTTCTGAGATTCCTGTCCACCCCTGCCTAGATCCGCCCAGCTAGTGCTTGGGGTCTGATATTCAAATGCTGCTCCCCAGCCTCAGGGCTTTCAGTGGCAGGTGGGATTCAATGTGAGCTTAAGTTCTGGTGCTCAGGTGGGGGCAGGGCTGCCTCCGAGGCTCAGTTCCCTCTGGGAGTTTATGCAGAGATCTTCAGTAATGGACCAGAGCTCCGGTCTGCTCCGGGAGTCCTGGGCCACTGCTGCCTGTGCTGCTGCCTCCTGAGGGGGCCTGAGTTCTGGAGACACCCCCCTCCCCTCTCGGCTAGCCCACAAGTCTCTCTCACTGACCTGTAGTGCCTGTGGGCGAGGGACCTTCGTGGCCACTGGAGGTTCCGTCCCTGAAGCCTGCTCATATCTGCTCCTCTCAGGGCTGCACAGCCAGGGCAGGGCAGGGCTGGGCTCCGCTCTCCGGTGTGCGATGGACCTTTGGTGGCGGTTTTTCAGGGCTCTCTGGAACAGCAATCTCCTCCACTGCGTTGCTGTGGGGCTTCCACTGCTCCAGAATTTGTGGGGAGTTCTTTTTACAGGAAATTTATGGGCTGTGGGTTCGGAACTAGCATACGTGAGTCTTTCTGCTCCGCCATCTTGGCTCCTCCCCTGAGGCTGAGCTTTTTCCTCTTTAGGCTAAGCATCCCCAATTTCTTCTACACTTCTTCATATAGCATGTTTTACCAACCCCCTTGCTGGATCTTTTTAATGTCCCTTTTAAAATATGGTATCCAAAGCTGAATGCTTTCTTCTACATGTGGTCTGACTAGCCCCAAGTACTGTGGGACTCATTATTTCTCTCTATCTGGTCATTATACTTCAATTAATGCAGTCTAAAATTACATTAGAATTTTAGTACTGTGTCGACCTTCTGATGGAAGCCAATGATAGCTTAACATTTCCTGTTCATGTAGAATCCTTAATTCCACTTACCAAAGAGAAGATTATGAGCAAGCTTAATACATATGTAAATACATTATCTTTACAGAATAACTCAGACATTCAAGGCTCAATCAAATTCTCTTCTAAAGTATTAACTTAGAAAGTTCAGCCTTTTTTTTTTTAAGACAATCTATTACTGTAAAGAAAGGCAAATGTCTCTTGAGCTAGTCAGTATGAGGGAGATTTAATATTTTTATATTTAATAAATTGAAGAAGGATCCCATAAAAGGGCTATTATAGGTCACTTTTATAAAATTTGGTATTAACTACTATTCTTGACCACCTGTCTTCCCCTGTCCAACTCAGTGCTGCTCCAAACCAATCAATCAACATGTGTCTTCACTAGGGCCTGAACTCTCTCCAGGTTCCTTCTTCTCCTGTCTCCTTCCTTGCCTCCCTGAGAAACCCCCGCTCTGGTACCTTCCTTTCCTCACTCGTGATTTCACTCCAGGACCACAATTTTAGGAAAGACTTCAGCAACAAATCTCCTCCTTCTCTTTACTTGGCACATTGCTATCATGTAGGTACCCCGTCCTCCCTTTCCAGCTCACCTTTATAGTGTTGTCTTCTTTTATTATAATGGTAAGCTCCTTCCTCAGAGGGTTTGTCTTGCTTGCATTTGTAGCCTAGAACTTAGCATAGTGTCTGGCACACAACAAGAGTTTTATAAATGTTTCATCATCTTTCTGTGCATCTCTGTCTCTATGTCACTGACTACATGTAATGCCTTATAAAACATGTTCCCTATCTCACAAAATTATTATGAGGAAACTGCTTATTATCAACCTGAAAGTGTAAGGAATGGTGGTGGTTATCTTCCATCACCTTTTTGATTCTCACTGCAAAGCAATTAAAAATGGAGGAGAAGACTAAGTTCAAAGTAGGAAAAGGATAGTTGTTCAACATGGAAATATCTTGAGTTGTCTTGGATTGGAGTTGTGTGGTTTACTCCAAAGGGAACATCAATTCATATGGTAGATTGACACACGCCTATGCCTGCTTCCTTAAATATATGGCTATTTGGAAGCTCTTTTTCTTGACCCAGCTTAACAACTTTATTATTCATCGTAGATGAAGCATGTTTAACTCAGCTTGGAAGGGAGAGTCATAGCTCTTTCACAACCCAAAGGAAATGGACAGAAAATAGAATTTGATGCTTTCTTAGATGATTGCAATACCTTTCATCCTCTCTCTTCTAGTCTACTCTCCACACCACCATCAGACTCATCTTCCTCCTGCACATGCTTGATCACACAAGCCCTGTGTTCAGAATCCTGTAGCGTGTCCTTGTTGATGGCTGAGTAAAACTTTCAAACATCTCAGTCTAAAATAAAAGTCCTGCAACATTATGATGCTACTTTTAAAAATTTTGTTTTATTTTTAGTTCCAAATTTACCTTCCCTTGCTCCTTCTCTTCCACCCAATGAGAAGGCAAGAAATACAAAATTCATTACATATATAAAGTCATTCTAAACAAATTACTGCATTAGCTAGATTCCAACAAAAAAAAGGAAAAGAAAGAAGGAAAAGATACATTTCAAACTGATCTCTGCATTATCAGCTCCCTATCTAACTATGAGTGGCATTTTTCATCATGAGTCCTTTAGAATTATGGTGGGTCATTGTGCTAGTCAGTTACCAAGTCTTTCATGGGTGACTATCTTTGCAACATTGCTATTAATATGTGTTCACCTGACCTTTCCAAACTTATCTCAGATTACTTTGCTAAGGCAGCACTCAAAGAGGACTCCTTGGATTCATCCCTAGATAAGCCCTGCACTCTCATGCCTCCATGATTTTCCTCATATTCTTGTTCACTTGATTAGAATGCCATCTCTCCAATGTATCTGTTGAATTTCTACCTATTTTCAAGGCTCACCTCAATAACACTCCAAACCTATGCTCCTGTGCTCCTATGAAGGAAGGTCTCCAGAAAAAAAGTACTTTTTTGAGGGGGATTGGATCTGTGATTTCATTAGTAGAGGGCACTTCCACATGAGGAAACTCCTTTTATCCATGTAGATCAACAGTTGTTTAACAACTCTCCAATAGCCTTAGAGAATTACCTGGAGCACTGAGAAGTCAAGTGTGACCTTGACCTGACCAGGGTCACACAGCCAGTATACCTCAGATCTTCCTGACTCCTAAGACAGTTTTCTATCCACAATACTTCAAGGCTCTGTAATTCATGCTTATCTTGAGATTGTTCAAATGACTTGAATGATTGTGTACACGAAATGGCTGTTGATGTTGTGGATGATAAAAAATAGGGAGGGGCAGCTAACACATTGGATACAGAATTAGGATCTTAAAAGATACTGATATACTAGAGTAGTGGACCAAATCTACTAAGATGACATTTAACAGGGATAAATGGAAAGTCCTCCAAAAAGCAAGGAAATAAGTAGACAAGTTTAGGACAATGGCAGCATGAACAACAGTTTATGGGAAAAAGACAGGGTTGATTTAAGGAGCTGAAAGATCAGTTCTACCCAACAAATACTAATTTAGCAACCATTGGCTATATAAGCAAGTCATGTCACCTCTTGGGGAGGGTGTCTCAGTTTCCTTATCTGTAATAGAAGGGGAACATATTAGATGACCTCTAAGATCCCTATCAGTTCTACTTCTATAAGTCTATGATCTCTTCTTAGGAATGTTCAGAGATCCCTTTTGACTCTTATAAAAAGATTCACCCTTGATCTAGTAAACTTTGACTAACCAGAAAGACTGATATACTAAAAAAATGTCACAGGCTGTTTTCTCTTCCAAATTGTTTACAAACAGACATGAGAGTACCCCAATTTTAACGAGTTCTAGAGCTAGAAATGGTATGAACTAGGTTAAGCATTGCTTTATTTTATTTGTACATTCCAAATGGTTTTTAATTTTCAAATCTTTGCGATGCCAAATACTAATTTTAATGTGCCTGTGCTTATTCCCAGTGAAATATGATCGATTTGGGATTCATTTGCATTAAATCCATCTTAAAATTCTTTTGTGGAATTTAATTGGTGTCCAAGTAGCCTTTGGGGCTATTAAAGTCATCCCTTGCAGTATTTCTTCCCTCAGAAACCATGTGCTGTTCATGACTGAATCTGTCCAAAACAGAGTTGAAAGTCTCCGATGCCATTTGAAAATCAGAAGCCCCCAGGTCCAAAGAGGGCATCGAACTTGATGAAAAATGTACTTCCTTCCTTAATAAGCATTTATTGGTAATTAGCACCCCAAGCCTAGGTCTAAATTTTCGATGGTCAGAATAAAAACCAACATCAAGTGGCATCTGTTGATCTGGAAAAATCTCTAGCTTGAATCCCTCTCCTTTTAAAAAAAAAGTTCTGATTTTAATTTTATGATATTGTTCTTATTTTCAAGCAACCTGTAAAGGGGTTCTTGTTTTAGAGTTTGGGTAAAAGGTGTAACTTAATGAAATGATTCCCTGGAATCCTTGGGCTCCATACGGCATCTTGAAGTTTGATTGGATATTAACTAAAAGATCATTTTGTTTCCCTTTTATAGCAGGAGATGCAATGTGTTCATTTTATAACATCTCCGCTGTTTGGAATAAATCACCCCGGGCAGATGCTCGTCACATTTCGGTTCAATAAAACCCTTTCCGGAGCTTGAGCAGATATGTGGCTAGTTGCAGGAGGGCTCCGTCCATGCCATTATCGGTTTTGAAAATCAAACCAACAGAACTCAATAGATTTCCACTAAGGCCATTTTAATTAATACTTTACTTTGGCTAGAAGTCTGGGCCTCCTCTGCCCTCACCTTTGTTTAACAACTCTTCCCCTTAAAAATAGCATCTGTAGCTTCTTGATCATTTCTTCTAAAACAGTGTGTTTCTTCCAACTTCCAGATATCCCTTCTAGCAGAGAGCCCTTTAAGAATTCCCCAAAGATTCATATAGGTATGCCATAATGCATGGTGTGCAGTATTTGAGTGGCAGGGCATGCTCTTTGGAACAAATTGGAGGTGTAGGGAGGAAGATTTTAAGTGCTGAAAAACATTGGTGGCTACTTTTAGATGTGTTTATTGTGTGTGTGTTTTTTAAAAGTCAAGTGAACATCATCAACTCACTTGCCAATAGCTATTTTTGAAAGGGAATGGAATGTGAACTTAAAAATTTGTGACTGCATATCTTCTTTTTTCAAAGAAGTTTCATAAGGTTTTAAATTATTCATCTCAGCCTGCACATGATAAACAGCTGAGGCTGGCCAGAATGGTCTGTAAGGTAAATAATGAGCCTTTTAAAAACATTCATAAATAGACAGTCCCTCAATTGACAGGGCTGTTCCAGCCTGCTGAGAAAATAATGCTTTGTTTAAGAGACTGTGTGTGTGTGTGTGTGTGTGTGTGTGTGTGTGTGTGTGTGTGTAATGGGGGTCATGGGGACTAGGAGAGAAAAAGAAAGAGAAAAAGGTGGGAGAAAGGAAGGGAGAAATGAGAGGGATGAAAAAGAGATTAAAAAGGAGAAGAGAAAGGAAAGAGAGAAAGAAGAGGAAGGAGAAGATGATGTTAATGAATAAGAAGAAGGAGAGGGAATAGGAGATGAAGAGGAAGGAAGAAGAGAAGGAGAAGAAGAAGCATGAAGAAAAAGAAAAGAAAGAAAGAAAGAAAGAAAGAAAGAAAGAAAAAGAAAAAGAAAGAAAGAAATAGAAAAAGAAAGAAAGAAAGAAAGAAAGAGAAAGAAAGAAAGAAAGAGAAAGAAAGAAAGAGAAAGAAAGAGAAAGAAAAAGAAAGAGAAAGAAAGAGAAAGAAAGAAAAAGAAAAAGAAAGAAAGAGAAAGAAAGAAAAAGAAAGAAAGAAAGAGAAAGGAAGAAAAAAGAGAGAAAGAAAGAAAAAGAAAGAGAAAGAAAGAAAGAAAAAGAAAGAAAGAAAGAAAACTGCTTCGTTACTAAGAGGATGATGGCAAGTAATGACCAGCAACGTTCAAGGACACCAGCTGAATGCTTGATATCCTATTATGATTTACTTGAAAATGAATCTTCTTAAAACCTACTGTATAAATTACCCACTTCACGATGCCATTGCTGTGCCACAATCCCACCAAACTGGGGATAAGAAGTTGACCACTGGCCTAACCATCATTGAAATATTTTTGTTTGTTACTGTTCAGTGGAAAAAGCATTGGTCCGAAATGCCATCTCTGACATTTACTAGCCACATGGTCTTAGACAAATCACTTAACCTCTCCAGGCCTTGGTTTTATCTTTTGTGAAATGAGGGGCTTGAACTAGGGAATCTCTGGGGTCCCTTCTAGCCCTAGATCTATGATCCTACCTAGTGGGACATCATCACTGGCTCTGAACTTCCTTCTCCATCTCTTGGATTTTTTTGGAGCATATGTTTCTTCTGTTGAAATTCACCAGGGACTTTTATGGACATTGACATGACTACTGACAGCAACTTTAGCGATGGAGCAGGTGGGGATAGTTTCAGGGTTTTTTTTTTAACCTCATTTTCCTTCCCCCTTCTTAAAATAGGTGCCTCACTTGTAGAGTCTCAGGGTCATATATCAGTCCTTCAGTTTATAAGCAACTGGACAGGAGGAACTAAAAATCCTGCTTGTTTCTTATTCAAAGATCACCTTCATGGTGAGCCAACTCTAACCCCATGAAACAGTGGCCATCCATGGGCATTTGTATATGTTTGCCTTAGCTCTTTGCCGCCGTGTTTCTGCACAGTTTTTGTCTCCGCTAGCCCCAGCATTTACAACCTCCGAAAAACCTCATAAATCTACTTCATTTTTCTAATAAGACATGAAAGTCCTTAATTGGCCTTAATGAAATGCACTTAAAGGGCAATAAACGTGTTTAAGCCCCTCTTTCAGGGTGAGCTACGGTACTCTCGCTCTGCTCTGTTTTAGCCTTTGTGGTAATTAATCATTTATTCATACGCCGCACATCAGTAACAAGATCAAACAAGGCCCGTACAATTGCATGATAATAAGCCGCTCATATATGTGTCAAGATTTAGCAAGCCTTTTTAAAGCCTAATTTAAACTCGTTTTACAACTAACCAGCCTGCTTCTCCAAAGCATTTTTCCCTAGTATCTTTTTTTAAAACATATTTTCATTTGGATGCCATCTTTTTATTTTGTTTATAGAGCCCAGGTCGCCTTAAATTCCACTTATGGCACCAGCGTGAAAGTCAGCAATGCAAACATTTGCCCACAGTTTTCCGGCCCACTGGGAAGGCTTTATCTTTCATCCCCAAACAGAGAGAGAGAGAGAGAGAGAGAGAGAGAGAGAGAGAGAGAGAGAGAGAGAGAGAGAGAGAGTGAGAGAGAGGAGAGAGAGAGAGGAGAGAGAGAGGAGAGAGAAGAAAACAGAGTGGAAATCAAGGACTAGGAATTCTTGCCATTTGGAGGATGTCTTTTCATTGGATCTACATCATTAACATGGGCTAGGTCTAGCACCAACTCAGTGACTTGGCTTGTTGAGCATTCCAATAACTGACCATGGTTTCCTCCCATCTAGACAGAGGCTCATTTTCACTAACAGCTGACATTTCTGAGGTCTTAAGGCCTTCTTTATAAGGAAGACTGATATTTGATTTTCTTAACTATCTATGTATCTACTCAGTAATGCACTGAAATAAGGAAGCATGGGCATGAGGGGATTGGGAAGGAGAATTAGACCTGTCCACACATAGGAAACAGAGCTTTTAGGTTCTAGCTCTTTGACTGAGACTCATGTCTGATGAGAAGTCTATGTATTAGCATCAGCTTTAGCCAGTCTTAAGAATTTAAAGTATTTAACATCAAAGATAAAAAACTTTTTGGAACAGGTTAATGTCTGACTGGAGGCAGTGTGGTACAGTGGATCAAGAGTTGACCTCAGGGCTAGGAAGATTTGGGTTCAAATCCTACCTCTGACACAAAATGGCAGGCCACACAACCTCTCAGTGCTCTTAGGCAACTCTCTAAGACCATTTATATGTAATAAATAATTTGTGTATGGTAAATAATATATAATAAAATGCAGAGAAGATGCCAACCTGCATTGGTAGAGGGATTTTCCTCATCTGGGAGTTCCCTATATTAAAAAATTGTAGATCTAAACCCCTAGTCCCTAATATCTGACAAAGGTTTTTTTCCTTAGCATTTGTTGTTAAATCATTTTGTAGTCATGTCCAACTTTTCATGATCCCTTTGAGGTTTTCTTGCCAAAGATGCTGGAGTGGTTTGTCTTTTCCTTCTCCAGCTCATTTGATAGATGAGGAAACTGGGCAAACAGGATAAAGTGACTTGTCCAGGGTCACACAGCTAGTAAGCTAGCATTATGATGTATATGTAGTGGTTTGACGTTTCCCACATTATTTACTTATGTTATCTTATCAGGGTCTCATAATAAGCCAATAAATTAGGCGTTATTATCCCCATTTTACAGATGGAGGATAGTGAATAAGCACTTGTTAAATACCTACTATATCCTTGTTAAGGTTACAAATATTTCTTTAGAGCCTATCTGTATTTCCTACAGATGGGAAAAATGAAGTTCAGGCCTCTCCAAACTTCTCTGAATTTAAGTGACTTACTCACTTTCACACAGTGATAGATAAAACATGTAATTTGTCCTTTTGACCTCTAGTTTTTTACTTATTCTTTTATTCTTTCATTCAGCACACTTTTATTAAATGCCTGCTATGTGGTAGATCCCAGGGATATAGCTTCTATATCAAAGTCAAGAAGGAGATATAGCTCCTACCATAAATTAACTTACATTTGGGGCACAGAGAAGGATTTTCTTAGAGGAACTTGAGATCCATGGCCCCATCCTGATTTCTTATCAGATATTAAATTAAGTCTTACATTCCCAAATATTTTCAGGAGATCTAAACAACTCTCACAAATCCTCATAAACTTGTCATTTCCAGAATCTACCCAGGATGTTTGCCTTAGCTTGGCAGAAGTGAATTCCAAGACTTGTCTATCAGAATGGAGGACAGGTTAGGTCTGACCAAAAAGATGGGTAATACGCAGATAGATACATGGTTGAGGGATAGGGTCAGGAAATTAATAACATAGGAGTCCAATTAGAATATGGCTGATAAGACTCAGTGAGAAAACTCAAGTTGTATACTGGGAGATTTAAATCTGGGTCAAGTAGTACCAGGATGGGCTAAAGAATATAGCCAAGTTTCAGGGTTCTATGACTTCTGGCAAAAACAAACCCAAGGAAATATGGGAAAGAAAGAAACAAACATGTATTCAGTGCCTACTATGTGCCAGGCACTATACTACATGCTTTACAAACGTAATCTCATTTGATCATTGTAGCAACCCTGCAAGATAGGTGTCATCTTTGCACCCATTTTACAGTTTAGGAAAGATGCAAACAGAAGTTAAATGGCATACACAAGGTCACACAGCTAGTCAGTGAGATTGGATTTGAACTTAGGTCAGCCTGATTCAAAGCCAGCATTTTATTTATTGTATGACCTAGCTGCCTCCAGGCAGCATGAAATTATATTATACAGTTGGTCTGTTACTCTCTGAGGCACATATGTATCAGAAACATTGTTTCTGACCTCTGTTCTTTTATGTTTCAAATCTTTGTCTTTCTTCAAAGAGATTCTCCATTATCTTCTTAATTTTTCTTACTCTACTATTTGTGTTTTTATTCTGTGTTGAGAGAACTCTAATTTCTGACTTAAATTCATTCTTAATTTCTAATTAAAATTTCTTTCTCTTTTGAGTCATTCTAGAATTTCTTATTTTTTCCGTGATCTCTGGGGAGTTCATACGATTCTATTTTTCATGAGGTGATAAATTGATTCATCTTCCTTCTTATTCTATCTGTTCATTAGGCTTTGGTTTCTTTTTTGAGGTTTTACTCATTTTCCCTTCTATTTTAGAACTTTATTTTAGTTTGTTTGCTTATGCACTAGGCTTTTTTTGGGGATTTAGCTAATGGTCTTTCTGGTGTTTCTTTTTGTGTTCCTTGTCATTCACTCTTTGACCCCTTCCCTTTCATTGCTTCATAGACTTCTTAGGCTGAATTGTCAGGCAGACTTAGCCTTCTGGAATTGGGGGATATGGGGCCTGGTCAGACCTGAGTATTTAGTATTTAGTCCTTAGTAACCCAAGACAGGAAGGAATGGTCTTAGCTGCATCCCTAACCCACTTTTAGTCTTCTTGAAGCTCTGATCCCTACTAGCCTCTGGCTGTGAACATGACTCAAACCATATTCTGTCCTTACCTAAGATTTCTGTCTACCCTTCCCTCCTCTTTTCTTCTGAGTAAAATCAGAGTCTATAGCTTCTTGTGGAATTGAAAGGCTATCTTGGATAGAATCACTGATGCGGGGGGACCCCTATACCTGTACTCTGAGTTAAAAGTCTGGAAATTTGCTTGAATTCCCTTCCTCTGGGCATGTGGAATCAGTGGAGATAGGGATGCAGGATGAGAGTTCTTAAATAATAATGTTTTAACTAATGAATTCATAGCTTTTTTTTAAACCTTATCAGGGTGATCAGGGTGAGGGGAACATTGGGATGGATGGAAGTAGTTCTGTATTCTTACATTGTGTTGTAGATTCAGCTGTAATTTCTCAATAGCAGTTACACGATTCCTGTCTTTTGAAGTTTTGAGTCTGGAGAAATTTGTAAAAAAAAAAACCAACAACAACTTTTTGGCCATCTTGTTGGGCATGCGATTGGCCTTTGTACATTGGAACATTCTGTTCCTCTCACTTAAAATGTTCATCCCCATCCTCTCTGCTGATTCAAATTCTCTCTACTCCTCAAGGTCCCCCTTAAGTCCTACCTCCAGCTATTCAAGGCTGCATCAATCTATCTCTTCTCTGAATTCCTTATAATAACAATTCCTTATAATCTTGATGTCCCTAGGCCTACATGTATGACTTTTTGGGGGCAGGATTAATGCTTTGTAGGCCCTTCTGCAAGCTCTCCAGCACCTAAAGGAACACAGTAAGTGGCCAGTAAATTGTTGTTGGGTCAATTCTAATTAATGTTCTCTTTAAGTGCCCTTATGGAGTGCTTTAGTATATTTTTGATAGAATCACTGTTGGTCCCCAGGATGTTTTTGGCTATGGGATCACAAAATTATAGATTTAGAGCTTGAAAGAAACTTAGAGATCTCTGAGGTGAAAATGCTTTATTTTATAGAGGGGAAAATTGAGCACCAGAGAGGGGAAATGACTTGTCCAAGGTCACAGAGGTAGTAAATGGCTGAACTGGGATCTGAACCAAGGTCTTCCAGGTACCATGATGAAAAGAGATGGCTTCTTGAGCAACATGGCCATTCAAAGATGGGCATGTTTCCAAAGGAAGTGGTTTTATAAGTATCCAGATGATGCTGTGTCCATTGACTTGACCTATTTGACTATCCAGTCTAAAATGAGCTTCCTTCTTGACTAGTTGGTTATATATGAACCACCAACCTGATGGCAATAAATGCTCTAATTATGCACATTCTAGCAATACTGAGCAAATGACTCCTCCTACTCTTCCTTCTTCTTCTTCCTCTTCATCATCATCATCTTCTTCTCCTTCTTCTTCTTACCATCATCAAGACCTGAGATGCATGCACACTTTATCTCTGCCTTTCTGAATCTATGTCTCCCTTCCAGGCTCATCTAAGAGGTCATTTCCTCCAGATATTCTTTCTTGGACACCTCATCTGTTAGTAGCCTTACCCTCCTTACTTTTCCTTGTGCTATATTTATCTGTATTCTTACCTTATTCTTATGTTATTATGATATATAATGGATTATTATATATTATTATGTAACTAATGAACTCCTTGGCAGCAGAAACTATTTCTTTTGTCATCATATCCTTACTCCCTTACATATATCAGGTGCATAATAGATATTAAATGGAATTGAGTTATTGAATGTGGTATAAAAGTAAACTTCAATCTACTCCAAACCCAAAAGAACTTAAGTTTCAAATCAACATGGATAGTGTGCTAGACTCAGAGTGAGGAAGATATGAGTTCAACTCTTGTCTCAAAGACTTACTAGCTGTATGTTCCCGAGTAAATTACGTAACCTCTCCAGTCCTAGTTTCCTCATCTGTGAAATGAGGATAATAGCACCGAGATGTTATAAGATTCAAACAAGGTGATTATATAAAGCACCATGCAAACCTTCAAGCTTATAGAAATATTAGCAATTATTGTAACTATACCATTTTTATTAATGAAGTTTTGCTATATTTTTCTTAAGTATATATGTATATATATACACACAAATATATATTTATATAAATATTTAGCAAGAAAGATATTATTCCTGTGAAAAAATCTGATTTCCCAAGTTTTGATGCCATATTTTGTTCTATTTTACTTGATAATATTGAGGCAAATTCCTCAATAACATCAAGGAATTACCTGATAATAATAATATTAAAGAATCAAAGATCAATTTCTTATATATTATTTTGCTGTTTAAAATACACTTTCTCTAATTCACTCTTTATTTACTATGAAGATGTGCGTTATTGTCCAATTTACCAGCTTAGTTCCTCTTGGTCAAATAATAATAATAGCCTGTAGAGACAGCACATTCTGAGGCTTAGAGATGGATAGAAAGTCATTTACCCAGGGTCCCGAAGCTGCTAAGATCTGACTCCAAGGCCAAGACTTTTTCCTCTAGTTCATGTGACCTTTCAAGTGGCAAGCTTCTTCTCCTTGTTTTCTCTTCTTCTATCTAGCTACAGAAAAGTGATGGTCTCTCCAAATATGGGACAGAATTCCCTAAAAGAGAGATTTTTAGATTCTGGGGAAGAAAAAAATCAATAAAAGTAAAATTTCCAAATTTCATCCAATAATTTTATTGATCCCAACACTTCCAATGACCTCATTTGTAAGCCAGTGTGACACAGTGGCTAGAGTGTTCGCAAGATCTTAATAGTGACAGCTTGTCTGGGCAGTGGAGAGATCTTAGTTCATAACCCAACTGCAGACACTTCCTAGCAATGCGTCTCTGAGCAAGTGACTTAACCTCTTTTTGCCTCCGTTTCCTTATCTATAAAATGAGGATAAATAGTATTATTAACTTCCCAAGGTTGTCATCAGGATAAAATGAGATACTTGAAAGTCTTAAAACAATATGGAAATGCTATTGTTACTGTCATTCCTATCTTTCCTCTGATTCCTCTTTGTGACCCTGGATAAGTCATTCATCTTTTCTGTGTTTCAGTGTCCTCTTCTGTAAAATGAGGATAATTACATCTTCAGTACAAACCTATCTTTCAATGTTGTTGGGAAATTCAAACAAGACAGCTGTACGATACTTTATGAGTTCTAAGATGCTATACAATTATTAGTATTGAATTTTATTCCATTTTTTAAAAGCAAAAATTTAAAAACAGGAAATCATGACATGTTACTGGTTATGAAAAAGTCTAGAATAGAATATGACACATAACTCTATGACTGGCTTCTCTTCAGTGATGTGATATGGATATTTTAAAATCACTGCAAGAAGGCATTGCTAGTGTCCAACTTTCCCCCTCCAAAGATTTTGCACTAACTTTAAATATATCTCAGATTTGCTTATCTACGTATGTAAAGCACTTTGCAAACTTTAAAGCATTACATAAATGTTAGCTATTATTATTGCTAGCAATAATAGTAGTAGTAGGAGCAGCAGTAGCAGTAGTAGTGGTAGTGGTAGTAGTAGTAGTAGGAGGAGCAGCAGTAGCAGCAATAGTAGTAGGAGTAGGAGCAGCAGTAGCAAAAGCACCAGTAGTAGCAGCAGTAGCAGTAGTAGTGGTAGTAGTAGTAGGAGGAGGAGGAGCAGCAGCAGCAGCAGCAGTTATAGCAGCAGCAGCAGTACTATTTTGTATTATTTCTGGCTGCTCCTGCTGTGGCTGATTGTTCTCCCCCAGTAGAATATAAACTCCTCAAGGGCAGGGAACAGCTTTCATTTTCCTGTTTACGTTCCCAGCACCCAGCACCAAATCTGGCACCTAGGAGATGTAACTTGGTAAATGCTTGTTGGATTAAATTGAATTGAATTGAAAGTAACTGTTGAGCAGCCAAAGAAAACTGCCTGACCTAGTTTAATCAGTTGCAGGGCTGTTGCAGTTCTTCCGATTTGTTGTTCATTTCGGCTGGGCAGCTGGACAATAGGATTCTGCATGGGCCATGAACAGTGAAATAAAACAGCAAGATGTACTGTATTTTACTGAAACATCCTATAAAGGGCAACAGGGGACTAGTCAAAGCCCAATATTCGAAAACTGTCATTTTTTATCACTAGTTTATTTCCTAAACCAAAATGTTTTGGAGTATAAATATTGGATGAAAGCAAAACTGCACCACATTTGCTAGCATGGAAGCAAGAATTCGACCCCACTTCTTATTAGAATTAAATTAATACGGCATAAGTAGTTTTATAGTTTTAACATTTATTATTATTTGTGCTTTCACTGCTCAGCACACACAGAACCATTCTGGTTTCTTTTTATTTTTACTACTAATAAAAAGTAAGAGGTGCAATAATTCAAGGACCATTTCTGGTTCCCGGCACTTTGGTTCTGTCTTGTTCACCTGCTCAAGGAGACATGCCCAGATTCAGAGCTCAAGGAACTTTGAGAGAGGGTGGAGGAGTCACTTCCAATTGGGAGGAGAAGGACTGAACCACATCCTGCTCCTCCTCCCTTTTGATCCCCCCTCCCTCATCTTCCAGTTAAGACATGTGCATGAAAAGCCTCCCAAGCCCCAAAAGGAATGAGTTGATGCAGAGCAGAAACTGACCAGGGCTGCTTTTCAGTTGAGTTCATATGTGTCTACTAATTACGGAGTATAAATATATTAATAAACATGTTCCCTTAATTACCTACTGATTTCCCAGAACGCTTCAAAATGAGAAGAAAATGGCTTTATTTGTGATAGGCAGAAAGGCAATTTCTAACCACGACAACTGTGCCCTCTGGCATTTTGTCCAATTTTTTAAAAAAGGCTTTTCAGAAGTTGAAGTGACATAAGATATTTGAATAAAAATTGGAATGTGTAAAACATTCCTTAGTAAAATCCATGTGTCCAAGAAATGCCTAGGGGACTTCGCCATTATCCTAGCTAATCAAAGTTTACAAAGCTCCTACTGTGTGTCAGATACTGACAATACAACTACAAAAATGAAACAATCCCTAACCTTGAGGAAGGTTACATTCTATTGGGGAATAGGGTGAGGTGGGGAGAAGATCCAACATGTGAACAGATAAATAGATATGTGAGCTGAAATAGTGATGAGCAAGAAGTGATAGAAAATATATATCAATGTCCCATAGCATAGCTTCTGGCATACAGGAGGAATTAGACAAGTGTGTGTGTGTGTGGGTGTGTGTGTGGGTGTGGGTGTGTGCCTGGAACATAGGAGGTGCTTACTCAGTGTTTATTGACTGATTTTAAATTTCATCTGCTATTTCATTGGCACAGGGAACTTCAGGTGAGGAAACTTTCCCTACCAATGCAGGTAGCACCTACTCTGAAACTTAACCAGTCTGAAAAATGCCTAGGGCACTAGAAGGATAAATGATTTATTTATGGGTTGCATAGAACTTGAACCCAGCCCTCCTGACTCCATGGTCAGCTCTCTCTCTCTCCACTCTGAACACAACTCTCTCTCCCTCCCTCCCTCCATCTCTCTCTCTCTCTCTCTTTCCACTACACTGTCTCTCATTTTAGAGATGAGGAAACAGGGAAAGGGACATGTTTACCTTGGATTATGCAACTCATAAATGTCACTGGTGGGATTTGAATGAAGGTCTTTTTGACTCCAAGTCCAGTATTCTGTCCAGTCCGCCATATTGTAGTTAACCAAAGGGTAAGGAGGGCTAAATCTGCATGTCATTAAGGATACTTGTAAAAGTTTAAGGCCATCCTCCTGAGACAGCTACTGGGTAGTTTCCCATGTCACTGAATAAAGATTTATTCTACTCATTTCTTTCCTCAAACTTGGGGTCCCATTTTTATCCCCTCTAATCCTGCTAGTCTGGTTTTCTGGATACTGACATTGTGTGGCATCTGACAGCTCTCCATATTTGCTTCAAGTTGACTTTGGGGCTGGATTCCAGCCTGTTCCCAAGGTCAAGATCTTGCCAAGGGCTCCAGTATAGATTCTATTTGATTTCCCTATATTCTGACACCTGCCTTATCTTACAAGTAAATATTAAAGCAGAATCCTTATAACTCAGACCAGAATTGTAATTCTTTCCATGAATAACCTTGACAAGGGTCATCAGCATCACCTGCAGAAGTAGCCCTGTCTCATGCATTATATCCAAAGATACTTTTATTAACTTGTAGTCTCTTTGGAGGAGCTGCCATGACCAAGGGATTCCAATAAAGATATATGTCAGTTACAGTTTCTGAGATTTCATTTGACTGCAAAAGAAACAGATGAGTTGGTGTCAAGAGGACTGTCTTGCTTTGTTGTAAAAACAAAAAAACTGTAAAAGCTGCTCTTGTCACTTTTCCCAATGAGATTTTTACCTCATCCAAACTCTTCAGACTGGGGAGGCAGCATGGAGTAGTGGCTAACACCCTGGTCCTGGAACAGGGAGATCTGAATTTGAATCCTGCCTCTGACACTAGCTGTGTGAGTCTGGGCAAATCACTTAATTTTTCTGTGCCTCAGTTTCCTTCTCTGTAAAAAGAGGAGGTTGGATCTAAATCTGTGATCCTATCCCTTTCACATGGGTGGCTTGGGATCAGTCTTACACTTTGAATTACCTGGTGTAAGATAGTGACTAGATAGTTGATTTTCAATATTGCTCTTAATGTGGTACCTCTGCCAGGTAAATACTTTCAATGCCTCAGTTGATAAGTTGCCCCTCCCTAAATTTTTTTACTTGCCTTTGTAATGTGGGATCATAGGCTCCTCTAATTAAAGATGCATGCAACAAATAACAGGCAATTTGAGATAGTATTTATAAAAGCTCACAGTGCAATCTCTAGCACATAGTAGGCACTTAATAAATGCTTGCTCCCTTCTGTAGAAGGCAAGATGGGGGAGAGTGTGGTGAAGTAGTTACAAAACCTCTGCTTCTGTGACATATTCTCTGTGGCGGTTGTTTTTCAAGTCATGTCCAACTCTCTGTGATTCCCTTTAGGGTTTTCTTGGCAGAGATATTGGAGTGGTTTGCCATTTCCTACTCCAGCTCATTTTACCAGTGAGAAAGCTGAGGTAAACAGGCTTAAGTGACTTGCCCAAGGTCACATAGCTAGTAAGTGTCTGAGGCTGGATTTGAACTCAGGAAGATGAGTCTTCCTGATTCTAAGTCCAATGCTATAGGCTACACTCTGAGGTCAAGTTACTTAGTCTTTCTGTGCTCCAGACAATTTTTTAAAGACTAAATTATGAAGCAAAAGCGGACCTCCATTGACTGGGGAGAGTTATCCCCTACAGGCAGCTAAGAGGAGCAGTAGATGGAGCACATGATCTGTGGTCTTCGCTTGACTTCTGCCTGCACACAGACCTGGGCAAGGCAATGAGATCTTTCTTAACTCTACTTTCCTCATTTGTCAAATAGGGGAGGAGGTAGGGCTTGCTGGCCACTCACACACCTTCCAGGCCTAAAGCTGTGATCCTATTTGGTCCCTAGGCAAAACCCAAGGGTGAATATAACTCACTGGCAGCATGGGTTGTGCAGCCATTAATTGGTATGGAGATTTTGGGAGGGGAGAGGACAATGTGTCTAGTATGATGGACAGATGTCTGACTATGAGTTAAGAGGTCAGTCCAGCTGCTCTGACACAGACTTGTTATATGACCTAGTCTTCTACTTTATTCTGCTTTACAGAGGAGGAAACTGAGGCACAGAGAAATTAATTGACTTGCCTGGAGTCACACAGCTAGTATGTGTCAGAGGCAGGATTCAAACTCAGGTCTTCCTGATCTACTACTCCATGCTGCCTCCCCAGTCTGAATAGTCTGGATAAGGTTATTAGGAGAAAAATGAGGAGAGCATCCATAAAAAACAAAGCAAGATGCCCTCCTGACACCAACTCATCTGTTTCTTCTGCAGTCAAATGAAATCTCAGAAACTGTAACTGACATGATTGGACTTGGTGAAGTAGAGGGTCTCTCCCAGCTCTATAAGGCACTTGGGAGGCTATGATTTCCTCATTTTGCAGATGAGGAAATTGAGGCAAAAAGAGGTTAAATGACTTTCTCAGAGTCACACAGCTAGTAAATGTCTGAAGCTGAATTTGAACTTATCTTTCTGACTCTAGGCTACTCTCTACCCATTTTGCTACCTAGCTACTTAAATTAGAACACATACATTCTAGAAAGGTCCTACACACTTTAGGAGCACATTAATTTCTTAGTTGTAAAGGTTCAGAAGGCAAAGGCAATTAGAAACTTATTAGAAGGCGGCTTCTGTACACATGGGGTGGCTGTTTTATTTTTTCTCCCATATTAACAGATCTAATTTTAAGGTCGGAGCCCCAGGTGTCCTTCCTTCCCACTCCAACGGACACTTGTGGTTGTACAAGGAAGAGAGTGTCCAGGTCGAACTGACTTCCTTAGGGTAAATCAAACTGCCAGAGGTTCGTGTGGATTTCCTTTCTGCTCTGAGTGGTGGTAGCAGTTAGCCATCCAGTAGGATGAAAGGGACAGGCTGTTAGTTACTCTAGTTCTGAAAACCCTGTGATGATGAGTTTGACTGCTCTGTGAACATCTTACCTCCCTGAGCAGCATCTCTAGGAAGGAGGGACACTTTGAATACTGAAGACATTCCTTTAGTAAAACTTCATTAATTCACAAAGCAACAATTTAGAACAATGAGCCCATTGTCCTTCAAGGTATTTATCATATTTTAAACAGGTTTGCTAGTATCCAAATAATTTGAATTGAGGTCTTTTTCTTCTGGATGGGTTTTACTTCCCTTAGTAGATCCTAAACAGGAGAAAGGAGAAGAGAGGAGAGGATAGGATAGGAGAGGAGAGGAGAGGAGAGGAATGGAAAGGAGAGGAAAGGAGAGGAGGAGGAAGGGAAATGGGAAAAGAGCCAGTAAAACCCAGGTCAGCTGGGCATCTTTTGGCCATCCAAGTTTACCTTCCTTTGGAGAGGAGAAGGAAGGAGAGGGGGAGGCAGACAGGAGAGGAGGAGGTGAGTTACCCAGCCAGCATTCAGCCAGCTTCATCTACTCACAGGATGGTGTTTGTCCTTCGTTGCCAAAGAAGGCCTTGCCATCAGAGGAATGATGACATGACTTGCACTTGACTTTGTTTTGAGTGAGGGAGGGCTGTGCAGGTCACCAGCCTCACTTCTCTTCTGGAGCCATTGGAATCCAGTGACCAGATATGCCTCCCCCCAAACCTTAAATCTACTGCACTCTGAAACTGGGACTCCACTGGGGCCTTGCCTGAGGGTTCCTCTGGACCCTACTAGTTTGAGAGTGATTATCAATAGTAACTGTTGCTGTTTCCCTCCCAGCCTGATGTCTTCCTTTTCTTGATCTCATTAAAGAGGCCATGTCCTAGCTACTCCATAAATGGGCCTTGCCCATGAATGGGCATTGCCTCGCCCTAAGTGAGTGCCTGCAAAGACCTTGGCCTAAAGGGTCCAAGGTCTCCCAGTGCATCCTGGGTCATCTCCAGTCATCCTGATGAATATCTGGTCACTGGATTCAGATGGCTCTGGAGGAGAAGTGAGACTGGTGACCTGCACAGACCTCCCTCACTCAAAACAAAGTCAAGTGCAAGTCATGCCATCATTTTTCTGATGTCTTGGTCTTCTTCAGCAACGAGGGACAAACACAAAACAAGATTCCAAACACTGTAGGGGGAGGGACTATGCTTTATTTATCTCTGTTTTACTGCCAGAAGCATGCTTAGTAAGCAGTGGCAGACACACAGTGGCCCCTTAATAAGTCTTGTCGACTTGACTTATCATGAAAAGGGGGCTGACTTAGGAGCCAGCAAGAGTATGGCTCTATGACCCTTAGCCAGACATTTTGTCTCTCTCAGCATCCTTGGAAATTCTGTAAGACTATAAATTGCAGAAAAAAAAAATGCTCCTCTTCATTAGTAGGGGGAGTGTCCTACACCCATTTGATTAATCACTCATTGAAAAATGATCACCACTGCTAGTACCTAGCATGATGCTTTGCATACAGTAGGCACTGCATTATTGCTGATCTTTGTCCTTCCTTCTCGAAGGGGATTGATGACATCAGGAAGGTGATGTCATGACTTGCAAGTGAATTGGATTTAATTGAGGCAGGGCTGTGCAGTCTCACTCTCTCCTCCAGAGTCATCTGGCTCCAGTGGGATTGAAAATATGTTTGTTGAATGAAGGCAGGGAGAGAACAAGCACTTATTAAATGTGAGTCAGGCACTATGTTAATGAAGTGGTTGAAATCTACTTTTCTGCTATGAGTGAAAAAAGGGTGGGCTAAGCAGTTACATGTAATAGAAACAGTAGGAACTGAGTTTGAGTCCTACCACTATCCATGTGACCTGGGTCAATTCACTTAAGAATCACCCTCAGTTTCTTTATCTGTTAAATGGGGATATGAGTAGCATCCAACTTTACAGGACAGTCATAAGGATCAAGAGAGATAATAGTTTATGTAAAGTTTTTGCCAATGTTATAGTATTAAGTAAACACACACACATACATATAAATATATATAGATACTTATAAGGGATTGTTTCATTCTTTGCATCAGGATCCCCAGCACAGTGCCTGGCACACAGGGCTTAATAAATATTTATTGACTGAGTGAGTGATTATTTCAGGGCAGATTTAACTTGCTTGAGAGAAAACTATTGACTCCTCTGGAATGCTGCAATGCTCTTTAGACCTGAATCACCACATCCAATCTCTGCCCACCTCAAGCTCATCCTGTACACCAGCATCAATTGAATGCGTCTAAAATACTGCTTACCATGCCTCACCCCGACTCAAAACATCAACCACTCCCCACTTCCTACCGGGTGAAGGCCAGGTGCTTCCTGCTTACTTGGTATTCAAGGCTGGCCAAAATAAACTCAATCTATTTTTTTTTCTAGCCTATCTCCTTGAATTCTCTCATACAAAGCCAATGATTTAGCTACATTGGCTTGAGAGCTCCCCTTTCTCATTCATTGCTACCTCCATGGTAATTTAATTTGCCAAAATGCTCTCTTCCCTTCTCTTCTGCCTATTTGGATTCTACACCTCCCTCTGGCAAGATCCACCTGCTCCAGGAAGCCCTCCTTGATGACCCCAGTCCACAATACTCTCTCTCACCTGCCACCTCTAGTAGACCTCCTACAGTGCTAAAGGTCTGGCTCAGTCTTTTTCCATGAATCAGATAAATAACTTGTGTAGCTAGTTAACTTCTTATATCTTGAATAAGAGCCAACATTTACATAGCGTTTTAAGGTTTGCAAAGCTCTTTAAATGATTTAAGAAATTTGATCCTCACTGTAATCCCTCACCACACCTCTGTGAGATGAGTGCTATGTATATATGGGGTGACTTTCTTCAGCTGGTCTTCCTTCTGGTGAGTCTGAATTAGGGAGAGTTAAGGAGAAAGGTGCCTTTCTGAAAATTTGTCCTCAGATATTTCCAGTTTAAACTCATATTTCTGCTTTCTCTCTTTCAGCTATGTTTTCTCAATGCTCTGCTGACTTCATCCCATTTTCTAGTTCCTTCTGCTTATTTTTTCTTTCTCTAAAAGGTTTGTAACCTTAACTGTGGCCTTCTTCCTTCAGTTTCTTTCTTTGCCCTAACCACAATCTGGCCTGCTCTTCTTAGATAAACATCGCTCAGACTATAAGGGTTGGGGACTGTGGCGCTCATTTGGTTCCTGTCTTTTCCTCACAGGAATAAAAAAGAAGAATTTTTGACCAGGAATACAAGCCTTTTTGGGGGAAGGGTCATAACTGGGCTCTTATTTGAGGACTAATTGCAGAATATTTCCTTCTCACTCATCATCTCCCATGTTCTCTTAGCAAAGTTCTGTGCAGAAAATAAGCATTCATATACCCCTTTTACATAGGAGGAAATCAAGTTCTGTGATTTGCCCCAGGGGAATGGGGATTCTCCTGCAGGGACAGAGAACACCTCTGCTGCTCTCCGTGATTCCTCAAAGATCACGGATAGCAGATCAATAATCATACGTGAAATTTGTTACGGTATGCTGGAACGCCATTTGGCCAAGCCAGGGCCCTTGAGGCCAGTGAGCTGGGCAGTAGCTAGGTTCTCTTCTAATCTCCGCAGTAGTCTTAGGTTTCATTTCTCTACTGACCACTTTTTCTTTTATTCACCCCAGACTAAAGATCTTTTGCATCAGTTCAGAACATACAAGCAAATTAGTATAAAAAGGTATCTATCATCTTCCAATCCTCCTCAAGCAAGGATCTTAGCCATCTTTCCATCTTCTTCCCAACAGAACTAAAAATTATTCTAGGTTGCCTGTCCCTTTTCTTAGAGAACCCTGTCACTCTTCTATCTTCATCTATTGCCAGCTACTTGCCCCTCTTTTCATATATGAAAAGTGTCTCATTAAGATGCTGGAGGCAGAGAGGATTCTGGGAAGATGGTGGAGTAGGTCAGAGAATTCCAGGCTCTCAAGATTTCCCCCCACAAAAGAGTTAAAAAGCCACCTTAGGGCAAACAAAATGTGGGTGGAGATAAATAAGAATGGGGCTTCTGGGGACAATTTGAGATCAAATCCCAGGACTAGGTTTGGTCCTTGTAAAGGGTAAACACCTCCAGTCTAGGGTCTGTTTTAACAACTAATGGCAACTGGTTAGTTGGTTTGAGAGGCTGCCTTGTCCCTAGTCACAGGAACTTTCTAGTGAGGGGCATTGGGCTTTTGAGCCTGGGAAGATTGAGCCAATCTCTGCTGATGAGGAATGCCAGCTGTGCAGGGAAGGGCATCAGGACAATAGGAATCAGCACATGCCCTCTGAGTACAGGAGCAGTGGGGCAGAAAGTCCCTGGTGGGCACTTACAGGAGGTTGAACTTTTGGCTTTGGTTCCAGGATAGAGGGGAGAACTGAAGATCTGGGGCTAGAGGCCCCATCTCCCACACCCTAGGGCTAGAGGTGATGACAAAAAATAAGCTATTGCCACAAAAAAAAAATGCACAGGCAAAAGAGAAAAAAATCCAACCACAGAAAGCTAGGATGGGGATAGAGAGGAGGACACTGAAGTAAAGAAACCCCCAGAGTATCATCAAATGGTCACCAGCCCAAAAAGAATTCACAGAAGATCTTAAAAAAGACTTTAAAAATCAAATGACAAAGATGGAGGAAAAACTAAAAAAAAAGAATAATCCAAGGAAAACAACTTTTATGAAAGGAAAGTCAACCAATTAGAAAAGGAGATCCAGAATCTTAAGGAAGAAAATGACACCTTGAAAACTAGAGTTGGGCAAAGTAAAGTCAGTGAAATTATAAGAGATCGAGAAATAATTAAACAAAATATGAATGAGTAAACAGAAGAGAAAGTGAAACATAAGAAAAACAACAGAAATGGAGAATGGATCAAGAAGATAAAATATAAAACAATTGAACTAACTGAAAGTTATGATGAAAAAAGAATCTTGATACAATAATACAAGAAATAATTAAAGAAAATTGTCCTGAAGCATTAGAACAAAGGGGGTGGGGGGAGTAGAAATAGAAAAAAGTGATCGATCATCACTTAACAGAGATCCCATGAGGAAAACTCATAGGAATATCAGTCAAATTCTGAAACCCCTAGCTCATGGATAAAATATTAAAAGCATCAAGATGAAAACAATTTAAATATGATGATGCCACAGTTAGAATCATAGAAGACCTAGCAGTAGAGACTTTAAAGGACTGAAGGTCTTGGAACACAATATATCGACTGGTACTCTGACTGAAAATATCATACCCTGAAAAGTTGAGTATCATCCTGAATGATAAAAAAATGGACATTTGATATACTCTCAGACTTACAAGACTTCCTTATAAAAAATTCTGAACTCAGTAGAAAAGTCGACATTCAAGAGTCAAGAGAACTATAAAGTACATATCAAAGACTGATTATAAGGGATTTATAAGGATAGACTACTTACTTTTTATATATGTAAAATGTATATCTAAGATTTTTATTAATAATTGAGTAGTTCATAAGAAAGATTGGGGTAAACTTGAATGTGATATGAATTTAAAAAGTAAAACCATTTAGCAACAGCTAAAAAGAGTAATTATTTTATACAAATAAGGTACAGGAGGAAAGAATTGATACAGAGGAATAGATGGAGGAGAAGGGCTGGTAGTTCTGGTAACCTACTTTCATCGGGAATGGGTTTAAGAAAAAACATTATAAAAGTCTTCTAAATTCGGAAGAAATAAAACAGTAAGGGCATAGGGAGGAGGGAGAGGACAGGGAGGGATCTTTAGAGGGGAGAATGAGAGAACAAGTAAAAGGGGGTATAGAAGGGTTTTTGGATTTGTGGGAAAGGGAGGATAGGGGAGGGATCCTTGGAGGTGGGTAGGCAAGTAATCAGAGGGCAAGGTAGTGGGTAGAAGTGAAGTAGAGGAGGCAGGAGGGATAGGAAAAAAAAGATATGCACATATATGAAAACAAGAATCGAATGTACAACATGTTTGGGAAAGTATATGTCTAAATATGTATGTACATGTCTATGTATTTATCTCTAGCTGTAAAGAAATATAAGGGGCAGATAGGTGATGCAGTGAGTAGAGCACAAGCTCTGGAGTCAGGTGGACCTGAGTTCAAATCAGAAACTTGACACTTACTAGCTATGTGACCTTGGGCAATTGCCTTGCCTTCCCCCCTCAACAATAACAATACAAAAACCAAACCAAACAAACACTAGAGGCAGCTAGACGTGTAATGGATAGGATGCTGGGTCTTGAGTAAGGACAGACCTGAGTTCAAATCCAGCCTCAAATACAGTCTTACTGGGTATGTGACCCTGAGCATCATTTACCCTCTGTGTGCCCCAGTTTTTTCAACAGTAAAACAGTGATAATAATAGCACTGATCTCAAGTATTTCTAAAGCACTTACCACTGTGCCTGGCACACAGTAGGCACATGTAAATGTTCATTAATAAATGCTTAGTAAATTTCCTTAATAAAAGAATAAATGCTTATGCCCTTCTCTTTAAAACCAAAGGTCATTGTAATTTCCTGTAGAATTCCATTAGTGTTTGTCAGTCACCTTTCCTTGTTGAGCGACACCCTCCATTCATTTAGAATGTCAGCTCATGGAATCCTAACCATTCTTTCTTTGAACTCTTTGAGATGCTTTCTCTTAAAGACTAGAGTAGGCTTTAGGCTACTCTTTTGGCTTCCTTCTTGGTCTATCCAATCCCTAAGCAGCTTTCTAAGATTATTTTCAGTCAACTGCAAAGGATTTATTAAATATTTATATGAAAAGCATTGTGGTAGGTGCTGCAGTTACAGAGATGAAAATGAAATGGTTCCTGCCCTTGAGAAATTTCCATTCTACTGGAGAAGACAACATATACAAAAATAAGAACTTATGACATACAAAAACTATGCACAAAATAATTGCAAAGTTAATTGGAGGGACACTAGAAAATGGAACACCAGGAAAGGGCGTTTATGGGAATTTTCACTTGAACAATACTTTCAAGGAAACAAGGGATTCTAAGAGGTAGGAGTGAGGAGGGAGTAGATTCCAGGGATAGGGGATAGCTAAGTACAAAATTACAAAAATAAGAGATAATGTGTCATGTGACAAACAGCAAGAAGACTAGTTTGGCTGGATTGGACTGTGGGAGAGGGAGGAGTATATATAATAAGGTTGGAAAGCTAGGTTGGGGCCTGATGGGAAAGGGGCTTAAAAGCTCATGGGAGGAATTCACATTTGATCTCAGAGGTAAAAAGGAGTCATTGAAATTTAATGAGTAGGGGAGCAACATGGACAGACCAATGCTTTAGGAAAATAATCTTGAAAGTCACATGTAGAATGGATTGAAGTGGAGAATCTCAAGGCAAGGAGATCATAAGAGGCTGTTGTACCAGTTCTTCCAGAAGGATGAGAGCCTAGACTAGAGTGGTGACCTTGTGGGTAGAGAGAAGGGGGCAGATCTGAGAGATCCTATGAAGCTAGAAATGACAAGACTTAACTTATTGGATCTAAGGTCTGGGAAGAGGGATAAGTCAGGGAGAATGATGAGAGTGCAAGCGTAGATGACTAGAAAGGTGTTGGTGCTTTCAAAAAAGTAGGAAAGAGAGGCAATTTTTGGGGGAGCTAAGGTAATGAGTTCAGTTTTGGTCATGCTGTGTTTGAGCCACCCATGGTAATCCAATTTGAAATGTCCAGTAGGCATTTGATGGTACAACATGAGTTCAAGAGAGAGATTAGGATTGTAAATGGGAATCATGAGCACAGAGATGAAAATCAAACCCTTGGAAACTGAGAAGCAAGTCACTAGTTGAGAGTATATAGAAAAGAGTCATCCAGGACAGTGTCTTGAGGTCAAACCACAGCTAACATGAGATATGAATGATGATCCAGCAAAGGAAACTGAGAAGGTGCTATTAAGATCAAAAGTAGCACCACATTATTGGCCTAACCATCCATATATTGCAAAGAAGGTGGATGAGGAATAGTATGCAGTTTTGTGGTAGGCCCACTGAGAGTCCATCAGTTCATAAGACTTAGAAAAACTTTGCATATTAAATGTGATGTAACCATAATGAAATAAGAAGAAAGGAGAAGACTAGATCTCTTGGAAATCTTTTTTGATTATTCTAAGTCATTAGCTTCTGCAAAAGCACCTACTTTAATGTCAACATTCTTCTGAGAATGCTTTATGTCTACAAAGCACAGGATATTGCAGTCTCAGAAGGATTATGATTACAAGGGGCCCAAAGGGCAATAAGAAAACACAGGATGAGACCAAATAGACTGCAGCATAGTCCCTACAATAGATTCCACATGAGAAGTAGTGTAAAAAGCAAGTTTAAGGACTTTGATGACCAGAAAATTAGATTGGCTAATCAAGCTGCAAGAGTAAGAGAAAACAGATGGACAGTCTAAGGGTTGCATTAGTAACCATGAAATATTAAAAGAACCAGAGGAAATCCTCCAGCATGTTGGCTGGGTCCTCTGTGGAGGGTTTTTGACAAGGCATGGCAAGATCTGCATAGAATGAAAAGACCTACAGAACCCCCATAGTCAGTCAGTCAACAAGCATTTATTAAGCTCCTATTAGAGGCAGGTAGGTGGTGCAGTGGATAGAGCACTAGTGTAGGAGTCAGGAGGACCTGATTTCAAATCTCATCTCAGACACTTGACACTCACTAGCTGTGTGACCTTGGGCAAGTCACTTAACCCCAACTACCTCATCCTGGGTCATCTCCAGTCATCCTGATGAATATCTGGTCACTGCATTTAGATGGCTCTGGAGGAGAAGTGAGGCTGGTGACCTGCACAGCCCTCCCTCACTCAAAACAAATTCAAGTGCAGGTCATATCATCATTTCTTTGTGGCAGGGTCTTCTTTGGAAGCTCCTATTAGGTGCCAGGATTGGGCAAACAAAGAAAGTAAAACAAAAGCACAGTTGTGGAACACCTATGTACATACCAGACTTTTACAATGTACAGGGGAGGCAATCTCAGAGGAAAGGCTTGTGGTGGTGGGAAAGGGATGGGCTGAAGTTTGAGCTTAGCCTTAAAAGAAGCCAGGCAAGCCAAGAGGTGGAGGCAAGACAGGACAGCATTCCAGGTCTGTTGGACAGTCAGTGAAAAGGTAGGGAATTGAGAGATGGATGGTCATGAGCAAGGAATAGTAATTAGGCCAATGTTGCTTGGTCAAAAAGTATTTGGAGGGGAGAAAAGTGCAAGAAGTCTGGAAATAAAGGGAGGGCCCAGGTTGTAAAGCATTTTAAAAGTCAAAATGGGATTTTAAATTTGATTTTGGAGATGATTGAGACATCCATGGACGCATGATTCAGAGCTATAACCAGGAGATTTTGTGCATGGGGCAAATGCCATAAATTTTGCCTGCATACAAGTGGCATAACTTAGGTCCTTAGAGAGAGAGTCAGGAAAAGGACAGGGGGCTTACACCAGCTCAGGCTCTGCTGGTTTCTTATCTTAACTAATTATTCTTGCTTACCAGATATTAATTTTTCTTTTTTCTACGCCACTGAAAGACCACAAGTATTGTTAGCACTTTCCAAATTGACTTCCCTGTGACAAAGGTCTGCTCATTCTGCCTTAGTTATGGCTCTGCTGTATTCTTCTCTGGGTTTGTGTGTTCCTTGTACTAATATGAATAAATGCCAGAAGCAGTAGAGTTTCTCTAGAATGGCCATTTTTAGCACCCTCCTAAAACGTGCACACACACACACACACACACACACACGCACGCACACACGCACGCACACACGCACGCACACGCACGCACACACACACACGGCAAGTAACAGCTGAGTGAATAATAGACATTACAGAATTTTCTCCAAATGTAGGAGGCAAATATAAGACTTGATTCAGTTCAACCACATAAAAAATATCGACTAAACTGGGGTGAACTGGCCTAATTATCCAGACAGAATCCCTACCTCTCCTCTTCTGTCGGGTAGGGGCTTCTTGTTAAGGCCATAGAGGGAATCTTCCAGAAAAGGCAGCCATCACCATTAGCACACCTGCTTTATACACCCCAAGCTCCAAATGAACAAAACAAGCAAAAAAAATTGATTTAAATTATGCAGGTGGAGGGTAATTAAATATTGATATAATAATTATTAAATTATGCAGGTGGAGGAGAGGTTTATGTGAAACTTCTGGAAACACTGCAGGAGCAGTGTAGACAATGAAAAACTCTGCATGGTGTGCAGGGCCTGAAGACAGGACTGTGGAATTACGGGTGGACTGGGTGGCTTGTTAACCAGTGTAGATGCCTGGAGGCACACATGGGTGGTTTGGTGTGCCAGTCCCAACCAGAGACAAAGGCATTCCTCCCCACCCTCTCGATATGACCTGAGCATGCACCAGGGAAATATATATTCTTTCACCAGATACCCATGAGAATTGAAAATGAGAGGAGGAGTAGGAGGTAGGAGAAAGAGACAAAGAAGAGAGAGAGAGGAAGAAAGAGAGAGAGAGAGAGAGAGAGAGAGAGAGAGAGAGAGAGAGAGAGAGAGAGAGAGAGAGAGAGAGAGAGAGAGAGAGAGATAAATGAGATAAATGGACATCGAAAAAGACAAAGAGAATGAAACACAGAGAAGCAGAGAGACATCATCCAGGAAAGAAAGACAAAGACAGAGAGAGACACAAAGAGAACGTTTAATTCCAGTAATAGTAATAATCAGTTTCATTGCATATTTTAAACGTTTAATCTTCAAAAAAGTCTAATTATACTTCAAAAATGATGTTGCTTGTTCTCCGAGGAAGAAAGCAGATGCTTCATCCTTTGAGAGTTGATGAATTTTAAGAACAACTGATTTCAGGGAAGGAAATGAGGGTCTGGGTGTGGGTAACACGACAGGCTGAGTCATCACAACGTTGGATCTGAAATGGGCTCCTAAATGGTGGACTGAATGGGCACACTTTGCTTAGCCAGTTTGCTGGAAGATAACTCCTAGTACCAAAGCAGTGAGTTTTTAATGGCTGCCATTTTGTCACTCATGTCTCTAAAAAGAAACGGGCCAGATGGTGGTCTCTTGCACACATTTCACACTGTGGCTTCTGCTGCGTGTGTTTTGCCCTTGTTTGTAGTTCATGGTTAGGCCAGTCAGCTAAATGAGATTCCAGCAATTTGAGGCGAAAAAGCCAAACGTTGAAACATCCTTTCATTTTAAAGTTTGTATGGATCTGGGTGTTTCATGTCCTGTGCTAAAACTGACCATTGGAGCCATTTGGGGAAACTTACAGCTTCCATTGTCTGCTCAAGACAGGTGCTTTCCTTCACTGAGATATGACTGGGCTGATTAAAGATTTGGTTTCCTTCTGATTAATGTTCGTTCTCTGGCTTGTTGAGGTTCATTGTTCAAGTTCAGGTCTTCCAGAAGGCAAAAGGAAGAGGAAGATGAGTTATCTTCTTGTCCTACCATTATCCTCAGTTTCAAATGAGGATATTAAAATATGGTCAATAAATGAAAGAGTGGTCCAGAAATAACCTTTTCCAAACTCATCTTGGCTCAAGGAAAAATTATAATGAGGGGGGAGTTTGTTTTTGATTTAGCCACAATCATCATGAGGAAAACACTATCATCAAATTTATGACCTTGCCCTGTAATTTCATTGACATAGAGGGGTCCCAGATCAGGAAACTCCCTTTTCCAAAATAGATTGTCACCTTTTCAACAACTTACACTTTCAGAGCTCATGTTGTTTCCTCCAGTAGATTGTGAGTTCCTTGAGAGTAGGGATAGTTTTCATCTTTCCCCGTATTCCTATGCACTGACTGACAAAGTTGGTACATATCAGAGGAGAGACTTGAACACATATCTTTCTCACTTTGAGGTACTCTGTCCACTATGCCACGTTCCCCTTAACATCATTATTATTTTTGATAATAAAAATAATAGCGTGTATCACAAACGATGATTAGTAACCAAGTAGCACACTCTGATATACTTTTTTTTTCTTTTGAATGATATAACAAAAAAATCACAAATAGAATGAACTCATTTCAGGTAATGAACTCATTTCTTTAACATACCTTACCCTTTGTCAACCATGGGGCTTTGCTCAAGCTATTCCCTCCAGTTGGAATATCCTCTTGATTGAAATCCTGTTCTAACACCATCATCTTGAATATCATCATCATCGTCATCATCGTCATCTTCATCTTCATCATCATCATCATCATCATCATCCAAATCACAAAACTGCATGGAATGAAAAGCTTTCAGATAATAATAATATGTGTATAGTATCTTAATGTTTGCAAAGCATCTTCTTATGACAACCCTGTGAACTTGATGGTGTGTTATTCAAAGTTTATCTCAAATTCTATCTTTCCATGAAGCTTTTCTGGATTCCCCCTTCTCCCTTCCCCAATCTGGTGAGGATTTTTCTCTCCTCTGAATCTTCATAGAGTTTGTTTGATTCTTTTACTATGTCACTGATCATATTTTCCTCAGTGTCATAACTATTCATACACTTGCTTTGTCCTGCTTCCTTTTATTGCAGTCACCTGTAGCAGAGGGATTGTATTTTATTCATATGCTCTGTAGCACACAGGGCCCCTGCACATGGTAAATAGTCACTAAATATTTCAAATTGAATTGGTCAGTTATTAAAAGACTGAAGAGTGGATTCATATAATTTATTCATTCAATAAACATTTATTAAATGTTTACTACTATGTTTGCAGTGAACAATGCTAGGTGTGGGGCTGGTATTTGCCTGCATGTCTCTGTGTGTATGTGTGTATATATATATTTCCCCTTCCTTTAAGTAGCTTAAAATCTAGTAGAGAGAGATAATACGTGAATAGAGATAAGTAGAATGTGATCCTCCATATATGAGAGATATAAAATACAGAGATATAAATGAAATTAAAGATACATGTGATCCTTTTGCATACCAGAAGATAACTAGCCATTGTTTTCTTCTGAGGACATGGTAAAGAGTAACTTTAAATGGTAACAGATGGGACTAACATTATTTACCAGGTTACATGCCTTAATAAGGAGGTTTTAGATAGTAGAACATAATATTGAAGTTCTGGCTATCTTTAAAAAAAATAAGATGGTTTAGGTGAGTTCTGGCCAGAGATAACTCCTATTTGTATTTTAGAAATAAGCAAACAAATCAGGGCTTGATTTGTTGTTTTACTTATTTATCTAGAAAGTGATGGAGAAAATGTTAATAATGCAGATTGAACTTAAAGTATATGATGTATAGTTGCTTTTCTGGAAAGTCACCATAAATCTTTTACAAGCATTCCCCTGATTTTGGCTTAAGATGGACTCAGAATCCTTATAATTACTGTAGAAATGAATAGAAAAGGTGCAGAGATATTGATAGGTTTTGATTGACCTGAGAATTGCAATAGTGTGTGCTGTAATCATGACCTACAGGATATGGTTCTTTCTGGTACCCTACCCCATATGAACTACAATGTAATAACAGCAACCCCTTAGATTAGCAATACCTTTCCTCCCAGGGTCTCTCTAAGCTTTTGCCCCAATCTGTTGACCCATCATCTCTGTGAGGAAATAAGGCTGAAAGCAAATGAAAAAGTAAGTAACTGAAATGATTTTTTAAAAATGAAGCCATAAATCCTCTGCTGCATTGGCAAGTTTGAGAAGACATGGAAGAAGAAGACTTTTCTCTCTACTCTCTGGAGGGTATTTGTGTGGAGAACCCTTCTTTCCTTTTACGTTTTGCTTATTTAAAAACCATATACCCAAATGTTAGTTTCAAAGCTGTCCTCCATCTCTGAAATTCTTTCTCTTCTGTGCATTAAAAAATATTTCAATACCATCCTTTTTTTTCTTTTCTTTCTTCTTTTGTGTGTGTGGGGGCACACCTATCAGTAGTCTCCCCCCTTTCTTCTCATTCCTTCTCATCCCAATAAAACAAAGTGTCCTTCTTGACCCTGTCTGAAAATATGGGTCTCATTTTGTACGTATTTGTCAGGAGCTGGGTAGCATACTTTATTGACTCTCTGGAGTCCATAGATCAGAAAGTTTAGAGGGAAGTGATTTATTTTAATGAAGGACTCCAATGAAAAACTCTCAGTTAGAAAGAGATTCTGAATAGCAGGTGAATGAGGTTTCAGGCTAAAGGAAGAACACCAGGGAGGTGGAGATGGAGAGGAGTGAGGGGATGTCAGAGGAAGGGAAGTCCCACATCTGATCCTGGCCTTGGGTGCGGTGTCTTGGCCTTTTATTGTCCTCCCCTGAAAGCAAGGCCTTCTTGGCCAGGAGGAGCTAGGGAGCGGTTCAGCCCTGTGCACTCTGGCCTGTTTTTCCATCTTCCTCCCCAGCACTCTTTGGGCTATGCTCACTATATTTTTTTCTCCTTTTGTTTCTATGGGTTTTATTCTGCAGACTCCCCAGGCCCTCATTCCTCAGTGACCTATCTCATTGCCTGCCACCTAAAGCTGCCTTAGTAAGGTTGAGATGGAGGTAAGGGTGGGAGAAGGCTCTTCTCTCTATTCCTGAGAGGGCATGTGGGCCTAGAACTCTACCACATGGATGGGGTGTGAGTCAAGTTTGCTACCTAGCCCTTGATCCAGAACCAGTCTCCAATGACTAAGGCCTCCAAGTTGACAGTGAACACCATAAACTGAGCTTTCCTGTTAAATGTGCATCTGTCCCTTCCCCCTCCCTGACTCTCCCCTCCATGTTTCAGAACTGAAATCACATTTTCTCAATTCTTCGGATGAGTAGATGGAATAGGATGTGAAATACTGTGTAAAGACTGGAAATGAATCCCTTGTAACTGTTGGGGTGGCTCTCCTTGGTGCCTGCGTACTTTATTTTGAAAAATTTTCCACATACACCCATAGACATGGACACAGACACATTTACAATATTCTCTGGCCTGCCCACAAAGTCCTAATGTAACTCTGACATGGACTCACAGAATTATACACATTTACACACACATATACAGTCTCACAGTATTCACACATAGAAGCACACATATGCAAAACAGATTCATGTTAACACCCATACATACTCTCAGACATGCACATACACTCAGGTATACATATTTGCACACAGTCACAATATACATATGTGATCCCAACACAGATCTTATATGTACTCGCACATAGCCATAAACATACACATATACGTATACTCTCACAGTATTCACACATATAAACATACAAATACAACTCAGATTCATGTTACTACATTCTCAAACACACATGAATAGCACACTCAGATAATTATACACACATATGTACTTGAACACACATAGTCACAGATATATATACATATATATATTTATATATAAATAGACAGACACATATAAGTAGGCATATATAGACATATAAATAGACAGGCATATACACATACATGTACTTAAACACATATATACTCAGACATATATACTCATGGATACATCTACACATATATAGATGCTCTGGTATACATACATACATGTACTCATACACACATATTGACACATATCCACACTCAGGAACACCCTTACACACACACCAAGGAACTTTGTGGGCACCAGATCCTCCGCTGCCACATGAAAGCAGGGGAGCCATTGAAGCCTGGTTCAACAGTCTGTGTTCTTTGGTCTAGCAAAGGGCTCCTGGAATGGACCTGGCTGTTCACCATTAGGCTTTGGACGCTGAAAAATGCATTTGGCCCTGCTGTGAGTGTCGAGCAGCTGGGTGGGAATAGCACGCACTCCATACTGCTCACAGCGAAATGGGCCTTGGTTTTGTGCGGAACAACATGTGGTATGTGCTCAATGAATCCTCCTGTTCCTGCTAGTCTTTCCATTGAGGGAGATGATTTTTTTTTATTTGCAGAGGGGGGAAGAAAAAAGAACATAAAGTCTTTGTAATCAATTCTCAAATATTTGGTGAATATTTGGGGGAGAAAGTCTATTTTTCTGCAGCATAGATCATAAACTACCAATGACACACACACTCCCACCATGGAGGGAAAAAGAATATATTTCACTCTCCCTGGCTTTCATTGAATAAAGAGATTTTGAACTGAGCCCCTTAAAATATCAATGCTCTATATTACTCCCTAGACACAGATATAAATCTTTGTAATGGTGCACTTTACAAGCAGCACTCTGGAGTCTTTTTTGATTGGTAATCACAGTGTTTCCTTATTAATACTGTAAAAAATGTAAAAGGCATAAACATTTTGCAATCTATCTGTTCTTTCTGTGTGGGCATACATCAGGGGCTGCTTTGAGCATGCCTAATGGTTCACCCATCACATTTTTTATGAGTTTATATGGGTAGAAAATTGTACCAGAAAACTGAATTCAATGACTGCTATTCTATGAATAAATCCTGTTATCTTTGATACTCTGGGTATAATAAAAATGCACAAAAGTTAAATTTCAGGATCCTTGTAGAGTTGTGTCAACGATTTCTAATGTTAAGAAGGCACTGCTGTTTCAACCCAGGGCTCCCTCCAACCCCCCTTCAAAATACTGCCTGATTTTCCCGTTATGTTTTCATTAAAACAACTTGTTTTAAGCAGAGAGAAACACGGCATGTTTGCTAATTCATATACACTAAGAAGTCTGATCAAAATGAAGAGTTATAATTTTCAGAAATGTGGCTTCAGGAAAACTTCATCTACATTTTGGATGAAAAATAAAAAGCCAGGTGCTCCTTAAAATATTTTTTCTTAAGTTTAACGAGAAAATATCTTAGTGTTTTAACTTCTGCTAGTACAAGCTCTGATTCTCTCTTTCTCTTTCCCTGCTTCCACTTATACATATTATATATATATAATATATATACACATGTATGTGTATATGTATACACACATATGTGTATGCATATATCTGTATGTATGTATGTGCATGTACATGCAACCTTTCCTTTCTCTCCTTTCAAAGTGAGAAGATACATTTGTCACATTGCACCCATAAGGGTAAAATTTTTAAAAAATATAATTATCTAAATAACTACTGTCATCATTTAAAATCCCTATTTGTAAACAAATTCAGTGAGTTTCCTTTAAAAAAAATGCAAAAACCAGATGGAGATTTACCTCAAGGTACAGAATGCTGATTTTGCCTGACTTTAAATGCATCAAGAAGAAGTCTAGTGGTTTTGAAACAGGAAGAACTTATGTAGACTAGGCAGGAGTAAAATTCTTTTTTTAATCTCCCCTGTATCACCTTTATACATCTCTATCCCTCTCACCTATTTCTGGTCATTCTTAGAGACAGATCACATAGAATTTAATCAACAAGTGTTTGTTACATGCCCACTCTGTGCCAGCACAGACACATACACACATGTGCATATATGTGTATACAAACCTATATGAACACATATAAATATGTATATATAAATGCAAATATATTGCAATATAGTATTAACACATTATAGCATTATGTTAACATATAATACAATGTTATTGAATCATAGTCAGATTATATTAATATATCTTATGAAATCAGTTTTAAATAATGTAATACATTATATAATACAAATGTATTATATTATTAAATAGCATGTGCACACACATATATATGTATACACACATACACACACACACACGTGCACATACACAGAAGGAAATGCAGGATTTTATACTATTTGAGCAAAACTGCCTGGAACTTAATCTTCCTCACTTGGCATGACCCAACAGATTTCAGTGGATAATCTTGAATTCATAGGTGCAGCTGCTTACATTTCAAAGAGTTGTTTCCCAAACTATCACTAGACCATTTTATGTTTTTTCCATAAGAACACATAGCTTTATAATTGATTTCTTTTTTTCTGAATAAACAATTAAAAAAAATCAAAGACCTTGACTTAAAAATGCAAATGATATGGCTAGATTATCTTGAAAATATTCCTCTTGATAGGAACCCCTTGTTTTTAACTCTTGATCTGGTCAAAACTGAATACTGCTGCAATGACTTAAAGGCTGTTTTGAGTTCTTGTTGGTATTAGGGCTTTTTAAAATAAAGTTTATATTACCATTCTATTCAAAGTGCAATAACATTTTCTAAAAATTAATCTGAGATATTGGAGATTTTGGAAGTAGGATTATAGCTCATGATGAGATAAGAATTCTCCCCAGTAGTGCTGGCTCACTTTCCCTGTTGCTATTATTGGCAAGACTGAGGTTGGTGGATCACTTGAACTCCAAAGTTCTGAGGTATAATAGGTGAAGTTGCCCTGGTGTCCAAGCACCAATATGGTGGTGGTGGTGGGGGAAATAAGTTGCTTAAGAAGCAGCCAACTGGACCAGGTTAGAGGTGGAGAAGGTCAAAGCTGATCAGTCGTGGGATTGGTCTCTTGAACAGTTGCCTTACTTCTTACCTGGGTGAGGTAGGAATACTTGGTCTCAAATAAATACATGTTTTTATTGACTCGGTCTTATTGAAATGACACCTCACCAGGAAATATGCAGTTAATGGAGACCAAAGATCTTCTTTTGCTTTAATTATCCATTTCAAATCTTGACTTCCCTTTGCGTGTAGAGACAGCTTCAGAATTTTTCTATAAACTGAGATCCCTTGGAAAACCAAACAAGCAGAAAAGAGGGATGGAATGTATTAATGTGCTCATTAGGCCTGTTGACTGATTCTCATTAGACCTCTCCTGACTTCTTTCAGGCCTTTGACAAGTTTATTTTTATGATTGGACTAAAACATCTTTTTCCGGAGTTACCGAGGACAGATGACTACATCTGAGCAAATGAATGTTTTGTTTTCTCTTGAAATTGTATAGGAAGATGCTTATTTATGAAGAATTTTCTAGAGTTGGCATTCTTAGAGGCTAATCCTGATTAATAGGTACATCATTATATAATTTTGGCCCTTGCAGAGAATTTAGTTCCTGGCCCCTAGCCACAGCCTTCAATTATCACTAAGCCTTGGGGCATACCTCGCAGGCATCCCAGTGTGAAGAGGAAGACTCCTTGGGACAACACAAAGAGGTTCTCATAACCAGGAAATGTTTGGTAAGCCCAGGGCCTTGCAGACTTTGATGAATCACGATCCCATCCTCCTGCACCCAGTGGCAATTTTCTTAGTGGTGCCTAGCATTTAACAAAGTTTCCCTCCCTGCTCCAAGGTAATTGTCAGAATGAGGAGGGAATTACTCCAAGGCACATTGGTGTGTCAATATAGTATTTGCAGTTGGGTGGATTCCACCTGGCTTTGGGGCCTTCACTCTGTTCTTTTTGGTTTTATCAGATTAACTAGATTGTAAGGAGCATGGGTAGCAGAGCAGGATCTCCATGGACCCACAGTTCATTTCCTCCTTGCATTTGAATGAGATGCAAAATCTAATGGACCAATGACATATCCAAATCCAAGGTCAAGTTGTATGGTCAAAAAAAAAAAAGAAATTCTTTTGGTGATCCTCTATTTTATTTTAAAAAATATTTTCTTAGGAGTGGGATAATTGCAACTTCTAAATTTATACTTTGATACTGGGGTTCAAATTTCTTCTCTGATGCTTATTTGCTATGTGGCCCATGGGCCACTCATTTAAATTCCCTGGTGTTCAGTTTTCTCAAGTATAAAATGATGAGATTGGATGACATGGCATCTGAGGTCCCTTTGACTTTAAGAATCAAGTATTTATATGGTAGGTACAACCAATGTAGATTGCAACTCCTCTACAATTTAGTTGAAAAATTCATCACCCTTTGGCCAACATGATGATGAACCTCCCTACACTTATCCAGACTGTTCTTAAGACAGTAGAGATACAGTTCTTTGCTCTGTATGTACTTGAGGCCTTTCCAAATTAGCACTGGCATAGCCCTAGAGAATCCAGGGTTGCATCTGTGTCATGATGAGGCATCAGAGTAGGGCGTTAGTGGAGCTAATCTGACAAAATAGCTCAGAGTGAGCTGGCCAAATAAGGGAATCGGAGGTGACATGAACTTCTTAGGTCGTTGATCCACCCTGGTCGTACTTATATACTCGTAGAGTTTGAAGGAATCTCAGAGGCAGACCTTTGACAGATGAAAAACCTGAAACCTGGGGAGCTAAGGGATTTGCTCAAGGTCACCGAAGTTGTAGCAGGGGTAGGGTTTGAAACTAGCTCAGTATGGAGATGGCCTTTCCCGTGGACTCATAAAAACTCTTGACTATGATCATGTGGAGCCAGCCTTATGCTGAATATAGTAGAGAGGCCAATAAATAACTGTGTCTTAGTAGGGACTGGGCCCTCAACATTGGGCTATGGAAAATAACTTCAAAGAAAAACATGTCATTATCCTGGAAGTAAATTATGGTCTGGCCTGGAGAGTTAATGTCAGGAATGATCCTTCTCTTCCTGCTTTTCTGCCTTTTTCTCCTCCTCCTCTTCTACCTCTTTTCCCTTCTCCTTCTCCCAGCCTTCCTTCTCCTTTTTTATGTGGTGTGTCAAAGTTTGCAAAGTTCCTCACACATATGGTCCTCACAACAATCCCTATGAGTTAGATACCATAGGTACTGTTATTCATGTTTTACATATGAAGAAGCAATGTACTTGAGAGGTTCTGTGACTTTCACTGGGTCACTCAGTGAGGAGCTGTCTGCAGTGGGATTCCATCCTACTGGTTCTCTATCCACTCAGACCCTTCTGCTACTCTATGGATGGAGGCTGCTCACTTGCCTACCTGTGGGGTTTTGCCTAGGCTCACCTCCCTTTCATTGGTACTTCCCACAGCTCTGTGATTGCCTAGGCACTGTGATGAAGATAATAACATCTCTGGAGGTAAGTAGCCTTGCTTCCTTTATATCTCCTCCTTCAAGTATTGGGTAGAAGTGACGCGATACCATGGCAACGAGTGACGTGGACAGACACCTAGGTGATCACAAATTAGCTATTGATTGGCAAATAGTAAGTGCTATACAAATGTTAGTTATTACCATTATCATTGTTCCAGATACTCAGAGTTATTAGAAGAACTCCAGTCGGAGGCATCAGTATCTTGAAGCAAAACTGAAGGTTTAATTATAAAGGGCTGATGTAGGAATGCTACATCAGCCATTCAGGAACAGGAGACCATCTCACTTCCAAGTCATTAGCACCCTCCTCTCAAACCACATGTTACTTATGAAGCACAAACCCTTTTTAGATAAAGAGCTCCTAAATATCTTTCTGTCTTGCCTTTTGGTTGGGTACCTTTGTACTATATACTAACTATGCCTGTGGGACCTTGGGCATCCAGTCTCCCTGGACCCCACTTTCCTTTTCTTTCCCATAAGATGAATGGGTTGGACCAGGTGATCTTTCCTAATCTCCCCTGATTACCAATGCCCTATTTCCTCATAACATTTTTTATTTAGTAATATTCATATCAGTTTTTCTCTGCCTTGGCATACCCCCACACCAAAGTAAATTCCTAGAGAGCTGTAACTTTTCCTGTCTTTGCATATACAATGCCAAGCACAGTGCTTGGCACATAGTAGGCACTTCATCTGTTGTTGCTGAATTGAATTCAGGTCCCTCCCAGATCTAACATTCCATGAATTCAGGACTCTGAATCCCAAATGCTGTTTTTTTAAAATAGCAAGCAATGAAAGCTTTGCGTTTCCTCAGCCGTCAAGTCAGGGGTTGATTGTTTCCTGAATTCTGAGCTTTTGTCTATATAGGAAAAGCTCTTGGGACTATTAGGTGCCAAAACCTTGGCTTTTCTGCCCCCAGCTCTGGAGTACCCTGCCAACCTGAAGCTCAGAATGTTAATGCTATAAATGCCTTTAAGATGTCAAGACTACAGTTGTGTTTGTTTAATCTGACTTTTCCTAAACAATAGCTGGTCTTGGGAGAGAATCTGTGAAGTGGTTTTTTTTGGGGTGGTGGTGGTAGGTAAAGTGGGAAGGAGGGTGTTGTATGTTATTAGAAACATCAGAAAACTGAATTTCTGGTCCTCTTAATGATACTCTAGAATAAAATCTTAAACATTGAGAGAATATTTTAAATGCAAAGGAAGGTTACTATAGTTTCAAAATAAGGGGCAAGGTTTTCTCATGTCTTTCTTCTCCATCGGTACCATCAAGGGATAAATTTGAGGGTGTAGAAATCCCTTGGTTGAGAGCACTGGCAAAGGAGGGAGTTCGACTTCATTGTATTTGTGCCAGTACAATAAATCAGCCCGACTTGTAGCAGAAACCTGCCCCGTTGATGTAAATGTTAATATTAAATATTCTTTTGGCTATTCTCTGAGAACAAAGCACTTGGCTCCCTGGTGGGACTCTGGGAATAGTTAACTAGTTAGAAATGAACACAAACCATTGGTGGCAAGGTCAATCTTGCTTTGCTTCCTTAAAGTGACTATGAGGTTGGAACAGTTGCAAACATCCATGTTGAGTAGGAACTCAACATGGGACCCATACGTTTATTTAAAAAAAATATGGGTAACTATTTCAAAATTATTGGTTTCCTTTGTCATCCCATGCATTTAAAAACACTGTTCTGAGAAGGGGTCCAGAGGCTTCACCAGACTGCCCAAGGGGTCTGGGAAGACAAAAAGGTTATGAATCTCTAGAGTGAAAGGAAAAAACTGCTTTGGTAGTTTAAAACTGAAATGTCAAACACAGGCCCACAAAGCCACAGAACCAGAATAAAATGTAATTGGAAAACTAAATAAAATAAAATACAACTGAACATAGAAAATGCTAATTTATGGTTTTCTAAGTCAATATAAGTGGCCCACAGGGATCCTTTTTTGTGGTTTAGTGGTACCTTGTTTCTAACAGAATTTGATGCTGGGGTTTAAAAGCTGCTCTTTTTTCTTGTGCTGGCCAAGGATCTTTTTCATAGCTCCTGTCCCTCATGCCTACCAAAAATACTGAATATGGAAAGGAAAAATATTAAACAAGTCAAAAGATTGGATCTAAGCCCACTCAGAGAGGTACAATAGAATCAGTGCTGTATGTAGAACCAAGGGACCTTATGGTTCTGCCATCTTGGGCAAATCATTTAACTTCTCTGGACCTCAGTTTCCTCATCTGTAAAATGAAGGGGTAGGATTTAGTAGCCTCTAGGATCCATTGCAGCTCCAGAATTATGATGTTGTGATATATGAAATCTTCCCTTCATGAGTTATCATCAGGGATGTCACCCAGGCAGGGTCCACCATGTTCATTGTCATGTGACTGGTTTCTGAGGGAATCTCCTCAGGCAGCAGGTGTGTGGGAGCAGGACAACAGCTCTAAGGAAGGAATCAGTTTTCTTTTAGTTTTGCCCTGAAAGTGCCACATAAAAGCAAATGCGGGCCTCTTGGTTGGTGTTCCCTCAACTGATTAGAAATTGTAGATAAGTTGACAGGAAACAAGCAAGTGGAGGAAGATTTCATTTTGATAGAACTGCGTACCCCTCAAAAACCTGGTTACCTGATCAGCTTGCCCTGTGTTTATGTTTCCCTATACTGTGTGTGTCCCTGGACAGGGTCTCATGCATTGGACCAGACTGTAAGTTGCCTGAGGACTTTGGCAAAGAGTCAATGAAGGAAAGGATACAAGCAGTGAGTGATTCAGGGGCCATGATATTCATCAAATAAAAATTCAGAAAGTGAGTGGGGCTTTTCAGGAGAATGAAGACGGTAGAATGGCTGGATCTGATAAAAAGGAATAATAGAGTAAAAACCAAAAAGAGTCAACTGTCACCATCATAGCAATTAGTGTTTTTATAGTGCTTTAAGTTTTGCAAAGTGCTTTATGTGATAATATGTAATTTCATTTGATCCTTATAACAACCCTGGGGCTAATATTATTCCCATTTTGCAGATAGGGAAATCACGGCAGATAGACTCTTGCCCAGGGCACATACCAGAATTTGAACTCAGATTTTCCTCCAGTGCTCTATCCATTGTGCTAAAAATAAAGATTTATCTCTTTAGCAGAGCTGGTCTGCAATCAATAGCTCCCCAAAGATGATTATTTTGGACCTTCTTTTCTACCTACTGACTGGGTAGAGGCCAAAATGACAGAGAACGAGGCCATTTTATTTTCCATGGTTTATAACCAGGTTGCATTACCTTGGGAACAGAGAAAAAGTTAGTTTCATTTAAGCAGGTGACCTGAAGAGTAGTTGACTCAGACTGGTTGCTCATAGCTGGTGCTATGGCCTCCTTCCAATTTTAGGATGTTTTACCAGGAATCTTTGGGTTGGGCATGGTGTTTTTGCAGCCCTCCTTGCTTAAGGGCACATAACCTTGCTTCACCCTGCCGTCTCTCCATGGCCTAGAGTTAGAGACCCGGTTTTCAGATGTGGCGAGGAGAACTAAGGAGAGAATGAGCAATGAATTACTTGAAAAAATTGTTCAGTTTTTGCTTTGTTTTCACATGGAGGTGAAGGTCATCTAAGAGCAAATGGGAGACAGAGAGAGGAAAAGAAGGGGAGAAAGAGAGGAAAAGTCAATGAATTAATTTTCACTTTCCTTTTAGCTGATTTAAGGCAGTAAATTGAGTAATTAATCTGAGATCATGCAGTCAAAATACAGACTTGAACCACAATCTTCTTGATAGCAATGCTAACCTTCTATCCACTATGCCACATTGCCTCTGTGGTAACAGGAATTAAAAAAAATTAATTGGCGTAGGGATCTTCTAGTGAGGGAATTCACTCTATCAATCCAAATAGGAAATGTATAGTCTTTAGAGGGTTGCCAGGGATAAGGAAGGATAAGTGATGTGCTCAGCAAATGGTTTTGGGGTATGATTGTTGGGTGTACGAGAAGATGCTTTAGCCCCATTTGGGCGATGGCTTTCAAGAGGTGTGGGAGAAAAATGAGGCATCTTAGGAGACTTTTCTTTCCTCACTCATGGCATGCTATCTCTAGACTCTGTTCCTTTGCATATAGACTATCCTGCCAGCTTTGGAATGTACTCCCTGTCCTCCAAAGCTCAGTTCAAGGCTCGTAAAAACCCCTCCTGTGAGAAATAATGCCCTCCCCCATTACCTTCTATTTATTTTACATCTGCTTATCTTGCAGATACTTACATGTGTATGAATACTGAATTCAGAATCAAAGAACCTGGGTTTGAAACCCAGCTCTATCAGTTATTGCTATGGCACCTTGGACAGATCAGTTCATTTAACCTCCAGACCTTGGTTTCTTTATGTCTAACATAAGTGAATCAAGCATGATGAATTCCAAATATCCTTCCAGTGTCAAATTGAACTTATGAGTACCTGTTGTTTCCCTCCATAGACTATAAGCTCCTCGAGAGCAGGGACTATTTCATTTTAGTCTTTGCATCATCACCAGTGACTTACACAGTGTCTAGCACTATTACAAATGCTTATTAATGGGCAAATTCATCTTGTATACACCATGTATTAGAGTTGATAGCAGGGAACAGATGATAACTGACTTTATTACTCCTTGTGTTGACCTGGAGAGTAGATATGTTTACTGTTTATAGCTCAGTCTAGAAGAGTGAGCTGGTCATCTGTTAGGTCTATGGAGAATGGCTGAATACTGAAATACCAGGAAGAAAATGATACTTTTTTAAAAGAGAAGTTGCCTTTAACCAGAAATGGGGAATCAGCCTGGGAGTCTGGGAGCAACCTGTCGTGATCCAGTTTGGGAGTTTGGTCAGACATGGTGTCCTCTAGGACCCCTCTGCTACAAAATTCAGTGACTCTTTGAATATCTAGGGTTCTGGCTGAGTCTTTCATCAAGTCGTGGATAAAGAATAAAGGAAAAGAACTAAGGAATTCAGGATGGAACTGACTGCTAGAAGGCCCAGATTGAAGACTGTGGAAGAATATAGGGGAAAGTTTGCTATTTGTAGAAGACTTGGAAGTCTGCAAAATGCTTTATGGACACTGGGCAGGTTTCATGTCAATTGTTTGAGGTAGATATTAGAGATATTGTCACCCCCAGTTTTCAGATGAAAAAACCAAGTCTCACAGAGTCTAAATGACTTGATCATGGGAACACAGCTAATAAGGACCAAAAGTGGTATTTCAACATGAAATTTTGAATTCTTACCTCATCATGCCAGGCATTGAAATTTGCTACCTCTCAGAAATAAACTCCTTTGTAAATTTAATATTTCCTCAAAAGGAAAGATTGGAAGAATTGGCCGTTTAAGGGACATGCCAATCACTCTACTTTTCCTGTTTTGGTGCTTGCTGTGACATTCTGATAAAATGATTCTTTTTTGTTCAGAGGGTGGGAGAGGGAGGGACGAGGTAGAAAGCATGTTGATTTGGGTTGGTAAAATCATAGAAGAGCTAGAAGGAAACTTAGAGACCATTAACTCCAATGCTTTCATTTGATAGTGGGGAAACTGAGGCCCAGGGAAGTTAATTGATTTGCTCAAGTATGAAGCTGCAGAGATAGGAGTTGAACCCAGGTCTTTTTGGAGCCAATGCTCTTTCTATTAGATCAGAGGTTCTTAATCTACTATTAAAAAACCCAGTCTATGGCTAGATTTTTGGGAGAGAGGGGCTGTGAAACTGAATGGGAAAGAAAATGACATTTTTATTTTCACTAATTTTTATCTGAAATATACCATTTTCTTCAATTATGAATTTCAAAACAAAACAAACTATTTTTCTGAGAAGGGCTCCATAGTCCTCACCAGACTTCCAAAGGGGGTCCTCGACACATACAAAGGTTTAGATCCCATGCTCTTCCTCTTAGAGAGTTTTGGGATTGAATGATTTTGGGGTTTCCTTGCCTGTAAGACAGGGGGGTTTGATCAGGTGATCCATAAATTTATGATCCTATGTGAGAGCCTCTTCCAATTAACCAAACGCTTTCGTGGGGCCCCCTTTGCTCCCTCCCATTTCTGACCAGCCCCCTTGCCTGACCTGTGTTGCGTTGTCAGCTCTGAACTTTACACCAGTGATCAACGTTCCCCCAGAGGTTCAACATGCTCTGTGGTCCTGAAAAGTCACTAGACCAGGTGCGTCCGGCCAGAGGAACTGTGCTGGGCCAGGTGCAAAGTGAAAAAAGGCACCTGCCTGGAGTTGGCAAGACTTGTAAGAGCACTGCTGTAATCCCAAATAATAATAATGACAACAGATAATGGCGATAATGTGGGACTTAGTATTTCTGAAGGACTGCTTGATCAGAAGGTCCAAGAACTTGGCCAAGGTGGCATCCATGGTCCAGAATGTGCTGTGAGTGCTGTCCTGGAGAGAGAGGAAAACAAAGAGAGCCTTCTGAGCCTCCCCCATGAGGAAGACAAGAGCCCTGGGAGGAATAGTGTTAACGCTCATGAAAAATAGCTGTTGTTCAGTTGTTTCAGATTCTTAGTGACTCTATCTGGGCTTTTCTGGGCAAAGACACTGGAGTGCTTTGCCATTTCCTTCTCCAGCTCATTTTATAGATGAGGCAAACAGGGTTAAGTGACTTTCCCAGGGTCACACAGCTAGAAAGGATTTGAATTGAGGTTGTTGTGACTTCCGGTCTGTCATTCTTTCCACAGTACCCTCTAGCTGTTTCAGTAATAACACCATGTTCATCCATCCATCCATTTATCCCTTCGTTTGTCTAGTCATTCATTCATACACTTGTCTTAACTTATTTATCTTATCTATTATTTGATTGATTCATTTAGCAAGTGTTTATTTAGTACCTACCGTATACTAGACACAGTGACTGGTCATATAGAGGAGACAAAAATCTGATGAACTCTGCTCTTTGGGAGACAACATCGGATGGCAGGGAAAACAAAGCATAACAGGTGTATGAGTAATTGTGGTAATGGAGGAAAGAGAAATCAAATCAATCAGTGAACCAGCATTTACTAAGTGCCTACTATCTGCTAGGCACTATGTAAGGTTGGGGATAAAAAGATTACCACTTGCAATGGGAAAGAAGGGATACCCAAAGAGCACATATCGTTAACTATTGTGATGGCTTTTAAAAAGAAGTAAGATAGATCCTGCAAGCTATTGGCTGATGTGACTCCTGGAAGTACCTGAGAGCCTATGATTAAAGGGAAGCGATGGTCATTGTGAGTCTGTGTGGCTTGATTAAAAACAAACCACACCAGACCAATCTTGTTTCCTTTTTAGTGGGGAGGAGGAGAATGAGAGTTAGTAGTCTGGTAGATCAGGGGAAGGGAACAAGTATTTACTAGGCACCTACTATGTGCCAGGCACTGTGCTAAGTGCTTTATAAATATTAGCTCATTTGATCCACAACAACCCAGTGAGGTGGGTACTATTATAATTCCCATTTTTCAGTTGAGGAAATAGGCATACAGAAATTAAATGACTTGTCCAATGTCACAAAACTAGTGAGTATCTGAGACTGAATTCAAATCTAGATCTTTCTTTCTGACTCCAAACCCACCCCTCTAGCTACTGCACCACCAACTGCCCAGATTTCAGCCTGACTTCTGGCAAACTTTGGCTGTGTTCTTGTGGATGAGACAGAGATAAGAATCTGAATTCAAAACTGGTTGAATGAATGAATTCAAAGAGGGTTTATTAATGCACTGATTCCATCCCAGAGGATTCTAGGTAGAGCCCTCCATGATTCTTCAAAGATCATCAACCTTGCTTCAGCATTATACCAGTGAGTTCTCTCAATATCTTCAATTTCATTCATCCAGGCCAGATGTCTTGAACTTGATGAGAAAATTTAGGAGCTTTCTTAACTTGTTAAGAAAGTTATTTTAGATTTCAATTCTCTATTTTTCCCCCCATTCCTTCCTTTCTGGTTGGAGGGCCATTTCCGTGATACAATATCAAAGAGAGATAATGCAACTCTCTCTTTCTATCATCTGGTACCACTGTCTCACCTACATTCCTAGGGCTCATTCCCTCCTTGTTCTTCTCTCTGTAGGATACTGTCCTTGGTGTCATTCGTGTTCTGTCCTCAAAGGGCTTGAAATTAGAATTTCTTCCTTCCTTCCTTCCTTCCTTCCTTCCTTCCTTCCTTCCTTCCTTCCTTCCTTCCTTCCTTCCTTCCTTCCTTCCTTCCTTCCTTCCTTCCTTCCTTCCTTCCTTCCTTCCTTCTTTTCTTTCTTTCCTCTTATTTCCTTCCCTTCTCTTTTTCTTTTTTAAGAATAATTGGAGTTAATATATGAGGTAGAGCAGAGCACTATGTCCTTTTAGAAATGATTTATCATAAGAATAATATTAAACCCAAATATAATTTAGTAGACTTCCTTTAAAACTATTTGCAATCACACACATGAATCTAACACATGACATGTCCTACCATAATCCTTCACTTTGGTCCGCCCCCAAGGTTCCATTTGAGGCCTTCTTCTCTACACGCATTCTCTCTGGGAAATCTCTCCTGTCAGGTCCATTTTCTTCTCTGTGCAGATGACCCCCAGATCTACATGTCTGGTGCTAGTCTATGTCCTGACTGCCTACCCCACAACAGGAGTTTTCTTTCAGATATCTCCAGTTGGGAAGCCTGTAATGACTCAAACTCAGTGTCTCTTTTCCTGTTTAAGACCACATCTCCTCCACACTTTGATTTCTGTTAAAGACATCACCAGATTTGTAGTCACTAAAGTTCATAAGCTTGGGCTCATCCTTAACACTTCTTTCTCTTTCTCCACCTCACATTCAATCAGTTGTAAAGTCCTGTTGATTGTGTCTCCATACTCTACCTTATATCCCTACCTCTTTTCTATATTCACTCGGGGGCTGATCTAGTTCAGATTCTTCTCTCCTACCCACTCCTCTCCCTCACTTTTCCAATGCATTTTTGACTCAGCTGCCAAAATAATCTTCCTAAGGACAAGTCTACTCATGTCGTTCCTTTGATCTGACAGCTTCCATAGCTCCCTAGTACCCCTGACATCAAAGCCAAACTCTGCAGCTTGGCATGTAGAACTTTACAAGCTGCATCCATCCTACCCTTCATGGACTCTCTGCTTTCTAGTCAAACTGGCTTGCCTGCTGTTTCCATTTTCTGGGGCCATGACTTTGAACAGTCTGTTCTGGAATGCATTCATTCATTGACTTTACCTTATAGAAACTTATGCTCCCTTCAAAGGTTAGCTTCTGTCTTCCGGTGGAAGCTTTCCCTGATTTTAAGTCTTCTCTCCCTACTCAATTATCATATACATACTTACCTGTTTACATACACTATCTCCCTAGAGGATGTAAATTCCTTAAGACTTTTATATTTTCATTGTCTAATATAGGACATTGAGTATAGGAAATACTTAATAATGTCTGCTGGATTACACTGGAATAATTTCCCAGTCACTACATTTAAGTCTGTACTAGGATTCTTTGTTAACTCATTCCTGTTACTTTTCCTCTTATGGTCATAGTTAGCCTGGCCTTTGTTTATCTAGTTCTACCTTTTTCTTTGCATTATTTCAGAAAGTTCTTGCTGGATTTCTTAATAGTCCTTATTCTTGTCAATCTTAATTGCATTAGAGTGCTCTATTACATTAATGTACCACAATTTATTTAGTCATCCTCCTGTTATTGTATAGATAGCTTTTTTTTCTTTTTGCGGTTGTAAATAATGCTACTTTAAAAATATTTAGCAGATAGCATTTTTTCTCTTTCAGTAGTCTTAACAGTGGGGTTATTGCATCAAAGCTATGGCTATTTTTCTAACTTTTATCATGGATTGTCTTATACTTTCCAGAAGTATAACTGTTGAGTTGTTTTTCAGTTGTGTCCAACTCTCTGTGACCTCATTTGGAGTTTTCTTGGCAAAAATACTGGAGTGGTTTGCCATTGCCTTCTCTAGCTCATTGTACTGATGGGGAAACTGAGGCAAACAGGGTTAAATGACTTGTCCAAGGTCACACAGCTAGCAAGTGTCTGAGCCCAGATTTGAACTTAATTTTTCCTGTCTCCTATCCATTGCACCACCTAGGTGCCCCCAAGTATTCTACTAGTTGTCATTCTACTAGCAATGAATGTTCACTCTTGAGTATTTTGGAAGTATTCCTTTAAAATCTCAAGCTCTCAGGCCTGGAATGTGAGCTCCTTGAGAGCAGGGATCATGTTTTCTACCATTCTTTGTATCCCAAGAGCTTAGTGCTGTTTCTGTTTAGTTGGTTTGCATGTTGTCTCCTCCTTTAAGCTGTGTACTCCTGAAGAAGAGGATTGTTTCTCACTTGTCTTTAAATCTGAGTACTGGCACATAGTAGGTGCTTAATAAATCCTTGTTGCTTTGAATTCACCCCATTGCACCCCTGGCATACTTCAAGACTCATCTCAGCTTCTACTTTCTACAGGATGCCTTACCTACTCTCTTTCCTTGTCTTGCCTCTGAGATTTTCTTTTATTTGTACTACATATATCATACATACAGCTACTTGCATGATTTCTTCCCTCTTAGATTGTGAGCTTAGTTCAATGCTTGATATATAGTAAGCCCTTACTTACAATGCTTGTTGATTTTTGGAAGATATGTCATGCTAATAGGAAAATGAATCCAAGAACACCCTCCCATACCATTCTCAAAGAGTGGCTTCAGTTCATTTCTTTCTACGACAGCTCTAATGGTTAATTTTCTCTTACACAGGGCAGAAATCTGCCTTTTTTCATGATGAGTTTTCCATGTAAAAGAGCCATTCTAAGCTCTGTGAATGTAGTGGACACTGCTGAGATAAGGCCTTTACAGACAGTACCCTTCCTGACTCAGTTCCATTGATTCTCTTTTAAAAAAAAATATTTTTAACATTCATTTAAATTTTTTTGAGTTTTAAATTCTCTCCCGCTCTCTCACTCCTCCTCCATTCGTTGAGAAGGCAAGCAATTTGATTTCAATTATACATGTGTAGTCATGCAAAACATTTCCATATTAGCCATGTTGCAAAACAAAATAAAAATCCACAATAAAAAACAAGAAAAAAAGAAAGTGAAAAAGCATGCTGCAAACGCAGAGTTCATCAGTTCTCTCTCTCTGGAGGTGGGTAGCATTTTCCATTATAGCTCCTTTGGAATTGTCTTGGGTCATTGCATTGATCAAAGTAGCTAAGTTGTTCGTTGTTACAATATTTCCATTTCTATGTAAGATGGTCTGGTTTTGCTCATTTCACTTTGTATCAATTCATATGTCTTCCTAGTTTTTTTTTGAAATGATCCCCCTTATTTTAAAAGAGATGAATTATTTCTTAAAGCAGAATAGTACTCAGTCACAATATGCTACAACTTGTTCAGTCATTTCCCAGTCGATGGGCATCCCTTCAATTTCTAATTCTTTGCCCCCACAAAAGAGCTGCTATAAATATTTTTGTACATGTGTGTCCTTTTCCTTTTTCTTTTCCCTCTAATTCTAACATATCAGGTAGAATTAACCCTCCCCCCTCTTTGGTGAGTTCAATGATTTATATAATAACTGCCTTATTTTAATCATAATGCTATCACGATTTATCTTAATTTTTTTAGCATCTCAATTAAAAAAAAAAACCTTACAAAATTAGGGAGTTTATCCACTGAGTCTGTTGTGCAAGTGATTTGTCTCTTCTAATATGGAAGGAAGGGGATGTCAGTCATATGAACCCAACCTGGAATCCAGACAGAGCAAAAGAAGCCATGCGAAAATGACATCAGCAAGAAATCACCTGAAAGACATGCAGATCCCTTCAAAGGCATTAAAAGAAGAAGAAACGTGATTGTTAGAGCAAGCCTTGAATTTATTTGATTCCCTACCATGGCAGCTGTCCATGGAGGAGGGAGGGGTAACCTTCACACTTTGGCTCAAAGCAAAAGGAGAGAAGAATTGTAGCTGAAAACAGTGCAGCATTTTCCTAAGCCTATTTTTTGGTGGGGGAGAGGAATTTGAAAACCTATTTCTCTCAGGTATCTTGCAGTAACATTGCCTGGATGTACATACTTTTCAAGATAACACACTTCAGGGTTTTGAAAGGATGTTTTCTTACCCATGGCCGTTTTTAATTTCCTTTTCAAAAGAGGCTATGCATGTGAAAACAAAACAAAACAAAACACAAAAAACCCCATCATTTTTGTGAGATGGTACTCATCAGAGTCCATGGAAATAAGACTAGTTGTCTCCACTGAGCAACCCCTGAAATGGGGCAGTAGAAAGAACAGGGGCCTTTTGTTGATTTATAGTTTATCAAACAATTATTCAAACAGGTTGGTCATATCCTGTGTATGAAGACCTGGAATGAAAGTGAGAAGAGGGAGATGATCATAAGACCATAGATTTATAGCTAGAAAGGACACCTGGGACATGAAATACATTTATTACTTTATTCTACAGCTGGGGAAACTGAGGCCCAGCAGTGTGCCCTAGGTTACATAAAGAATAGCAGAAATGGAATATGAACATAGGTCCTCTCACTGTAAATATAGTAGTGCTTCTACAGTACCATCTTGCCTGTCCTGAGAAAAGATCAACATGAAGTCAGTGTTCCCTCAAAAGCACACTTTTCTCCCCCATGGGCATCCTTAAATTAAATTAAGTAGAAGCTAGTTTCTGTTTTTATTGTGCTTTCTGGCTTGATTTGACTTGACAGTTGTGTTGAAAATGGATCTTGGGCTAATGTTACATTGTAATTTGCAGTTCTAATAACAATCTCCCACCATGCAAAAAATGAGACTGAGAATTACTGAGGGAGTCTGTCTTAGGCCCAGAGAGGAGAAACAGTGTTGTAGGTGATAGGGAAGTAAGAGTCATTCTAGACCGGGAGTGGGGAACCTGTGACTTAGAGGGCCTTCTAGGTCCTTGGCTGTGGCCTTTTGGCTGAGTGCAAGTTTTACAGAACAAATCCTTTTTAAAAGGGAATTTGTTCTGTGAAGTTTGTGTACAGTCAGAGGGCTGCACTTGAGGACCTAGAGGGTCTACTTGAGGCAGTAAGTTTCCTACCCTTGCATCTAGACTCATAGGATCACCCAATATTAGTGCTGGAAGAGTCTCTAGAGAGCTTCTAGTCCACCTTCCTATTCTATAGAAAACTGAGGGCCAGAGAAGGAGAGTCATCCTCCCAAAGTCCCATTGCTTACAAGTGGGAAAGCCTGTTCTCCAATTTTCTGTGGCCTTCTAAGAACTGTTGTATTTATTTTGAGTTTCTATCCCAGTAATTTATAGGAACTAAGCATTTGTTTTTGTTTTCCAATTCAACTTTGCCAAATTTACCACCCAGAATATTATGATTTCGTGGGGTCCTTTCACATTCAGTCAACCAGAAGAGCCCAAGAATCCACCATCATGGTCATAGCCATACATTTTCATCTCCACAACGTCAAACATATTATTCCAGAACAGAGGGCCAGCACTGTGAACAGTCACCAAATGGTATCCAATTTTACTTCCATTCAAACTTAAGTGTGACCAGTTCCATATTTAATGAAATTGTTTCTGCAAAGATTAAACCTAAAGGATACCATATAACTGCATAAAATAGCAGGTTATGAACTGTGATGACCTTTGCTGAGTCAGTCTCCACCTGCCCTTACCTTTCAAAGCACAGGCTATGACCATCTACCCACACTTCCACATGTCTCACAAAGAAGCCCTCTATGCCAGCAGACAGACTTACGGCGATGATGCCCACATTCATCACCATTTATCATTCTGACCCTTCTTGATGCATGAGCTTGGCTGTGATCAGAATTGCTCTAGTCAACTGTAGTCAATGATGTACCAATGACAAGTCCCAAAGGGACAGCTAGGTGGTGCAGTGGATAGAGCACCAGACCAGGAGTTAGGAAGACTTATCTTTATAACAATAGAGTAATAAAGAGTCAGAGATGACTGAAATAATTGAGCAATAGTGACAACAAAATGGGACTAATTATGACTCATATTTGTGGTGACAGACTTAAGGTTTTTGTGCATCTCAAGGGAGATGATATACCTACAATACTTCGCATACCTTAAAGAATCATATAAATATCAGTGACTATTATTAATCATTCCTGAAATACTTTGGGGGTTTTATTATTCAGTCATTTTCAGTCATGTCTGACTGTGTGACCCCATTTACGGTTTTCTTGGCAGAGATACTGGAGTGGTTTGCCATTTCCTTCTCCAGCTCATTTTACCAAGGAGGAAACTGAGGCAAGCAGGGTGAAGTGACTTGTCCAGGGTCACACAGCTAGGAAGTATCTGAGGCTAGATTTGAATTCAGAAAGATGAGTTTTCCTGATTTCAGCTCCAGTACTCTATCCATTGCATCACCAAGCCACTCCATTTTATAGATGATGAAAGGGAGGTCCAAAGAAGTTAAATTACTTCCAGAATATGAACCCAGGTCTTCTTGCTTTCAGGTCTGGCACTCTCTTATACTGCACTACCTCTTATTGATCAATAAACATAACTCTTTAATGAATAAAAATGCTTTTCTAATAAATAACTCTAGAAAAATGATGGATTTTCAATTTACATTTCTATTCTGCTCCCACTTGAGTCTGAGCTTTACTTTCTTGTCCTGAAATTATTTTGTGTTTAGTTCAATACAATTTGATTCAATTGAGGTTCATTTCAATTCAATTCAATTAATTGAGGAGTCATTTATTAAATGCTTACTGGGTGGAGCATAGTATGTTATGTGCAGGGATAAAAAGGTGAAATCAACTCATGCCTGCCTTCAGAGAAGTAGCACACAATCAATTACAATGCAAATTCTACAGCGACCATAAAGGAGCCATCCTTTGCAAAGAAATTCAAGAGGGAAGATATGAGCAAACTTCAAAATGGAAGCACTATGTTATGGAAAGGATTGTTTTATTCCATGCATTTAAAATAAAATTTTTTTAAAAAAGAAAAAAATGGAGGTAACTCCTTAATTGAACCTTGAAGGAAGGAACAGCTTCCAAAAAGCAGAGCTGAGAGGGAAGGCTGTGTGGGCATAGTAGAGAGTAGAAGCAAAGATAGAAGATGGCTGGGGGAGAATGAGGGACAGAATGACTGGCACGGAATGTGAGAAGTGGCACAGGGAGAGACATATCTGAAAAGGAAAGTTGAGGTCAGATTATGGAGGGTCTTGAATGCCAGGATAAGGAGTCCGTACTTTTTTGGATGGTAAGTGAGAAGTCATCTAGAATTTTTGAGCAGATGTTATCAAAGGCATGCATAACGAAGAATGTGTGGGGAGTTGTATGAAGCATGAGCTAGAGAAACAGGAGGCAGGAAGATGGATTTAGGAGGTTATTAAAATAATAAAGGGGAGAGTGATAAGAGTATGAACCAGGGAGGAATAGATTTATAAGAAAGTGGCAAAACTTAAAATTTTACAACCTAGCATAACTCTGCAAACCAGGAGAAGCCTTAAACAATTGTAGAAACCATGTAATAGCTTTTTTTTTAACCAGAGTATCACTAAAAAACACAAACTAATTTCATGAACCAAATTAATCCTTTGTATACACATGTACAAACATAATCAGCCATTGCTCTCATACTCAAAGATCAGATCATCCATACAAAGGTTACTAAATGCAGACACGCAGAGTAAGACAAGGACTCTCTTCTGCTTTCTGTTGTATCCCAGGTTCTTAGCATTGTGTTTGACGATATAGTAAGTGATTAATACATCCTTACTGACTGACTGGTTAGTTACATGGTGGAAAATATTATGTGATTTATTGGATTTTCAACAATGAAAACTCACTTAAACTTGGTCCACTTGAATGTATGAGGGGTAGAGGAGAGGGTGGAGAACCAAATCCCTTACACAAATGTAACCAAATAAGTCTGTTCTAATTGATACCCATTATGGTGAATTTAGAGAGTTTGTCCATACTCACATCATTTTCAATAAATTCTAATGCAAATATTAGAAGAAAGTGCTGTGATTAAAAAATATGTATGTTATAGCTTGTCATTGGTCAAACTTGTCCTGGTTACCTTCTGTTCTTGTGAATTTAGTGTCAATAATAGCTCACTAACATGCTTCATTAGGTAAATAAATACTTGGAGGGTTGGTATGTACCCAGAAGGCATGCTCCTTTTGACTTTCACATCTATCTCTCCACTCACCGCCACCCCCCACAATAAAAATATGATGAAGATGGTGCTGTACAAACATATGAAGCTACAAAATCAGGAATGAAAGGCATGGCATTAGGTGACTGAAGTAATCACAGTCATTATGCTGGGAAGGGTTCTCAGTAAAGGACTCCCTTCTCAAGGGCATCAGAAGCCTCAGAAGATCAGTAACAGTTGAAGACTGGTCTTGGTGATCTCGCCTAGGCATTGTCTTTATTCACAAAGGGTATGTTACCATTGAGAGACATGATGGGTTCCTCAAGAGAATGCTTGGGAGAATGGGTAAACTAGGGACATCCAAACCTCAACTGTTGGGAGTTCTCATACTACCATTGTTTTATGGAAGTGATGAAACTTCTTTAGATCTTACCTATTTTGATCTCTTTGTGGTCCCGCCATATTTGTCTCTGATTTTCCCAGGAGAGCAAATGAAGTGTCTTTTCACATTTCACTCTGGGTACCTAGACAGAAGGACTGGCCTCATTCAATGAGGGAAATTTGTTACTGATGCAAATTAACCTGACATTAGACTAGTTTGCCTAGTGTCTGAGAGTATATCTCTGTGGAACTGCCTATATCCTTATCCTTATCTCTACATGATCCAAACCACAACTGGGGAAGGGATTTAAGTACTTTCTCACTCCAAAATACTACCACCTTCCCTTTACTCTTTATTGCCACCGTCAACCTTGTCCACTTTGGGAACTTCCACTCTCTAGCCTTGACTTCTTTTTCTCCCTTTCAATTTTTTGGTTTATTGATATTTTTCCCCAAATATTATTAATTTATTTGTTTTCAATTTTCAACAGGAACTTCCATAAGTTCCAAATTTTCTCCTTCCTCTTCCCCCTCTCTCCCCAAGACAGAATGTAATCTTATATGGGCTCTACACATGCATTCCTATCAAACATATTTTCACATTCGTCATGTTTGCATAGAAGAATTAAAGTGAAGGGGACAAACCATGAGAAAAACAAAACATAACAAAGGAGAAAATAGTCTGTTCATTTTGAGTTCTGACTCCATAATACATTTTCTGGATGTGGATGGTATTTTGCATCATGAGTCCTTTGGAAATATTTTAGGTCTTTGCATTGCTGTGAAGGGCTAAGTCTATCAAAAACAGTCCTTGCACACTGTGGCTATTACTGTGTATAATGTTCTCCTGGCTGTGCTCACTTCACTCAGCATCAGTTCATATAAGTCTTTCCAGGATTTTCTGAAGTCCTCCTGTTCATCCTTTGTTATAGCATAATAGTATTCCGTTACATTCATGTAACTTGTTCAGCCATTCCCCAATTGATGTACATCCCCTCAATTTCCAGTTCTTGGCCACCACAAAAGGAGCTGCTGTAAGTATTTTTGTACACTAGGGACCCTCTTCCCATTTTTATGATCTCTTGGGATACAGTCCTAGAAGTGGTATTGCTGGGTCAAAGGGCATGCACATTTTTTAGCTTTTTGGGCATAGTTCCAAATTGCTCTCCAGAATGGTTGGATTAGTTTAGCCTTGATTTCTTGCTCCTTTGAATCCATGCATGGTTACCTTAGCTTTTCTAAATACTGAGAGTTAATGAACTAATCAAATAAATTGAGGAAAGGGGTCAAAGTGATGAGTTCTCTCTGTGTAATAGAGGTAAACTAGTGGGCTGAATGGATATGTTAAAGGGGAAAGATTTCTTGTTCTTTCCTATTCAAAGTATATATGTAGACAAAATAAATGAGCTATTATCATCATTATTCCTCCATCAGTCAAAGGAAATCTTTCTTTTATTATGCCTACATGAAGAGACGATAGAGGTCATCTAGTTCATTGGTGTCAAACTGAAACAGAAACAGGAATTGCTAATCTGTACGTAAGGACGCCTGCGGTCTGCATATTGAATTGGTTTTAAAATGCAATGTTACCTACGTTGTATGTATTTTTCATTTATTTTTATTAAATATTTCCCAACTACATTATAATGTGGTTCTGGGTGTTCTCCAGGCTGCATGTGGTCACACATTTGATGTCTCTGATCTACTCTAACACTTTAATTTTACAAATGAGGAAACCGAGGCATGGAGGGTTAAATGACTTGACCAAGTCGTTGCCCAGACAGTAAGTAAAAGAGCTAGTATTTGAATGGCAGTCTTCTGACTCCAAATTCAGTGGTCTTTGCCACTTTATAAAACACTTTCCTTAGTAAAAGTATGCTATAGGCATATGTGTGTGCATGCACACACACGTATATACACACCCTAAGAACATATCAGCACCTGGAAATGGGTGAATGGACTACAGAGGAAGGACAATTTGCCCTAAGTTGTCCCACTTGTAAAGTCTATGCTGTCAAACACCCAAAAGGAAGTTAATGTTAGCCTTACGGTAAGTTGCTTATTTACATTTTTGTTTTGATTGAATAATTTCCAAATAGAAAAATAATAGAAACATTTTTTTCCCCTGATTTTCATTTTGAATGTCTGGTTTTTGGAGAAGACATCAGTCAAAAGCAAAAACATCATCAGGTGAATGGATCTTTTTCTTGCTTTATTTAGGATTTAATGCATTACTTGATCAAAAGTAGTCTATTTTTGTGGAATGTGAAGTTGGAGAAAAGGAGACTGTCCTAAATTATTAGTAACAGAAAATAATGATCTGAAACTCAATTAAAGAAGCAAAAAACTTAAACTTTGAGTCTTTTAAATGGATAATTCCTTTAAGTAGGCAATTCCTTTAAGTAGGACCCCTTCACAGCCCTGTGAAACAAGAGACCATCCAGGAACTCTTGAACTGTTTCAAATTGTTTTCAAATGGGTCTGGATGCTGTTGAGAAATGCATAATTTACGACCTTAACACTTGATTAGGTGTTAAATGACTGTCAGGAGAGATGTCCTTGGTAATCCAGTTATCATCCAGCTTCTAATTATCACTTCACAGTAGAATCAAGGCTGGATAATTGAGAACCAACATTATTAAAGGCCTTGAAGTAGGGATTTTCTTATGCAGCTAAGCAAATTACTTCTCTACCCAGAATAAGTCTAATTTGTAGGAAGAACTACTATTGGTAATTATATTTGGATTTATCTGAAGTGTAAGAAATTTTCATTTTATATTTAGTTGTCTGTTAAATTTTTTCATTTTCACATTAAGAAAACATATGTTGTAAAGGGAGGAAAGAAAGGAGAAAGCAGGATGAAGCCAAGAGAAGGCAGAATGTAATTAAGAGATGATGCCTCTGCCTGTCCCCTGTCCATCATTACTAAGGATATCCCTCAGTTGAGACCCAATTTCACCTTGTATGTGTTCCCATTGATCATCATGAATTTTTTACATCACAAATGCTGCATCATCCATTAAATTGAAAATGGAGATAATGGGCCAAATTCTGCCCCTGATTGATAACTTATGTCTCATTTGCATTGAATTCAGGAGGAACAAACAGTCAAGTGATGAGAACCTATTGTAACTTGTAGAGCTTCTAATATTCTTGAGCTCCAACAATTTCTCAACCTATGACTTTGGAAGTACATTTCCTTGAGTCACCACCGATACCAAATGTATTAAGGGCTTGAAGATCACAGAAATGAAATGATAATTTGGAATCAGGAAGATTCCAATTCAAATCCAGTCTCACATCCTGGCAGTGTACCCTTGGTCAGGTCATGTAAGCTAAGTAAGCTAACCTTACTTTCTTCATTTGTAAATGAGTATAATAAAAGCATCTGAGGCTTGTGAACACCGAATAAGAGAGTGTGTGTAAATTACTTTGTAAACCTTAAATCACTGTATATATGTGATTTTTACAATAAAGAATATTATTAGTGTTATCAATGGTGTTGAGATAGAAATGGTGTTGAACCAAGCCACTGCTCTACTAGTTATATACTTAGTTTTCTCTGAACTATTGCATAGGTGGAAAAACTGCTTTCTATAATTGAACAGAAATATTGGAAATATGGGCATCCTCTGCGGGCTCAATGAAAGCCTGTTTGGGGAAACTCCAAGGACAAGATGGTAAGACATATATACATCCATTTGTTTCCACATGATTCTAATTTCTTCCTCTCAGGTTTCTATATTCTGAAAACTTTCATTTCACATAGCTTAGAGTCTGTTAGCATTTGGCATGGCAAAATCTATTATAGTGTTGTTTTAAAGTTTTTATGGATTGATGTTATATCCAGGAGATTATGGGCAACAGATCTTCCTGTGATAATAGTCTAGGTCTTCGTTGTTGTTCAAGTCTTAGGCATGTTTTGAGGGTTGTATTTGTAGTACAGGCATTTATTATCTGTTGTTTTATGAAAACAAACTGTATGTAATCCTAGCCACCTTGTTATGTTCTACTAAATATTTGAATGATGCTAAACTTTTGCAGCGTTAAGTGATGTTACACAGTTTCTACCATTTCCTTGTATAATTGGAATTGCTCTATAACTCTTGCTCCTTAAGGATAACTTATTTGTAGTTGTTGATGGTGATGACTGGTCTTAAATTGCCATCATAGACCCATCCATTTCGTAAAAAAACTATATCATTCAGTTTTTTTTTCTGTGATTCCTAGTTACCATATTTCCGATTGAGTTTGTTCAAGTGCTGCTCATTAAGGACCCTTTCATTTCAGTCTTAGATCTTAGCTACTTCATAGACTTCAGTCAGAGGTAAACCACTTTTACCTCTTGACAAATACTTGACAAATCCAAAGACATGCTCAACAAAGTGATACCTGCTCATTCCAAAAGTATTTCTTTAGGCTTTTTTAAACTTGTTTATCATATACTCTGCGGGTGTCTATCAATTCTCCACCTTCTTGATGAATTTTCATAGTTGCCCTGGGATATATTTCATTATTATTTTATGGACTTTCATTAGGAAATTGCCCAAATCTGTTATGAGCCATTATACAGTTTTGAAAGTATATGTTAAGACTGGTATTGCCTGGGTGTTAATTGTTTTAATTGTCTTCTTCCCATTGAGCTTTGATTGCAAGATGCCAGTAATTCTATTGACATAGGTAGATACAGCTTTCGCCTTGATGGTTTTATGCTTGATGTGGTCTCTCTTGGAGGAGTCAAGCTGAAAGTTTTCATTATTTGTCATTCCTTGTCATACATTAATCATTTCATACTTATCAGGTCCAAATGACATTTTTACCTTATTGGAGAGAAATTCCACAAGATAGAGAAATAGTTTCCTATGTTTTTCAATGGAATCATAGATCTTGATGTAATGTACTATAAGAGATTATGAAGGTGTTCTGCAAGAATTCCCTCTTTAACTTGGTAGCCATACTCAGTTTTGTTGGGCAGAGATGATGGTGGACTTGAGGGTAGGCAGAACAAAAGGGGATTTAAATTGCCTCCATGAAAGATGCTACATTTTATAAAAATTGTTCTTGGCATTGTGGAGTTCTTGGTATATTTTAAAAAGTTTTATATAGCCATATGATACTTTAGCATTTTTACTATGCTTCGGTTCATTTTGTATATTTACATATGTCCAAGGCATGAGTGCAGAACTGAGTCAGAGGCTTTGCAATAATCAACAAAGAGCAATAATCACTTAGAGCAGCTTATCTAATAACTATTGAATAGATAATAAGTTGCTTTTTATATCTCTCGTACTTCTTGGCACACCCTTTTGGCTTCTCAACCAACATATTGTTTTCTTGTAAATGTTTATAGACATTTTTATGATATAAGTTAAGCTGTGAATTCTTACAAAGCACATAAATGCATAATTAATCTATATTTGGAAGGATCTACTGGTATTCTTATCTTTTGGTAATAGGTATGTGATACCTCTGCTGAGAAGGACAGGTTGAGGTTTTTGTCTGAGAGGAAGCTCATAAAGTGTTTTGCCAGTAATTTGTGTATAACTGTGAAATATTTGAACCAATAGTAATTCATCTGATTTAGTCCCACCCTCTGCTTTCCAATTTTAAAATTGATGCTAGAATTTCATTCATCTCCCTCTTCTGTCATTCTGCATATTAAAAAATAAGTATGGATTGATAAATTAACAGTGTCCAAGCTTTCTGCTTTACACTTAATCCAATTCACATTTTCATTGGGTTGGACTTCTTACAAGTATATAGATGCTTAACCTCCTTTGGTGTTTCTCTCTTGTATATAGATGCTTAACCTCCTTTGGTGTTTCTCTCTTGCTTCTGATTTCTTTACTTCTCGAGACTCTGTAGTAAAGTTTTTGATTAGTTTTGACTTGTTTATTTTGTCTTTTGTGATGTTTTGACTTCCTGTATTGCCTTAACCTTATGATTTTCATTTTTATTTGCTGATTAAAGGAATCTAGAATTTTTAATGTTTTTCCAGATTCCATTCTGTGGTTTTCGCATTCATATTCATGGTTATAATCAAGTTTGTTTTCTATTCCTCAAATCATCTTATTATATTTCTTATTTTTATATTATATTTCTCAATTTTCTGTTTAAAAAGAGAAAAAGGGAAATCAGCATTATATTTTTGTAGTTTATATTGTTTAGAAAAATCTGATTACAATCTTATGCCTTTTCTCCCAGACTAGATCCAAATGACTGGATCTTAGATGTTCTCTTCTTTTTTCTTTTTAAATTAACTTTTTGTAGCTTTAGTTTGTTTTACTTGCAACAGTCCTCCCCCTAATTCTATACTTCCTTTCAAATTCTTATAATGAAGCCCAGTCTTTTACTTACTTTACTGTACTTCTACCTCTCTAACTTAAAAATTCCTTTGTGTTTCTCTTAGCCCCTTTGAGGTTTACCAAATTCTTTCGTCTTCTCTAACTTCAACCTCTATGTCTGGATAAATTTTGCTGTGGTGTCCCAATTAAAAGACAAAAAATATTTCCTTTCCCTCTTCTTGTCAAAGATATTTTCTTATTTGCTGCTGTTCTGTCTTGTCTGACTCTCTGTGACCCCATTTTGGGGAGTTTTCTTGGCAAAGATACTGAAGTAGTTTGCCATTTCCTTCTCCAGCTCATTTTCCAGATGAGGAAACTGAGGCAAATAGGGTTAAGTGACTTGCCCAGAGTCACACAGCTAGGAAGTGTCTAAAGGTGGATTTGAACTCCTAAAGGTGAGCCTTTCCAATTTTAAGGCCAGTGCTCTATCCACCTATCTGTGCCACTTAGGTGCCCATTTGCTTTTTTTTTTAAAGCACCCAAGATTATTTATACTTACAGATGGTGGGAATCTAAGGGGATAATAATAATTTTTTTAACTTCTTATAATGTAAACACTGGCTCATAAGTTTTTAAATATAATTTTAAAATATAAGCACTGGGTTAATTTTTTCAAATTATTCAAATTAAGTTGCCTTTCTTATGTATGTTTTGTCCACAGTCATTTGCATTACCAAGCTCCTACCCAACTCTGGTGGTACGAATCTTTGGAAATGATCAGTTCTGCTAATTCATTCTTCCTCCCTTCCTCAAGTAGGTTAGGACAAACTTTCCAGGACAGGTTAGTATTGGATGTAATTCATCTTCATTGGTTTTTCAGTATATAATATTCCAACCTTTACTTTCCTGTCTTGTGGTTAATGATTCTTGCCGGGGTTCCCTGATAACATCTATTTCTTCCTAGCTAAAATATTCTTCACAATTTTTTTGTAGAACTTGCAAATCATGTTTATGGTGACTTATGCCCAGAATTTCTCTCTGATGCTGTAATGTGGATTCTCTTGCTCTATACTTTGTCCTCTGGTTCCAATATTTCTGGATATTTAGAATTTTTTATGATTTTTTTTTGAAGTATGGTGTTCAAATGTTTTTTCCTTCATGTTCTTTTGGGAGTTTGGTGTTACTTAAATTATCTTTCCAAAACCTGTTCTCCAGAAGAGTTATTTTTGATTTTAGATATATTGGTTTCTTCCAATTTTGCTATATCTTTACTTTTCTCTATTATCTCTTGCTGTTTTAAATTTTGAGTTCCATTTCTTCCCTTTAAAATTTTAAATGCCTTATCAAAGATTAACATGTAATAATGAATGCAACTGATTAAACTTGCCCGGTGGCTGTTTACTTTAAAATGAGCCATTTTCAAGGCATAAACTGGCATAATAGTTATTTCTTCAAAATTTCCTATGTTCATTTTTATGGGTGACCACTGTTTTACTAAGGCATTTTTTTTCTAAGGAATGCATCATCATATTCCCCCCTCCTAGATTTTACTAGACTGTAATTTTACTGAACATATGTACACATACACATGCAAATATACATATGTATATTTTAAATCAGTTCAAACCACTTTGTGGTTACTTTGGACCATTCATTTTTTTTCTGGGCTTCTAACAATAATAAGTATTATTTATGATTAACATAGAGTTATTCTCTTTTTTAGAATTTTATACTGGTATTATATTAGAATTATACTGGTAGAAATGTTATCAAGGTAGAATCAATAAGATCTGACCAATGATTGAATATGTGGGAGAATTAGAGACGAGTGTTGAATGATGGCAAGTTTATGAGCCTAAGTGACTGGAAGGATGATGGTGTTCTCAAAAGAAATATAGAAGTTTGGAGAAGGGGTAGACTTAGGGCAAAAATATGATGAGTTCCGTTTTGCATATGAACAAATTGAGACACCAATGGGTTTCCAGTGGAATAAGTCTAGCAAGCAGTTGGTATAACCAGATTGGAGTTCAAGAGACATATTAGGGATTTTGTGTTGTTCAGTAATGTCGATCATGTTCGATTTTTCATGACCCATTTGGGATTTTTTTGGCAAAGATGCTGAAGTGGTTTGTCATTTCCTTCTCCAGTTCAATTTACAGATGAAGAAACTTAGGCAAACAAAGTTAAGTGACTTACCTAGGGTAACAGAGCTGGTAAGTGTCTGAGGCTACATTTGAACTCAGGAAGATAAGTCTTCCTAACTCCAGGGATGATGCTCTACCCACTGTGCCACCTAGCTGCCTTACATTAGGGATAGATACATACAATTTGGGAATCATCTGCATAAAGATAATAACTGAACCAATGGAAGTAAATGAAATCATTAAGGGAGAAAGTATAGAGGGATGATATGAGAGCCCGGGGCAAAGATTGGTGTCTTTGAACTGCATGTAGATGATGAATTAATCAAAGCGATGAAAAGAGTTGGTCATTAATGAGGAGGAATGGCCTACTCTGCCACATCATTAGATATCTCTTCTTCCTTTACCCCATTATCCCTGTGTAGCATTTTGTATATTGAGCTGCTTGAAGTAAAGAGGTCTGAGGGTGAGGGGGGTAGCCTTTTTGGGTTCCTGACCTGGTGAGTGGAGATGGGATTAACATTTCATATGTTTGTCATCCTTTTAAAGCAGAGGATCTGTAAACTTGAAAAATATTTTGATAACTAATTTTCCTTTGTAATCCTACATATTTTATTTTATGCATACAAAAACATTCTTAGAAGGATTCTATAGGTTTTACCAGACTGCCAAAGGGATACCGGACCCAGAAAAAGGTTAAGAACCCCTGTCTTAAGGTGTAATTTAATTTGTAATTAGTAAACTATTCTATAATAGGCTTTTATTATTTATACATTTTAAACCTTGAACCTTCTCTCCTGTTGCTTAATTGTTTTCAGTGATATCTAACTCTCTCTATGACTCCAGTCAGGGTTTTCTTAGCAAAGTTACTGGAGTAGTTTGTTACTTCTTTCTCTAGCTCATTTTACAGATCAGGAGTTCAGGCAAACAGGGTTAAGTGACTTTCCTAGGGTCACACAGCTAGTAAGTGTCCAAGGCCCAGTTTGAACTCATGAAGATGACTTTTCCTAATTCCAGGCCCACTGTTCTACTGTGTAACCTAGCTGCCTTTTGAACCTTCTAGAATGATCTATCTTATACCTTGTCTACACAATTAGGAGAGAAACCAATAGACAAGTGTCATAGAAGCCAAGAGAGATAAGAGTGGATAGGAGGAGGAAGCAACCAATGTTACGAAAAGCTGCAAACAAGACCTAAAGGAAGAGAAATGAAAAACGGCCATTAAGATGAAAAAAACTGGTCACCTTTGCAAGGGCATCATTAGCCAAGTGGTTACATAATGATGGTGGGGAATTAGAGGCAGCAAATGTAGAACTCTATTTCTAGGAGTTTGATGATAAAACCAACCAGTCATTGAAAGGAAGCAGTCATATATGCTAATAGTTTAAGGTGATAGTGGAGTCAGTTAAAGATATATTTTTTCAAAGGGTGGAGGGAAATAAAAGCATCTTTTTAGTAAGTATCTATGAAGCACCTACTAGGTGCTGTTATACTTTTGGAAGTAGCCATTAGATTGGTAGGTACTGGAGATGAATGAGGGAGAGGCAAGCTGGTGGAACAGGCAGGATGGTGAGAATCAAGGGACAATGAAGGGTACCAGTCTTGACAAGGGGAAGGGTTGTTTCTTCCTCAGAGACAGTTTAAGGAAGAGAAGGCAAAGAGGTAGAGTAAAGCAGAGGAGATGAGGGAACATGACCCTCAATAATGTAAGAAAGAGGCATTGGGATTAGGCATTTTCAATGAAAATCTTATGAATATCCTGGGATTATATATTTTGAGTTGAGAAAGAAGTTACAGGTGATCGATTCCAATCTCCTTATATTTTAAGTGTAAGGAACCTCAGAGATTAAATAAATTGCCCATGATTACAAAAGTAGCCAAAGATTTTGAACAGTTACTTTGGGGAACATGATTAGAGACAGCATCCTGAAATAAAGTGATACCTAGATCAGTGTTGCTGTTTTCACTGCCTATGCTCTTCTCTCTACAGTATGAAATAATACAAAAAGTTAATATTAATTCTATTTAGTTTCTTAAATATATACAGCATGACTTTTTTAAGAATTAAGAAGTAAAGTGAAATGGGCCAAGAGGCAGGCTAGGGTTTAGGAAGACCTTGGTTCAAGTCTAGCCTCTGATCCAGATTGGCCAGGTGCTTTGGGGCAAATCACTCAGGGTTTCTAGGTGCTACTCTAAGACTAAACTGCACAGCAGCTGCATATTTGCAATGGTAGAGGAATGCAGTAAATTAGCATAATCAAAGCTCTGTACCAATTAAGGGAAGGGGAGGAGGGAGGAAGATGTCACAAAAGGTAGAGAATAATGAAAATGACACCCACCCATTCTCAGACATTAACTGTGTGACCCTGGGTAAATCATTTACTTCTGATAATAATGGCACCTACCTCTTAGGATTGTTGATTGAGTATCAAATGAGGTAATATTTGTAAAATATTTAGCATAGTGTCTAGCACATAATAGGGAAATAAAAATGCTTATTCACCAGCCCACTTGGGATTCAGAGAGCCAGGATGTTAGTGTATTGTAGCAGGGAATTCTACCTAACAAACTCCTGAAAATACCTCATGTGTTGCCAGGGATCCCATGATCTCTTAATCAACATTTGCCAGTTAGGATGAGAAATGAAGCAAGGCAAAAGACAAATACCCCATCAGGACCCACACTTGAACACCCCAAATGAGGTGGGCACAGTGCTGGAGCACTAGAGATATTTTCTGAAACTCAGCCTTAATCTCATTTGATGGTCCCTACATCTTGTGCTGCAGAATGGAAACTGAGAAACTGACATGTGCTTTGAAGGTCTTGCTCCTTGGTGTAAATTTCCATTCATGGCCCAGAGTCTAGTTGCCTTCTTTTCTTCCCATTGTTATTGCATGTAGGCCAATGAGTGGTTAAATTAAGCCTTGCTTCTTTCCTTCATGCTATCCCTCTCCCCCGCCTTTTTCACCCCCATTTTGGCAGGTGTCTCGATTCTATCTTTGAACAGGACAATGGAATGGCAGATGATCCAGTGAAAACAAACACTACGGTCCTGGCGGTTATTGTAGCTCTTGGTGAGTAGCTTCCAAAAGCTGAAAGGATCCATGTTTTAACTTAGTCATTATCCTCACTATTAAGTTCTGGCTAATTATTTATAAGTTAAGAAGAAAAGTACACTGGGCTTAGTGAAGAGTTGATTGCTATAATAAGTCTCAGGGCTAGACAGGAGTGTAAGTGTGTGTGTGTGTGTGTGTGTGTGTGTGTGTGTGTATGTGTGTGTGCTCTTCCCCATTTTTTCCACTCTGTTTGCTAATGTAATCTCTCCAACTTTCAGACCACAGTATACTCCTGTAGTTTGGAAGGATATTGTTCTCACAACTCATGTTTGTTGGAGTCTGTTTTTGTCAGAATTTGTCTTTACCTGAGAATTCTGAGAAGTCTTTATTTTTCTTATTAAAACATCTCACAACCAATGAAGATGATGGGGGAATTAAGCTGAAATTGGATTTTATCACAAAGTGCCTGTAGGATTAGCTTAAGTATTGGCTACCCCCTACACAAAGGCCTTCTCTGATTCTCCCTGGTTGGTAGTACTACTCCCTGCTCACACCTCCCCAAAGAGGCTAGGAAAGGGACTCTTGGTTAGTACAAGAAAAAGGGGCATCTTTTAAACTATCAAAGTCTTTTTTTTCTTTTACCTGAAACCTATAAAGACCTATAGTGACTTCTAATTTTTGTGTGTGTCATGGACCCCTCTTGGCACTCTGGTGAAACTCAGGGACTTCTCAGAATGATGCATTTTAAATACATAAAATAAAATACATAAACTTAGAAAGGAAACCATTTATGCTAAAATTCAATGATCCAATAATTTAAAAACCTGAAGTTTGTGGATTCCAGGTTAAGAATCCCTGATAAAAACCAACCTCCTTATTTTACAAGCGAGGAACCCAAGGTCCAAGGAAGCTGTCATTTGCCCAAGTAATTCAGGTAATAAACGTCAGGGGTAGGATTTGAACCTAGCCCTTTTCACCCCATAACTAGTTCTCTCTGCTGTACCATTTATTTTGTGTTCAGTAATATGTGTACATAGATATGTAAAGAATAAACCCCTTGAGGGCAAAGACTATTCCATTTTTGGCTCGGTATCCCTACTACCTTGCACAGTGTGGGCAGACAGACTGCACTTAGCAAATGCTGTTTGAATTTAAGTGAATTGAGCTGAAAGGTTTGAACTAAGAATCTCCACTAAGTTAAATTTATTTTTTTAAAGTGAGAGAGTAATTTCGAGACAAACATTATATGGGAAAGAATTTCCTTTAAATTCATAGAAACATCTCAAAAACTATGTTATTTTTTCTTATTTCCCACCGTGGGTTGCTAGACATTTTCCTTTAACACAGAGAATGAAGCTTTTCTCTATAGCTTTCGCTTTTCTATTCTGTTCAGAGGGAATTGTTTTTGAAATTCTCTTTTAGGCATTAAGGTGTTGCTGTGGTGGTTAAGTTGGACTTTGTTATTCCTTTGAATTAGTCCTTGGTACTTTTAAAAATTAGAAAACAGTCTAATTTGGGGGTATTTAAATAGGTTTCACCAATAGAGGATACAAAGATTGTTGGGCAAAATTAGGGATTTGGACCAGATTTGGCCTAAAGTAGCTTCCATCTTGAAACATTATGATCTTAAGAGCTTTCTGCCTTCTAAATGTGATCATGGAAGTTAGGATGCCTGGGGTCCAAGTCTGACTTTGACCCCAACTCTATGACTAGGGTACATCTTTTGGACGTCAGAAATTTCCAAGGGCCCTTCTATCTCTAACATTCTATGATTTTGAGATCTCCATGACCTATCCACTTCCAGAACTGTGAGCAACAGGGCACATACCCCTTAGTTGGGCATTGAGAGCTCAGCTGTGATTTCTCTTCTCTTTCTGGTTCAAGGCTAATGTGACAATGGCTAGATGATTTGCATAAACTACTTTAAGCTCCATAGGAAAGGGGAAAAAGCACTATGTAAAAACATACCTATTATTGATAAAATAAAAATAGCAAAGCAAGCTTCTAAGGAGTCTCTAGAGAGTTTTCATATATTAATGGAAAAATTAAGTGTTATATTAAAGACTAGAGGAGCTATTTCTAGGTTTTTCTTTTGTCTCTGTAATTGTTGTTCCTTTGAGTATTCATAGCAGTGAAATAAACCATCCCAGATATTTGTCCCTACATTGAGGATGTTGGGAGTGCAGATGACAGAGGGCATAATGAGAAACCATAGATATGGAATCAACATTCAGTGGTGGCAGTGGTGGGGAGTCATTATAGATTTTGGAAATAAGACACACTCATGAAATTAGGAGAGCTATCTTTAGAAGATGTATTTCTACTCTAAGAAAAGCAAAACACAAAGAAATGGAGTTTACAATAGAGGTTGAAAGGGTTAAGAGCAATAGGGAAAGAAATACTTTTTTTTTCTCTCTCTCTTAATTATTATGTGGACTTGCTCAGCAAAGTGGATGCTCTTTCCAATCTAAAGTATGGAAAGTGACAGATGGATCAGCAATAACTGAGAAACAGTTGCACATATCTGGCCAGCATGGTTTTGATTGTGTGTTGGACATTCAGCCAGCCACAGACTAGACCTATTATTTTAGGAGCCTGGAAGGGAGCTGTCCAGTGTCATTGTGCTGAATGGAAGGTGGAATGAAAGAGGGACACACGCACGCGCGTGCACACACACACACACATTCACACACATACTTAGTGGTACCATAGTGTGTGGTGGTACACAAGTGTGTGTGTGTGTGAGAAAGAGAGAGAGAGAGAGAGAGAGAGAGAGAGAGAGAGAGAAAGAGAGAGATTAATATCTATACTCAAACCCCTACTCTCATATAACTTGGGGCAAGTCATTTTCATTCTTTGAGCCTTAGTTTCCTTGTCTGTAAGATGAGGAAGTTAAACTAGGATGTTTTCCAGCTCTATACCTTTAAGATGTTAAACTCTTCCTGACCCACTGATTGTTAGCAGAAAACAAGTGGCATCTCCTTTCATTTAGGATGAGAGAGTGGATACCTACTTAGTTTATGAGACCCAGTGAAGTCCTATCACGGGAGGAATGGCTAAAGATAGAGTGGAAATATTTGTGTTTCAATAATAGATCAGCTTCTTGTATGATATTCTACAGCCTGCCTGTATTCACAAAGAAATTCACATGAAAGAAAATATTCTGGTAAGGTATTTGGTTATTGTTTGTGATCATGATTAAAATGTCAGAAGTGTGGCAAAGTATGTGATAATGAAACCTTTAGGCTTTAATTGTATAGTTCTATCTTATCAAAAGATCCTACTAACATTTCTGTCTCAATTCCTTTCTGAATCTGTTGTGTTTTTATATTGGGAGTGAGAAAGGAATATTATGACACCATAGGGTTCCCTTTGAATACATTAGTATGCAAGAGGGGTAGCCCCTACCCCTCAGTCTCAAGTAAAGTCAGTAACAGGATGCTCTATGCCTTATTACCTTCATCAGCTGGAACATCTATTTGATTGAGTTACAGAATCAATCAAACAAAAGGGTAAACCAGGTGTGAACAACTCTTAGGCACCTTTATTGAATCAATCAGTCAATCAAAGGTATAAAGTAGGTATTAATTGAATGACAGTAGATAAGCCACATAGGAAATGTCTTTTGGCTAGTGGAAGAGAATCAGTCACACCCTGTGGGGCTTAGATAAAAGAATAAGCTCCTTTAGAATTCTAGCATAAAAATAGCAGGTCAACCTATTAGCAGCCAAAGTCCTAGGAGGGAATCACTTGTTGGGTAGGAGAGAAGAGAATCTCTCTCTGTCTCTCTCTCTCTGTCTCTCTGTCTCTCTCTCTGTTTGTCTCTCTCTCTCTCTCTGTCTGTTTCTCTCTCTCTCTCTCTCTCTCTCCCCCTTTTTTCCCTTTTCCCCAACTACCTCAGAGGATAATTCTGTAAACTTCAAAAGGCTAGAAGATTTGGACTTTCTAGTAGTGTACTTTCAGTACCTCCAATCTGCTTTGGAATTCAAGGACAAATTAGACATGATGAGAAAAGGCAGCTTTAGGACTCTACAGGAGTAGAGTCTTTCCTTCCTTCCTTCCTTCCTTCCTTCCTTCCTTCCTTCCTTCCTTCCTTCCTTCCTTCCTTCCTTCCTTCCTTCCTTCCTTCCTTCCTTCCTTCCTTCCTTCCTTCCTTCCTTCCTTCCTTCCTTCCTTCCTTCCTTCCTTCCTTCCTTCCTTCCTTCCTTCCTTCCTTCCTTCCTTCCTTCCTTCCTTCCTTCCTTCCTTCCTTCCTTCCTTCCTTCCTTCCATCTTTCTTCAAACCTTAAATCCAGTGTACTCTGAAGTTCATAGGTCTGACAATAGGTCCCTGCCCAAGTTCCACTTAATGGCTGGTTTAGAGTGATTGTCAATAGTAACAGACTCCATTTCCCTCCCAGTTTGATTTAGTTATTTTTCTTTCTTTTGCTCATTAAAAGGGCCATTCCCGGATGACTTCTTAAAGAGGCCTATTAGACCATCCTGATGAATATCTGGTCATTAGATCCAGATGTCTCAGGAGGAGAAAATGAGGCTGGTGACCTTGTATGCCCCCCCACCCCTTACTCAAAACAAAGTCAAATGCAAGTCATGTCATCATTTCTCTGATACCATGGTATTCTTCAAAAATGAAGGACGAACACAAGAACACTTGAAGTCCAGCAGAAAATTGTTCATATCAAAGGCGAACTTCATGAAGATTCCACAAAAGGAGAAAAGGACTTTCAATAATCAGAAACTGTGAGTTAACTTTTTGCCACATGTAATGTCTCATTTTGATCCCATCTTCCTCTGGACTTATGGGAGAGTGTATCCCAGACTTTTGGGGAGATGTTTTGGACTAAATGTTCTTTTACTAGACTATGATTGGTAAATGTAATCAAATCTAGCTGTCTGGTAATCAATGGGGGCACAATGGATGGGGGCTCCTAAACAACAGTCTTAGAAGTTGGTTGCTCTCTGGGGGCTCAGTCCACCTGTGGGAGTGGGAGTAGGGAATTAGCCCTGGTGGGACTGTAACAATGTGTTTACTCTGAGTTATCAGAGGTGAAGTCTGCAATATTCTTGAGGCTCTGCATAGTAGGTTCTTGAGGTTCTTGTAGTAGGGATGTTTCTTCCTCCCTTTCTGTTACTAGTCCTTAACAAAACACCCATTCAGACAAGAAAGAGCTATTACTAAAACTTATGCCACAGGCAACATTGCTCCTTGGTCACCTAAGCCTAGTAAATACTTGGCTCAGCCTTTGCTCTGGAAACTTGTGGCTGAAAGAATGTCTTGGGTCACACTTAGGATTTTACTGACATGAAGTCCATTTCTTGAGATTCTCACTTATAGAGACTATATCTTGAAGCAAACTAGATAAGGATGCCTGATCATAAGTTTGCTGAACTTTTAATAGTTCATGCAGCTCTATCACAGGTCAGAATAAACTTCTCAAAACCTCTAAGAAATCTGATGAACTATTTTCCCATTCTTTGCATCCATCTCAAATGTCTCCTCAAATGTCTTCTAGGGAGCCTTACTTTATCTATCCCCCCAGGCTGTTAATGACCTTCAACTTCTGACCTCATATATGACTTTATTTTAGAATTTTCTATGTGCTTACTATGTAACATTGTGAATTATTATAATTTGTGTTTCTATTTTATCCCCTTACCTACCCATGAGCTCATTTAGGCCAGAGATGATAGTATCTATTTTATATATATATATATATATATATATATATATATATATATATATATATATATATATATATATATATATACAATATTACATATGCAATATATTATTCCTGCTGTAGATGTTTAACAAACATTTATGCTATCTATAGTTGCAGGAGCTTGTGGGTTTTTGAAGGAACACTCCTCACCAACATTACCAGTTAATATTCAGAGATTTAAATTTCACATGCGTAATCGGCACACTGGCAAGGGCTTTGCTGGTACCATCTGTCACCACCATAATTTTGGGAATTTCTTAGATGATATGCTCTGGGATTGTCTTCTATATGGAATTCATGATAAAGCCCTTTATTGGTGCCTCTGGACTGCATTAAATTTGTCATTTATGTTATTCTATGATGCTTGTATATCACAGAGATGAGAGGAAGGGCTTCTTATATCAATGCTGCCCAGGACATGTAGGCAGAGGACTCTTGCCCACAGTGTTGCTAAAATACATGGAGCAATACATACATCTTAGCAGCATCAACCCTTTCCTTAGCAATGGGGGCTTTCTCTGATATTGCTTTATTATTATCGTCTTTGTGATCTGACGTTAGGTGTTCTCAATTCTGATATTCAGAGAGCCAATGACAGGAATGACTATCACAGGATTTGCACCTGTATACATGAATGGAAAAGTACTGTGGTCTAGAGGATGGAAAACCTGCCTGGGAGTGAGACATGGGTTCAAGTCCCATCTCTGACACATACCAGCTGTGTGACTGAGCAAGTCACCTAACCTCTACGTGTCCTTACGTGCCACCAATTACAGCTCAGGATCGAAAGAAAAACTTACAAATGAGTTCTGGATCATGAATTTCAAATGGAAAGGGATGTGAGAGATCTTCTGCATCTAGTTCATGTCTCTAATTTTATATTTATATGAATATTTATATTTATTAAGTATATATTTATTTATATAAATATAATATATTAAATATATATCTATATAAATATAAATATAATTTATATTTGAACTAAGGTCCTCTAAACTCCAAAACTAGGGTTCTTTTCACTGTATTAAATGACCTCTGCATGATCTTTATGGAGCACAAGATGGAAATCAACTTGGATTGTATGGTGTATCTCTAATTGGTATAAATATCTTCCTCAATATTTGTTCATGAGGCCTCATGAATCCTTCAAAATTACCACGGTTATTCCATTCCAGTGATGTCAACAGAGGCCTTGCTTTGAGTTTTGAGGATGGCCATTTTGTGGAAAATTTTCTAGTACTTGTTCTCAAATGACAACACAGAAGCTGGTTAGCAAAGAACTAAGTCATGAGAACTGAGGACTGGGGTTAGAGATATTTTGTTCCCTCAGAATGGTCTGAGTAGAGAACATTTTCAAAGTATTTACAAGTGTTTGTGTCCTTTAGGAAATTAGAAGTTTACAAGTATTTGGGGAAGGAAAGGGTTGACGTGATATCTGTGGCTTTTTGCCACTCAGAAAAGGTCTGCCTGAAGAAAGAGCTCAATGTTTAAAGAACCTAAGGTGAACCCAGAGTTAGTGTGGGGCTCTAGTCCTTAAACTTGGATGAAGTGAGAATGCACCTCTTCCTTCCTTCATTCAAAAAGTATGTGCCAGATGCTTGTTGGCAGCTAGGTGGTACAGTGGATAGAGCACCAGTGCAGTAGTCAGGAGGACCTGAGTTCAAATGTCACCTCAGACACTTGACACTCACCTAGCTGTGTGACCTTGGGCAAGTCACTTAACCCCAATTGCCTCATCCTGGGTCATCTCCAGTCATCCTGATGACTATCTGGTCACTGGATTCAGATGGCTCTGGAGGATAAGTAAGGCTGGTGACCTGCACAGCCCTCCCTCACTCAAAACAAAGTCAAGTGCAAGTCATGTCATCATTTCTCTGATGGCATGGTCTTCTTCAGCGACGAAGGATGAACACACATCAGATGCTTGTAATGTGTAAGGCACTATACTAGGTGCTGGGGATTTATTTTGTTTTGGGTTTGTGGAATTTTAACCCATATCTTTCTGACTCCAAGGCAGACTATCTACCATACCACACTTCTTACCAGGTACTGGTGACACAAGTACAAACCAAAAAATAGTCACCTCCTTCAAGGATCTTACGTTCTACTTCATGTGTACCCAGATGAAGAGATTAAAAAACAGGAGTCTCTGGAGGGTGAATCTTGAACAGGGGAAATCAGAAATGCTGTAAGGGGTTCAGTGCAAAAATTTTGGGAGCCTAGTGTAGTCAATATGCTCCATGACCCAAAAGCCCTGCCTAGAGCTTGCGTTAGAATGTGGTAAGATTCTGGTTGAACCAGTACAAATTGATGGTTCAATAGATTAATTGAGATAATTGCTTTCAAATCAATGACACCATCTTTCTTAAGAGTATACTCTGTCTTCCCATTCTGGCAGAGTCTATGGCTTCTTTAGGAAGTAGGAAAAGAAAGACATGAGACTGAAAGGGATGGGGATCTGTTCTCCCTTATGTGAAAAGGAAGGAAGAAATAAATCTCCAGCCACCACAGCTGCTGAAGTGGGTCACCTAGTGTTTCCATATCCATGAGTCCTGGGTTAGAGTTCACAGATTTCCAAAGGATCTGTGGATGGATTTTAGGGAGTCTAGGCATTTATCTTAAAAAATATTTTGATAACTGCTTTTTATGCAGCTTTTTATGCAGCATATAAAGGGTTTCCCTTGTAATCCTATGTACTTAATTTTATGCATTTAATCTGTAGGCTTTATCAGACTGCCAAAGGGAGAATAAGGGTGAATGAGAGAATTAGGAAGGCTCTCTGCAGAAGAGGAAAAGGGTCTTATAAGAAACATGGAGTTCCAAGAGGCAAAGGTGAGGAAGGAGTATATTCTATATATAAAAGACAATCAGTTGCAAAAACACAGAATATTGCAAATGGAAGCTTCATGCATGGGGAACAGCAGGAATGCCAGTTTGGTGGACTGAAGATTGCAGGACACTTTTCATGGATAGCCTTATTAAAAGAGACCCCATTCCTGGTTAAAAAATAGCACCCAGAGGGTAGATCCATGTAGGTAGTAGTAGTAGCAGTAGTACTAGCGGTACTATTAGTAATAGGAGTGATGGCGGTAATGGTAGTAGTAGTAGTGATGGTGGTGCTGGTACTGGTAGTAGTAGTAGCAGCAGCAGTAGCAATAGCTATGCTTATATAGTGCTTATTATGTACCAAGGGGCAGCTAGGTGGTGCAGTGGATAGAGTATCAGTGCAGAAGTCAGGAAGACCTGAGTTCAAATGTCACCTCAGACACTTGACACTCACTAGCTGTATGATCTTGGCCAAGTCACTTAACCCCAATTGCCTCATCCTGGGTCATCTCCAGTCATCCTGATGACTATCTGGTCACTGGATTCAGATGGCTCTGGAGGAGAGGTGAGGCTGGTGACCTGCACAGCCCTCCCTCACTCCAAACAAAGTCAAGTGCAAGTCATACATGGTCTTCTTCAGAAATGAAAAATAAACACACACATTATGTACCAAGAACTGTGCTAAGGGCTTTACAATTTTTATCTCATTCAATACTCACAACAACCCTGGGAGGCAGGTGCTATTATTAGCCCCATTTTAGGGAAGAGTTAGTCCTTGTCTGTAAGCAGGCACTTAATGAATGTTAGTTGATTTCAACTGAATGGAACTCTGTGAATCTGTGAATGTTATGTTTTGGGGTCCCTGGAGACAGCATAATTATGTTACCCCCTTTCAGGTCTCTAGTGCTTTGAAGCTTCCCAGTTGCTATCATTAAAGGCTGCAATGTTATTCTAAGATAGGGCTTGGAGCAGTAGAGTTTCTGCAGTGATAAAGTCTAGCCATGTTGAAGGACTGCTCCTCCCTTGTCTGCTTCAGACACATGACACAACAGAACCATGATGCAGGCCCCCCTGAATGCCATCCCAAATGGCTGAGGTCTTATTTGAATGCCAGGAGAACAAACATTTATGTTTTGCACCTAAAAAAGGATTGCACATCTTGATAAGTCTGTCAAATCAAAAAGGCCATTAAGAATAACCTGAAAATGTTTGTCTTTCTACTTGTCCATCAACACCCTTTTCTGTAAATGTTTTCAGAGGCGCTGAGTTTCAAATATGATGTCAAGATCAGTCAAAATAATCTGTGTAGTCTAGACTCTGCTTAGTTGTTGGTAGGTTTTTTTTTTTATCCTTCCCACCCCCCAGCTAACCCAAGTGAATCTGCCAACATCACAAAAAACCCAACCCCAAAACCATCCAGAGTTTTTGTTCTTGTAGGAAGAAATAAACCTGAAGATGTTTCATTGTTAGAGAGATGAAGGCCAAGAGAGATAACAGGCCAATGTTACAGGTAACGTTTCGACGCTGCTTGGACCTCTATAAAGTTGAGAAGGCAAGTCTCTGATAGTTTCCTAGGGTTGGGGAGTATAAGCAGGTAACCCCTGCTGCAAGTTAGGGATTGAAACTTGGAAGTCAGGCTGGGCATGGTGGCCCACACCTGCAATCTCACCTTCCATGGAAGCTGAGGCAGGTAGATCTCTTGAGTTTAGGAGTTATGGGCTACAATGGGCTAAAAGTGTCTGAACCAAGACTGACATAAAGATGGTGAGCTCCTCAGGGTGGGGAGGAGACCAGGTAGCTTAGAGAAGGGCAAACCAAGTGAGGTCAGAAATGAAACAGGTTAAAGCTCCTGTGCTTCTCAGAGTGGGCCTGTAAGCAGCCCCTACATTTCCAACTCAAATGATGTGGAAAGACTCAGTTTTTTTAAAAAAAGAAAAAGCGAAGAAACTTGTAAGTTGAGATGATAGATTCATACACATGGACAACATACATTGTTAACCGTGTCAATTTTTCATGTCAATTTGGCGAGACGCAAGTGCTAAGAGAGAATGCTTCTGGTTTTGTACCATCACCTCCCAAGATCTCCAGGTCTCTTATGCATTCTTCTTCCTAATTCTCTCTGTCCTTAGTGGCTCCCTCTGCCTCATGGGCCCCTCATAACTCGGCATCTGTGGAGACAACATAGTTTAGGGATAAAGTAACCTCTGCAAAGTTTACCTACTCCCCTTTTTCTGGGTTCAGTTTTCTGATTGCATCATACCTTTCAAAAGGTGCCTTCTGGAACTACCCCCTCTACCACTGTCAAAAACCATGATAGTTTCTGTGTTACAGACACTCAGAGTGTAGTAGACCAGGCACAAGGTTACAAATCGAACCCAAACTCTGGCTAAGCCAACGGATCTAGAAAGTAGACAGAAAGGTCTAGATAATGTTAAATCTTAAATACCAGGTAATGATTTGCATGAATGGGGTCATGAAATTAGCACTTTAAGAGATGGGCAATTTATAGCTCTTCAGATATGGGGGTGGTAATTTCTCAGTAGTCTTTGTGGCTAGGGGAAAGAAGAGCTGGCTAACTTGGTATTCAGTCTCCACTTAGGACTCCATTCTGACCTCAGCCTCGTATTCCCTAGGTGAGAAAAGAAAGTACCTTGAACCCCAGCCCCCACCTACACCCCCCAGGCCTTCCAGAGAAAGAGCTTTTTGTTGTGAGATCTGACAATTTTACAAGTTCCCCATTTTAGAGTCATTGATACTGGGTCCTGAGGGCATGCTTTGGCTAGTCTAGCTGAATAGATGAAGTATGGCTCCCTTATTAACTTGTCAAAGTACGATGCAGCTGCATCATTTGCTCACCCATTTGCTTAACTTAAATAAAGGTTGGTGGTTAGGCTTCTGTTGCATTGTGCTCTCCTGCTAATTATCAGTGTATTTGTTTTAGAGACAATTAGCCACCTGGTTCATTCCCCCATTGAAGTCAGGTCATCATGAGTTACATCTGCTTTCAGAACTCTTCAAGTCCAAGACATAATAAAAAGATGATGGCTATGATTATAAAAATCGTGCGGGCTTGGGCGTAAGTCGTGGAGAATATTGAATTCCCAAAGAGGATTGGGTTACATCTCTCTTGCTGTGCCTTTGCCCAGCATGTCACGGAAGATGGATGGGACCCGAAAAACTGCTCCGCAGAGCCAGAAAGTCCTTTTGCCTGCAAACAGGAAGAGTATTTGCAAAGGTAGACTCTGATAATGGCAAGGCAAAGTGAGACATGATTTCTCCCCAGGGCGCTCTGCTGATACAACAAAAATGGGACAAGTAAGCACGTCTCCGTACTTGCAGAATTTGCATAAAACTCAAGTTGTTTAGACCTGTGGGTGTTTCCTCTGGTTAAAAATGTGCCCTATAATGTGACATAATATTATGCAGGATACACGTTTACTTTTACAATCCCATATGTTCTGCCCAAACTTGGCTGCTGGAACTCAGTTTTCATTGTTCGAGGACTTTGCTGACTTGTATGATGAACGAGGTGGCTCATGTAGATTCCAGGCTTGGTGAGTTGTTGATGAATGACACTGGGGTCTCCCAACTGGCCTCCCTACCCTTAATAGATCCTTTGCACAGTAAACAAAAAAAATCTTCTGAAGGCACAATTCTGATCTGCTCCTCTCCTGCTCAAGTATCTTTGAAGATGCTCTATTGCCTTCAAGGGAAAAAAATATACAGTCCTCAATCTGACACTTTTGAAGACTTTCCGTGATCTCACTCAGACATATATTTCCAACCTTTTTCACATACTCCATTATGTGAACAAGAACACTGCCTTCCAGTCTGACTCAATCACTTGCTGTTTCCCATCCTCAAGAGTCCATCTTCCATCACTGAGTCATTTATCCGTGTCTTCCATGCCCAGGATTCAGTTGTCTTTATCACCAGTTCCATTCTCTTCCTTCAAGGCTCAACTCAGGTGACCCAGTCTTCCTTATCTTAAAAGGAAAGTGCTGATAGCTTTTTGTTGTTATGAGTTAGTCAGTCAACAAGCATTTATTAAGCACCTACTGCATGCTTGCTGCAGATACAAAGAAAGGCAAAACTCAAATAACTCCTACCCTCAAGGAGCTCACTGTCTAATGGGGGAGAGGGAGGGGGAGGAGACAACCAGCAAACAACTATACATCACCTTCACTTCCAAGTATTCTTTTTATTCTGAACTTTTGCCCTTCAAAAGAACATTCCAACAGATCTCTTAATAACTCAAGGAGAGAATTCAATATTACACTGTGAATCTCCATTTCATACCTCCTGCTTTGTACAAGTATCTCCATACTCTATGCTTTTCAGACTTCTTCCTCTTCCCACACTTTTGTTCAGGTACCTTTTCCCTCCAAACCCTTTGTCTTCCCCTGTTGGAATAAAAGCCCTTCAAATTCAGGGAAGGTCTTTCTCCTTCATTTGTATTCTCAACACTTAGCACAATGCATGGCACATAAGAAATGCTTAATAAAAACTTGTTGTCTTGACAGCATGGTGGCATTCTGTAACATTTGCGAACTATAAACCACTCCCTCGTTGATGGGAGTATAAAAGAGTAGGACCTTAATGTTTGTTGAATTTGGATTCTTGTGGGATCTTGATTCTAAGGATGACTAGTTACATTCCGAGTAGCAGTACTGGACCATCCATATGTAAATTAGATCTTCATTGCTCCTGGTGGAATGCTGTGAGTCCAATCTAGAGAGAAGGTCAATAGATCCCACAGAATATTTTCAGGGTCAGGGCTAAATGAATGTTAAAACAATAATAGGAAACTGAATTTGTTTAGGCAGCTCAGCACTCGAGACTGAAGGCTGAGTCAGATGCAGCTGGGGAGTAGGTCAAGCACTCATATGGGAGGAAATGAGGCATCTTTAGAATGGCATCAGTGATTACTATCCAGCTGGGTATACTACAACCAAATCTTTGATGAGTCAGAGGACCTGAATTCAAATCCTCTCTCTGTTTCTGGTTACCTTGTGACCTGCCACTTCATCCTCTCTGAGTCTTATTTTCCTTATCAGTAAAATGAGGGGCTTGAACTCAATGGCCTCTAAGGGTCTCCTCCATCCTTTGATCCTTTGCACTGGGGTATAAATGCTGAGCATAAAAATACAGCATTCAAACTTTAAATTGGAAGTCAACCATTTGTTCAATATCCATTTATTAAGAAACCACTGTGTGTCAGGCACTATGCTAAGTACTAGGGATACAAAGAAAGGGAAAAGATTGTCCCTGTCCTTAAGGAGGTCACAGTCTAATGGGGGACACAACATGAAAACATCTATGCAACAGAACATATAAACAGTACAAATGTACATTTTTAGAGGGAAGGGATTAATAGTGGGTGTGATTAGGAAAAGACTTCCTTTAGAAGGTAGAATAGGAACTAAGTCTTGAAAAAAACCAGAGAAACCAGGATCCTAAGTTCTTGAGATAGGGTTACAACTTCCTCACATTACTGTTGGAGAAACAAGCCCAAAGGGGTTCATCGGTCCACACATTGATTCATTTTGTACGATTGTAATGTTTATTTTTAGGGTTCCTATGTGGGTGTTAGTATAACTTCATATATAATATCTATATTATCATATATATAATATTATATAAGTAAATTATTTATGGGAAATCTATTTTCTAGATCATTTTTGGAAATTCTTGTGATTTCTAAGAAGTATATAAAGGATTTCAATTTGACCAGCACTTATTAAATGCCTACTTTGTATAAAGCTTTGTATTTACTGCTAGGGATGCAAAGGCAAAGATGAAGTCCTCCCTGTCTTCAAGGAGGTTCTGTTCTCTTGGAGAAGGCAGACAACATGTGCTCGAGTAACTATAACACCTATGTGAAGTATTTTCAAGAGGGAGAGACCTTTAATAGCTGAGGGTTATTATATAGGAAATGGTACCTCAAATGTGTTTTAAAGGAAGCTGGGGGTTTCAGTAAGTTACAGATGAGGAAAGAATGTGTTCTCTATCCAAGGAGGCTACATGGAGTCACAGAAGCGGGATGTTGTAATTAGGGAACAAGTAGCTAGCAGGGTGGTTGTACTGAGATGGAAAGTGAAGACAACAGAGGGTAATTTGATATAAATTATTTATTTTCAGTTTTCAACATTCGCTTCCCCAAGATTTTGAATTCCAGATTTTCTCCCTATCTCTCTCTTCTCCCACTCCAGGACAGTGTGCATCCCAACCACCCTTTTCCTCAATCTGCCCTCCCTTCTATCAACCCTGCTTCTCCCACTCCCCTCCCATCTATTTTCCTGTAGGGCAAGATGGACTTCTATGCCCTGTACAACTTACTTCCCTGTTGCATGTGAAAACATTTTTTAACATTCATTTTTTAAAGCTTTGAGTTCCACATTCTCTCCCTTCCTCCTTCCCTACCCACCCTCACTGAGAAAGCAAGCAATTCAATATAGGTCATACATGTGTAGCTACAGAGGGTAATTTGAAAAAAAGAAAAAAATACTGAAAAGATAAGTTGGAGGCAGATTGAGATAGGCTTTAAATGCAAGACTCAGGAGTCTATGTTATCCTGGAGAAAACCGAGAGCCGTTAATGATTTTTGAGTGTGTGTGTGAGAGTGACATGGTCATATATAAGTTTTAGGAATATCATTTTGGCAGCTGTGTGGAGGATGAGTTGGAGAGGGGAGAAACTAGAGACAGGAAGGCCAAGTAGGTGGTTGTTGAAATAATTTAGATTCCAGGTGATAAGAGCCTGAACCGGGACAGAAGCTGGGTGGAGATATGGAGATCCAACGAAATAATTGTAAAGCATTTAGCACAGTGCATGGCATAGAATAAGACCTATATAAATATTAGTTAGGATAGCAAGGATGATGATAAATATGAGAGACTCTGGGGAGGTAGAATTTGGCAACTGACTGATCATGGGAGTTGAAGGAGACGGAATGGGCAAGGATAACTCTGAGGTTTTGAACCTGAGTGACTGAAAAGATAGTGGAGGCATCAACAGAAATGAGGAAATGAGGAGGGAAGAGTGTTATAAAACGGGGTAATCAAAGGAGTTTCATTTTGGACATGTTGAGTACAGTGGGGATACATTAAAAGAACAAATGCAGATTTTCAAAGAGTTGGTGACAAGTGAAGCCTTCAACATGACTGGAAGAAGAGGGAAGGGGTTGACATCAGGTGGAATTTCTTCTCTCTGTTTGTATAGCTTGGCTGTTCACACAGTCTACAGGATTATGGCCTGCTCTCCATTCTGCAGGAAATAAACCTGGCCTCAGGTATTTCCTACTCTAGGTCTCTTTTCAGTGCTGTTGACAAGTGGCCAGTTTTTTTTAAAATGGAGGTGTTACAGAACCACAGATCACGATTGGAAATGATAAGAAATAATTCCTCTAATTGAGATGAGAAAGTAGACCTGCAACTTTTGATCACGTGCATGCAATCCATTAGACCGAAGATATATTTGGGAGAACAAAGGGAGAGAGAGGGAGGGCAATTGGGTGGGATTGGCCTAATTTACTAAAGCGTGAATAAGTTATTCAGCTCGATTGTACATCTCCACAGGTGCCACATGATTCCCACTCCTGGAAAACAGTTGCTAGTTACCTAATAATGCTGGACTGTGTAAAACAGAAATAAGATTCAGGGAGCTTAAAGGGTAGGGCATCTCGGAGGTTAATGCTTTGCTCACTCACCTCAAGACAAGCATTTTAAAAAATAAAACTGGGGGTGCACCCACCAAACTACATGAGAATGCATTTCCGTTGTCTGGGCCTATTTTTGAATGCCTGGCTTTCTACAGACTCATCACAAGGCTGCCACAAACTTAATCCTGTTTAGCAATTATAATTTACTTCAGTTGGCTCCACTCGTTAGACAGTTTAAACTTAGATTTAAAGAATAATATCCACTTTGTTGCCCTACATAAACTTTGGGGGAAAGAACACATACTTAAAATGGCATTCTTGGCACAGAACAACTCAAACTGGAGACAAAAGCTTACTGTATTTTTAATATATATTTTTAAAAGGAGTTTTTTTTAATGGGAACATCAAAGATCACCCTATTCTTAGCTAGGGGTGAGATCTGGGGGGAAGGACTCATAATAAAAGTCAGTTATAGAAAGGATATATATTGTTTATTCGGACCTGAAGAAAAGAATACTTTCTAAAAAAATATTAAGGAAAAAAATAAACAAAAGAAATCCCAGGAGTTTTGAACCTGTTATGTAGCTAAGGAAAGACCAAAGCTGTTTCACTCACGGAAGCCTGATAGTACATGAAAGAAAGTGAGAAATTCGTGGCCTCCCCCCAACCTGAGGCATTCAGCAGAAGCGTATGTACTTTGAGAAAGCTGTTTCTCAGGTGGCCTAGAGGGTGTAGTGTGTGATTATGGGTCTGTGTTGTGACACAGCTCCTTTGCTGTGTGGTATTTTTTAGCCCTCCTCCTTCAAGAGTATCGGCTTACGCCTTGCTAGCATCATCTCTTAGAGTTATAATTAAATAACTTTGAGAGGGCTGATAATGGGCGGTAGAGGCATTAGGAGGGAACAAAAGGGGTATGAACTAGAAGGAAGGCTGCCAAATTTAGGAATCTATTATCTTTGGACTGTTGTCTCCTTCCTCCCAACCCTACCCCCTCCTCATCCTTCTTCCCTTCAAACACTCTCAAAATGGCACAATCAAAATGGTACTCTGTGTCAAAAGAAAGATGGTTTTCAAAAGTGATTCTGTTGTATTTGGTGCTGTGGGATAGGGCACAGGACCTCAGGAAGATCCAGGGTTGAAACCGCCTCAGGCATTGACTGGCTATGTGACCCAGGGCAAGTCACTTAACATCTCAGTGCCTCAGTTTCCTCATCTGTAAAATGAGGAGGGCTAGGCTAGATAGCTTCGAAGGTACCTTCTTAAAGGGAAATTTCTGACTGTAAATCAATTATTCTGTTATTTTATAAAGTGAATCTAAGCAATGTACTTTATATTTCAGTGGCTCAAAGATTTCCCCTTTTTCACCCTGAGTTGGGTATTTCATCCATTCATGCTCGTAGAGACCTACCTTCAATTTTCTCAGTCATGAGCCTCCCCACGCTGAACCAGGATAGTCCTTAGGTGATAGTCACCCATTTTATTTCAGAGTCCTTTCATAAAAGCCTTTCAAGATCTGTGGGACCCATCTGGGTCCCTCCTCTGCTAAATAAGAACCCATAAAACCCCCCCTCTATGCTACGATAAGGCATGGACTTGACATGGCTTGTCTAGCTACATACATATTAATGCTGCATGGGTAATCCCTCAAGAAAAGAGACCAAAGGGAGAGCTGCATGAAATCTACTGCAAGGAGAAGAGAAAACTTCAGAAGTCAACATTTCAGAATAGAAAAGGGAAAAAAAGAGAGATGTCATTATTAACCTGTTACCTCTTCGTCATTTAGGGATTTGGTAACTTCTTTTCATTGGTACAAACGTCTACCTTTTCTGCTGTCTGAAGTTAGTCTTCACACTGGAGCGAGTCTATTATGATGGGCCCATCTTTCTTGGGTTTCATGGCTGGCATCTCCTTGAGTGTATGTAACTAGCTGTCCATAAACTCATTTTGAGAATTCCTCTGTAAAGTGGGCATTATACTAGCATACACTTCATGGGTTTGTGGTAAAGCTCAAATAAGATAACATATATCAAACACTGTACAAACCTTAAAGTTATCTATAAGTGCTAAGTGTTATTGTTATTTTCACTTCATATGGCTATAGGGAAGCTAGGTGGTGTAGTGGAGAGAGCACCAGTGCAGGAGTCAGGAGGACCTGAGTTCAAATCTCACTGCAGACATTTGACACACACTAGCTGTGTGACCTTGGGCAAGTCACTTAACCCCAATTGCCTCATCCTGGATCATCTCCAGTCATCCTGATGAATATCTGGTCACTGGATTCAGATGGCTCTGGAGGATAAGTGAGGCTGGTGACCTGCACAGCCCTCCCTCACTCAAAACAAAGTCAAGTACAAGTCATGTCATCATTTCTCTGATGACATGGTCTTCTTTGGCAACGAAGGATGAGCACACACGCTTTCATATGGCTATCAACTAGTGGCAAAGACTGATTTTAAGATTAAAGAGACTTTTTTCCCTCTTTTTGTTTGAAAATATTCAACTAGGGTCATTCTTATTTTGGAAACCAATCAAGAATGTTTATCTCATAAAAGAATAATACAACATTCACAAAATGAAACTGAGAAAGCCTTAATATTATTCTAGTATTTATCACCATTATCAAATAAATACCCTTATGGTATCTTTAGCATGTGGTGCTGTATTAGTTACTAGATGCTATGATGGAATGTTATCTCATAGCCTTTTCTTTCTTAAGATGGGGCAATATTACCAATACATCAATACATTGAGGACTCAAGATTTCATCAGAGTGAGATTTCTTGCCACAGATGCCTACTGGAACCCATGTAACAATCTTAGAGAGTTACCTCTCTAAAGGAGATTAAATCCTTGTTTGTGGTCAGACTTTTAGTCAACTCTAGGATTTGAGCCTAGGTCTTCCTGGCCCCAAGGTCAGCGATAGCAGTATGCTTCTCTGTCTCTCTCTAATGGTTGGATAGATATATAAAAACAGATTCCAGTCTTGGCTAGTTAGCTGTAGTCATTCTGGTAATTCAGAATAACCCAATAATTACTTAGATAGTGGAATTCTTTTTTTCCCATGAATTATATAGGTTGGGTGGCTACACTACCTATAGACAGTGGATTATAGCACAATCTTCTACTTTGTTTTCACAATAGACAGACAAAGTGAAATTGAGGAACGATCCAATGAATTTTGGCTGTGGATTCAATTAATCATTTATTCATTAATTCATTTATGTACATTTGCTTTATTTTATTCATGCATTACTTGTCGATTTATTCATTTATTTATTTACTTTTTCATTTATCTATTTATCTATCTATCATAATGTATTTATTAGGTTCTAGGTCTCCCTATCTTCTCCCGACTGGAAGCATAGTGGCTAGCCACAGACCCTTTCCGCGCATTATTTGGCATAGCCTCCTCTATTTCTGCTCTGGGCCACTTTTCCTACCAGTTTGTCGATAAAGCATGTTGTATCACGGATCCTCTGAAATTGTGGTTGACCATTGCATTGATTAGGGTTCTTAAATCTTTTCAAAGTTTCTTTTCTTGTTACTATGTAAATTATTTTCCTGTTTTTCTTCATTTCACTCTGCATAAGTTCATGCAAATCTTACCAGGTTTTTCTGAAAACATCCCTTCCTTCATTTCTTATAGCAGCATAGCAGTTCATTACATTCACATACTATAATTCCCCAAATGATGGACACTTCTTAGTTTCCAGTTCTTTGCCACCACAAAAAGGGAAGTTATTAAATACTTTTGCACCTATGGGTCCCTTTCCTCTCTCTTTGATCTCTTTTGAAGTACAGGCCTTCTAATGGCATGCTGGGTCAAAGGGCTTGCATACTTTAGTAACTTTTGGGGCATAGTTCCATTTTTCCTCCAGAATGGCTGAATCAATTCACAGCTCCACCAATAATAAATCTGCTTTCCCACGGTTCTTCCAACATTCACCATTCACCATTTGCCATTTATTGATCAACTTTACTAAACCGATGAGTGTGAGGTGAACCTCTCAGTTGCTTTAATTTCCTTGCCACTAATTATTAGTGATTTGGAACATTTAAAACAACATGGCTATTGATAACTTGTATTTCTTCCTTCCTTGTGTAATGTTAAAAAAAACCCAGGAAAAGACTTTTAGCACACTGGGTAGATTCCCTATTATAAATGGTGAGAGGGTGTGGACAAGAATCACATAGGATGAGGTAAGGATGACTGACTTGCAGTCCTGTCACAGTCCTATTTGAGTAACTACCCACTTGGATGAGACCATGGAATCACCAAAGTGCTGAACTTTTTAGCTGACCATCTATAAGGAGAGGTCTTATAGAGCAAACAATTGGTACTTAAGTTCAAGGTAAAGGATGAAGACATTCATTTTATTTGAGCTGAGATTCCTGTTGACTTGGGCATTTGCACCCAAATATAAAATGAATGGAAAGAAACAATGACTCTCAAACATATTGGGTGAGATTCTCCTGGGGTGAATAGGGGTGCCAAGGAGGCCAGGGAAAATGCTAGCAGGACACAAAATATGGCAGACCGCTTTCAGTTCTACAAGGAATACAGCAACATGTTGAAAATCGCTTTCTTTTATCATTCAGACTTATCCTGGAGAATAGACAGCAAAATCACTTCCAAGTCAAGTGCTTATTGATGTTTTTGCTTATAAAAAATATCAAAGCCACTTAACTGCCTCTGTATTGTGTAGGTTCTTCAGAATGAGTGGGTAGCTATGTTAGTCAGCAAAAAAGCTAAATAAGCTAAATGGTAAAGCTACAGAGAGCTTTTGTAGGAGAACCAATCTAAGCTGTCATCCTAACCCCCTGGATTCTTTGCTTTGCCAAAACCAACTGAGGCAGCGCTCCCATGACCAAACAAAAAGGTAGTTTCATTAGCTTTCCTCAAGCAATATAAAATAGAGCTAAATTAAATGCATAGGAAATGATAAAAATTTAATTAAAAAAAAACCTTTAGGTACTAGTAACCCAATTACTTTGAACCAAATCATAGCTTTCTCTTTTGAAATGAAAGAGTCAAATGGTAAAAGCTGATATTCTTTTTGAAACCCACCAAATTTCCAGATCTATGTGTAAGTATCTCTGCTAAAATTCTCCTTCATTTCTTTGTCATTACAAGGAGGTGACCCAGAATTCTTGAAGGTGACGCCAAAAGAGTTTAAAGTTTGGTCCATCCAACAATGATGGAAAGAAAGGCTGTGGGAACAGGGCTGGAGAGGGAATGTGTGTCTCTCATTCAAGGACCCAGTCTGACCAAGTTTGGCGGGACTCATCACCAGGTTGGTCACAAGATGGTAGATTTTTTGGCACATTTGTAACTCATGCAGATAGGAGTTGTGATTGCTAGGGAATGATGATCCCGGCGGAATCATGGATCCTTGAGTTATTCAAGTCATTATTCGTCTAAGGTTAGGCTCTCTCCTATGACAAGGCCTTCAACCTTTCTGCTGGAAAGAACTGCTTCTTGTGTTCATTTCCCTAAGTCTTGAGATTATAGTTATAACAGGTGTAGGGGGATGGGTTTGAGGAGTCTGAGGAAGGAATGCAGGTAGAAGACATGAGCTGAGTGCAGGTTGACCACGTAGCCTTGAATTAGTCATGTTTCCATAGGTCCTAGTCAAGAAGGAGACAAGGGAACTCTGAGAATCTCAAGAAAGCACACAGAATAGGAAGATGACGTGGGAGAAATGGCACTGGAATTGATGTCAGAAGACCTGAGTTCAAATCTGTTCTCTGCCTCTTTCTCCTTTACTATACAACCAATTCACCTCATTGGGACTCAGTTCCCTCATCTGTGAAATGAGAGTATTGACATCTCTCATCCTGAAAACTGTCAAGGATAACAAGAAATTGGAAATAATTAATTGGAATAGTTAATGTTGGACAGACTGTGGGAAGAAAGTCATAATACGGTGTTGGGAGAGCCGTGAGTTGTTCCAAATATTTTGGATATCCTTTAGGAACTATGTAAAAAAAGTGATTTTATTATTATTAATATTTATGTACACATTAAGGTTTTCAAATCACTTTAACTATATCACTTGATTTTCATAGTAATACTCTGAGATAGGTGCTGTTATTATCTCCGTTTTGCAGATAAAGAAGGAAGGAATGAAACAAGTATTTATTTAATGTCTACTATGTTCTACTGTGTCAATCCTCATAGCAACTCCAGGAGGTAGGTGCTATTATATCCCTGTTTTACAGCTGAAGAAACTGAGTCAGAGAAAGGTTAAATGTTTTGCTCAGGGTCACATAGCTGGTAAGTGTCTGAGGTTGGATTTGAACTCATCTCTTTCCGCCTCCAGGCTCAGAGCTTTACTTACTGTATGTCCTAGCTCCCTCTGCTGGAGGGAATGATAAATGTAAGGAACAGCGAAACATAAGAATTATATGAACTGTTGCAAAGAGAAATAAGTAGAATCCTAAAAATAATATAGACAATGGTGACAATGAAAGTAAATGAAAATATCTCTAAAAGGAAGGCATATTCTGGGTGATTGAAAAACTAGTGATAGTCCCAGAGAATAGATAATGCAACAACTCCCTTCTCACAGCAGGAAGGTGGGAATTACCAGGGCAGAATGTTGTATATGTTGGCAGAGGCAGTCGCTGTATTAGGTGGTTTTGCTTGTTTTTCTTTGTTACGAGGAAAGGCTCAGTCTGGAGGAGGCAGGGTAAGACAGGGGTTTTCCCACTGGGAAATAATTCTGATCAAAAACAAAAGGCGTCAATAAAACATATTCTTAAAAAAAAGGGGGGTTGGATTAGATAATTTCAAAGGTCGTATTCAGCTCTGAAATTCTATGAATCTGGTTGAGAAGGGGAACCTATTAAGTAAGGTTTAAGATCCCAGTCTTTGGGGATCCTATAACATCCATATCTATGGAACTGTACCATGATATGTGAAATAGAAGCTACCCTAGACGCCATCAACTTAAAAGGACAAGAAATAGTAAAGAGGGAGTTGAACATTTTTTTTTTATGAAGAAGAAACATATAGGTAATAAGGAGGTTGCAGGAGCAAAGAAGGTTCCAGCCCAGAAGAAACCAGCCGCAAAGAAGCAAACCTGCTGCGGAAACTCAGCATGTCAGTTTCTCCGTTGGGCCACATCCATTATGTCAATATTTTGAATTTCTAAAGAATAAATATTTAAAGTGACTTTAGGAAAAAAATGATGTACTAAAGAAAACGTAGACCCACAGCTAGTTCATTGTACAGATGAAATGAGGCAAACAGAATTAAGTGACTTGCTCAGGGTCACACAGCTAGTAAGTGTGTGAGGCCAAATTCAGACTCAGAAAGATGAGTCTTCCTGACTCCACAGGCAGACACTCTATGCACTATGGGACTATGTAGTTGCCAAGGGGCAGTACCTTTGCCAAGAAAACCCCAAATGGCATCAGTGAGAGTCAGACATGACTGAAAGACGACTGAACAACAAATTGTAGATGTCATTAATATTGCTACCATCCTCCATTCCATATTACTACAACCCATGGTCAAAACCTTTGAATCATCTATGAGTCTCCTCTCTCTGGGACAGCTGCTGAGTCCTATCAATTTATCCTCCACATCTGTCCCCTTCTTGACTGCCATCACCTGGAATGCTCTCCTTCAACCCTTGGCCTCTTGGGCTTCCCTTACTTCCTCCCAATCAGAATAAATGCCACCTTCTGCAGGCTTTTTCCAGTTCTTCTCCCTGCTCTTTAGCCCAGCCTCCTAGAAGCCAGTGTCTGCCCTCTGATACCACCTTCCATCTGATCTCTCTCTATCTTCAATGTACACGTTGTTTGCCAGTTGTCTCTTCCATCAGGTCATGAGCTCCTCGAGGGCAGGGACCATGTTCTTACCTTTGTTTGCAAGCTGAGCACTTGACACAGTGCTTGGAATACAGGAAGCACTAAAATGCTTGATGAATGATTGGGTGAGCCCAGCTAGACTACTTGCTCTCTCCTAGATGTGTGTCTTTGCTTGCCTCCTTGCTCTCATCTTGACTGGGAGATTGGTCTTTTTCTCAAAGTCCAGTGTAAGGTCTGTTTTCTCCATGAAGCAAGCCCTCCCTGACTGACTCTGGCCTCTGCATTGTTATCTCCTTTGGGGTTCTATCTTTAGATGAGCAGCTCTTTGAAGGGGATCCCATGCCATCTCTCAGAGCCTAGTACAGAGCCTTAAATGCTGTAGTCATTTGAATATTTGTTGAATTGAATTAGGTTGTTGAATGCATGAAACCCAGGCATATTTTGGTGAGCCATTTTTAGAGAACACAGAGCTTTCCAATGGAAGGGTTCATCCTTGCTTAGAACAAAATGCTTTTTTCTATTCTGCATAATTCATAGGCCTGGATGCTGCCATATGATATTCCTCATATAACAATAAAGCAATATCTCAACCTGGACAGAAGTAAGGCTATCCCATTTCACTGACAAAAGCACTGATCAGGTATTTTCTACTAAATTGATGCTGACTTATATTTGACCATGAATCCAATCCAATCTAATGCGACACATACTTATTAAACAATTATTTTTGACCAGAAGGCAGCTAGGTGACACATTGGGTGGAGTGCCAGGTCTGGTGTCAGGAAAACCCAAGTTCAAATCCAGTCTAAGACTTCTACTAGCTCTGTGATGCCGAGTGAGTTACTTAACTCTGCCTCAGTTTCCTCATCTGTAAAATGAACTGGAGAAGGAAATGCAAACCACTCCAATATTTTTGTCAAGAAAACCCCAAAGAGTTGAAGGTGATGAGACAAGTAACTGAATTGAATTCTTCACCAGATACTATATGAAGTTCTGGGAATAAAAGAGAGAAACACAACCATCTCTACCCACAAGCCCACAATCTACTGGGTTAAGATAACATACAAATACTTCATATTTGTGCATTTAGTAATTGGAAGAATCATAGTGTAGAACATGGAGCTCAGTCTTTGGACTTCCCCTTTTACCAGCATGTCAGGTCCCCAGAGCTTGGCTATTTCTCACTTCAAGGTTCTGGGGGAACCTGAGGAACAAGGAGGTAATTTTTCTGGTTTTATTTATAGTATATGAATCTCCATCAATGTGCTTACCCCCATGACTGCTAATTGATATCAGTTAGGCAGCCAGACTTAGTTAACTTTTAGTAAGGGCATTTACTAAGCAAGTATAGTAAGAAAAGTTGGTTCAAAATATCATCTCAACAGTACATGGAGAGACTGGGAAATGGGCTGAAGATTAGAGAGTATATATGGCATTGGGGTAACTTGGAGCACCTTTATCCTCCTCCAAGTGGTTCTTTCTCAGGGCTTGAAATAGCTTCTATCACTAAATTGCCAAATGCTCAAATAATGTCTGAATGTGCCCTGATTTCTGGTTTTGTACCAGCCCCATAGAGGTTAGCCAAGGCTCCTCAATCTATCTGAATACACTCCCAGAGAAACCTTGTTCTATTTCATCCAGTGACTTTCAAGGACTTCCAAATTGACCAAGGAGTCTGCACTTAGTCTAAACCCTTTGACTGACTGTTCATGAGAAGTGCTCTCGTTTTATTAGTTATTTGAAGTAGGGTGGGAGGGAGTGATTCACTGATTAATTCAATCCATCCCACTTTTATGATAAGATCAAAGGTTTAGAGTTGGTAAGGACCTTAGTGATCATCCAGTCTATCTCCCTCTTTTTATTGATATGGAAACTGATGAGAAAGAATAAGGGAAGGGAACCAGCATTTAGTAAGCCCTACTTTGTGCTAGCCTACATGCTAAATACTTAATAGATATTATCTCAGCTAATCCCTCACTTCAATCCTAAGAGGTAGGTTCTATAATTATCCTAATTTTACAGTTGAGGAAGTTGAGGCAGACAGAAGTTAAATGACTTGTCTGAGGTCACAAAGCTAGTCAATATCTGCTATTGAATGTGAACTTAGGAGAAGTGATTTGTATAGGAACACAGACTAGTCCTCTTCTAAATACAATATTTTTTAAAACATTCTATCTTCTGTCTTTTATCTCTGCGTATCTTTCCACTCTATCTGTCTTCCATCTTCTGTGCTGGTAAGTTCCACGCCATTGCCTCAGACTTTGATCTCTTCCTGCCCAGGGTCCATCTTCCATAGTTTCTTCTTTCTTTGCCCCCCTCTTCCCCTCAGTCTCCTTCTACTTCTCTCCATTTTCTGATCTAGCATCTTCGCCATCCAGTATATGCTCCATCTTGCATCCACTGAAGTGACATTTCCAGAAATAATGGTAATGGTGTTTGAAATGTGGATAGTTAAATAAATGTAACTCTTTTCTGTCCTAAGAGATATGAAAAAGGTGAAGTGTTCTGGAGGTGGAAAGAGTATCAGGTTTGGTAATCCAGAACTTGAGTTCAAATTCTGGTTTTGTAAGTCATTTCCCTTCTCTGACCTCAGTTTTCCTCACTTGTAAAATGAAATGGGATTATTTTTTGTCTGGTATTTTATTTTTCCTCAATTACATGTAAAAGCAATTTTAAACATTTGTTTTTAAGCTTTGAGTTCCAAATTCTCTCCCTTCCTCCCTCCCCTGTCCCTTTATTGAGAAGGAAAGCATTTCAATACAGGTAATATATGGGTAGTCATGCAAAGTATATTTCCATGCAGTCATGTTGTAAAAGAAAACAGACAAAAAAGAAAAATAAAGAATGTTTAAAAAGTATGCTTCAATCTGTACTAAGATATCATCAGTTTTTTCTCTGGGAATGGATGCCATTTTTCATCTTAAGTCCTTCAGAGTTGTCTTGACTCATTGTATTGCTGAAAATATCTAAGTCATTCACAGCTGATCATCTTAACATATTGCTGTTACTTTGTACATAGTGCATGTCACCGTGCATCAGCTTCTGTAAGTGTTTCCAGGTTTTTCTGAGAGCATCCTGCTCATCATTTCTAAAAGCAAAATAATATTCTATCACAATCGCATACCACAATTTGTTCAGCCATTACCCAATTGATGGGCATCCCCACAATTTCCAAATTTTTGCCATCAGAAAAGAGCTGCTATGAATATTTTTGCACATATATGTCTTTTTCCTTTGTGTTTTTATCTCTTTTTGGCTACAGACCTACTTCCTGATTTCTCTTCAGAATGATAGAATCAGTTCACAACTCCACCATCAAAGTCTCATTTTTCCCACATCCCCTCCAACATTGGTCACTTTCCTTTTTTGTCTTATTAAGTCTAATAGGTATGAGGTGGTATGCAGGATGATTTTTCAGGTCTGTTCCAGCTCTGTCAAGTTGTGTCCCTGGTGATTGGAGAGGGTTTGGAAGAGATGGCCTCCAAGCCCCGTTCTAGCCCAGGAGCTATGCAATATTATAATTTTTGAGCAGGGATGAATGCAGCCTGCAAATTGAGCAGCTGAAAGTAGAGAATGGGGGGCCTTTCAACCATTCTGTAATGTTTATGAGAAGAGAAATCTGTGTAAGTTAGGACACTTTCATTGAGACCAAAGCAAAGTCTTCTGACATTGCAGAAAAAAATTTTTTTAACCTTAAGGCTCCTAAATTTCCAAGGAGGGAAAAAATCTTCTAATGGTGAACAATACAGGCTTGAGGAACAGTGAGTTCCAAACTGTCTGCTGCTTTTCAGCCTGGCTTGTGTGCAGTTTATGTCAAAACACTTCAGCAAAGAAATACAAATACAGACTAATGTTTGAGTTCTTTTGTTGTGTTGAACTGGAGCCAGCAAAAGTATTTATATATAAATCCACTTGTGAAATGCATAACCCTCTCAATGTGACTTCTATGTCTGAGGCTTAAAGAGAATTTCAGCTGATTGACAGAAACTACAGTTCTCGCACAATGTTGGGTGGCATTGCTGTGCTCATGGGGAGAATCCGCCATTCACTCTCCTCATTGAAATGACTTTGTGCTAATTAAGTGGGAGTGCATTTGAGCTGAGCCTGTAACTGACCTACTATGTGCATGACAAAACATCATCCAGTCTTGGGCCTGTTTTTCTCTTTCTCTTTATGGGAGAAGAGAAAAACAAATTCCCCCATTCCAAAAAACATGCTGATAAAATCTAGTTAGCGAGATCCTGTGCAAAATAGACAGCAAAGTCATGTCACTTTCGGAGCTCCTAAGCTAAGGTTTCCTGTTTTTTGTTTTTTTTTTAATTTTTCTATTTTGAGAGAAATATACTTCTAATTTGCCTTTCATTTCATAGGAAAGAAACCAGACTCACTTGCTGCATTGCTAAGGGCAATATGAGCTTGAAGTCAGGATGATGAAGACTCCAATCCTGCCTCTGACTGCTGTTTACTGTGTGAACGACCATAGGCAAACTTCCTAACTTCTCAGCCTCAGTGTTACTTATCTGACAAATGGGAATATTAGTACCCCCAGCAGTTCCCTCACAGGGTAGTCATGAAACTCAAGTGAGAGGATGTAAGCCAAGTGTTTGGGAAACTTTGAAGTGCTACATAATTGTCTGCTTTGATTATTTCTTGACTTTGAGCTCCTGGGGTTAGTATTACTATAAACGAACACCAGCACATTCAATTTCTTCGAGGCCAGGGAGAGAAAGTATTGATGCATTTTTTATCAGCTGATTCTTCTTGCCTCCGACCCTTATCAGTCAGGCTCTCTATTTCTGCTTCTTCATTTGCAAAATTAGGATAACAGCTTCACCAACACCATAGAAATGTTGCAAAGGTGTAGTAAGAAAATTTATATAAAGCACTTCACAAACCTTAAAGTGAAACATGAAAGCAAGCAAATTATTATTATTTTCAATTGTAATAGTAGCAGCTATCATTATTGGTTTTGATGACTGATAATAGTTATAGATCTGTAGAACCTCACCGTTTACTTTTGCTAGACATAAGAAATTCCACAATGAATGAGAGCTGGAAGGGAGGATCATGAGAATATAGATCTGGGAGACCATCTAATCCAATCCCTTCATTTTATAAGTGAGGAAACTGACACCCACAAATTTAAGTGACTTTACCAAGGTCAAGGGATAGTATAAACCAGAGGCAGTATTTGAATTCAAGTACTCCAGTCAGTGTTCCTCACATTGTAGACCAATAATATGTCCAGAGCATCTCAGAGGAACATTTTGTGAGAAGGTATGATTGCCTATTTTCATACCAATCTTGAGAAGCTGTGTAGAGGAGCAGGAGTGTTGGACATGGAGTCAACAAGAAATTGCTTCAAATGCTTTCTTTGATTGCAGATTATGTGACTATTGGGAAATCATTTACATGCTTTCAGCTTCAGTTTCCTCATCTCTAAAATAGGAAGATAAAAGTACCTAGCTTGTGAGGTTGCTTTTAGGCTCAAATGTAAAGCACTGCAAACTCTAAAGCATTACATATGAGCCACTTGTTAAGAGTTATACTCTAAGCTTTCCCCTTGGCAAATTATCACAGACCTATCATCTATAAATTGATTTAAAACCTCCTTGAACTTCTAAAATATTTTCCATCAATACTATCCTTTTGGGCTAACAATTTCCTTAAGTTGGTCATACATACACACATATGTATATATACATCTGTACACGCAAATATACATATATATTTCCATTCTTTTATCCTAAAGCTTTTCCCTTTGGATTAATTTCATAAATTTCAAACACTACCAATGATCAGTTCTAATTTTTCTTGACTAAAGAATACTAATTATTAAACTATGTATTGATTTTAGAAGAGTCTGAATTATGAGTGATCCAAAGAAAATGGAAAAACTCATGGGGGTGGTGGTACAAAGGGGCTAACAATGAGCTATGATATTTTTGGTCAAAGACATCACCTAGGATGTGTATGATTGGGAAAGAAAGTGGGCTGGTGATATAAGGGGGGGAGAGAGACAGAGAGACAGAGAGAGAGAGGGAGAGAGAAAGAGAGAGGGAGAGAGAGAGACAGACAGACTGAGGAACATTTTCAGTACTGCACTGATAGTCACAAGACATTGCAAAAAGCACAGGAATACCTCTAATGTGTTGGGTATGTTATTTTCTTTCAAGATGTATAAAAGAGCATGGACAAGACTCACGGGATCAGAAGTCAGAAAAGAGCTGTGATCTGCATCTGTGAGGGATTAGTCACACCAATCCATGTAAGTATTGATATATTTTCATAAGAAGCCCCTCCCATCTCTTTGTCTCATTTGTTCTCTGGATCAGATTGGCTCCATTATGTCTTTCTGGAAGTTCTAGAATTATAATTTACATCTTGCATGGCATGTCTTGGATTATTAGAGGGGTAATGAATGAACAAATGAATGGAAAAGCATTAATTCATTCAGCCCTTACTGAGCATCAGGAACTGTACCAAGTTGGGGAAAATACACATACAAGGCCAAAGACAGGCTCTGCCTTTAAGGAACTTAGGTTCTAAAAGAGAGAGACAATAGAGAGGGGAGCAGAAACCAAGAAGGCATAATTAATTTGGTAAGTAGTGAGCCACAGAGGAATAGATCGACATGCCTTTTCTAGGAGCAATGATGCAATTGATTTGGTTACACAACTGGAAAAGAGAGTGGAGAACATAGGAGGTAAATGCAACAGGGCATGGTGGCTGGGGAGATGTCCAGAGAGTGAAGTCAAGTCCCAGGGTGAGAGTTATAGTCATAAAAAGGTTAAGTCCTCCAGGGCTTAGTTTCTGGGTTGGGTATGACAATGTTTCCCTCCCATTACCCAGATGACAACAGAATGCCACTGGGGCCAAAATGTATCAGCTGAGACATTCATTGATCGTTTGACCAACTGATTATATGATTGCTGAATTGCATGGATCTCACATCCCTTTCTGTAAAATTCTGGTTGCACAGCTGAGTATTCTCTGTTTATGTGTTTATTGGGGAGAATCTTAACCCCAAAGACTTCTGATTGCTCCTTGTAGAAACTATGCTGCTTTTTTCCCCAGTTTGTTTATAGGTATCTATACTTCATTTTAGGTTTCTTTTTTATTTATTTTAGGAAGTAAGACCATGAAGTAAAGAGATTCATTCCATAGGCCATTTAGGAAACCAACGTCATGACTATAGAGTCCCAGTCCATATAATCAGGTACAGAAGAGTCAGAGGCCTGCATTTCCCTGGATTATTTCTAAGGCCCCTCCCTATGCACAGGTACTATATCAAATCTACATGTGACCTGGGTTGACAGTATTTTTGTGAAGGAATAGGAAGAATGAAAAAATTACCAACGCTTGCCATTATTTATCCATCTAATCTGCATGATAATCTGCAAATACAGGATACTAGTTGTCTTGAGTATTTCCTTAACATGAATTGCTCCTCACTATGTGAATGGTATCTCTACTAAATTTCTCTTCTCATGTCTCATGGTGGTATGGTAGTGACTTGGCATTCTTAAAAGCTGAGTTAAAAAAATGCAAACTCTTGAAGGTCTGACCAAGGTGGAAAAGTTTTGAATATGGGCCCAGTTGTAAAATGAAGATTTGTTATCTTAGAACCAGGCTGATTCCCTTTGAAGAGAGGCTTATAATCAGGTTGACTACAGGATCACAATAATTTTGGGCCATAGCAGTTCACAAGGACAATCTACTGGGAGTTAGCAGTGTTGTGATCTTGTTTGGTGAAAGAAGGATCTACATTGATGAAATCATGAATCCTTGAAATATTAAATGGAATCCTTTAGTTGAGAGACTGATTTTTCTCAACAAAAGGCTATGATTTGTTCTTACGATGGAATATACTATTTCCCTTCTAAAATTTACACCTCAATATTCCATGGGATCTATGATCTCATCAATGTGGGTACTCAGTCCAACGATGCATGTTGCCCATGTCCTTCCCCCACTGCCATAAATCCTCTATGGAAGACACACTCAGTAGGTTAATCACTAAATAACTGGATGATAAAGCAAATGACATACTGTTTTTACTGAGAGACCACAAGATCTATAAAGCTATCAGTATCCAAAGCAAACTAAACAAAGGCTTAGTTTTAATGCCAAGATTGACAACATCCTAATAACTCAGGCATAAAAATAAGCACTAGCCCAAATGTTCAGAGTCTAAAGGAAATTAAAGTAATAATTTTGAATTTATGAAATTGAAAAGCTTTTGCAATAATAAAATTAATGCAGCTAGGATTAGAAGGTAAACCAAACTGGAGGAAAACCTTTGCCTCAAAGATCTCTGAGAAAAGCCTGACCTCCAAGATGAATAGGGAATTAACACAAATATATAAGACCAAGATCCATTTTCCAATAGACAGGTGGTGTAAGTTAGTCAATAAACATTTATTAAGAACCTATTATGTTTCAGGGCTAAGTGCTGGGAATACAAAGAAAGATGAAAGGTAGTCCCTGCGCTTAAGAAATCTAAAGGGAGAAAAGGCATGAAAACATCTATGAACATATAAGATATACACCGAGTCAGTGGAGATACTCGACAGTGGGTTTTGAAAGGACAGGAAAAATATATTTCAAAAGAATTGCAAACTATTAAGAAATATGAAAGACTGCTCCCAAGCATTAATAAAAGAATAAATGCAATCTAAAACAACTTTGAGCTTTAGCTTAGAACCAGAAAATTGGTGATGATGACAAAATCTAGATATAGTTAAAGGGACAGAGGGAAGATAGATATTATGCTTCTTTCACATTTATGAATTGGTCCAAGTCATTCTGGTAGATAATTTGGAATTATATGAAAACTGTCTATACTCAAGCCAGAGATCTCCAAAGAGATTAAAGATAGGAAAAGAGTTTACATATATATGTGTTTGTATGTATATGTAATGTATGCATATACACATATGTAGATATATATATATTTATATACACATACATAGGTAAATAATTTATCATGGTGTCCCTAGTATACTTATTATATATAGGTATAATCTACAATAAATTACATACATGCCCTCCAAAATATTCATAATAACACTTTTTGTTATAGCAAAGAAACAAGCTTATAAGCACAGGATGCCCATGATTTGGTGACTTTAACAAATTATGATACATGGGTGTAATGGAAACCTTCCTCAACCCTTCTTAATTCTAACATCTTCTTTCTATAATTCCATATATATATAACTTGCTTTGTGTATGTGCATACATATATATATATATATATATAGATAGATAGATAGATGGATAGATGGATAGATACAGATATTTCCATGTAATTTCCCCCACCTTTAGATTGTAAACATCTTGAGGGCAAAGATTGTCTTTTGCCTCTTTTTGTATTCTCAATGCTTAGAAAGGTGGCCGGCACATAGTAGGTACTTAATATATGTTTATTGATTGATTGGAATATTATTGTGCCATAAGAAAATATAAATATAGATAAAGGAAGATTTGTATGAACTGATGCAGTAAAGAAAATGGAACTAGAAAAATTATCTATACAATGATTACATTAATGAAAGTGAAAACAGCAGTAAAAGATGATTTAGATCAAATGCAATGGCTAACATTATTTTCAGAGGACAGATGATGATTTTGACACCTCCTATCTCTCATTTGGGATGGGAGTTGGGGTGAGAAACCAAAATGTCATGTATGGTGATGGGCAAATCCCTCTGTAAGCCAGTTTTTTTGTTATGAGAGTAATGGGCACAGAGCAGGGGTAGTATATCGGGAAAGACCAAGGGTGCTAAAAAAGTGTTAATATTTTCTAAAAGGAAGAATAGTCAAGAAAATTAGCTCCTCTGCAAAGCAGGTTGTTGCCATTCAAAATAGGGCTTTAGTAAATTGCTCTATGCGTCTGAAATTTATCTCACCTGTCAAGAGAGAATACTAATACCTACTCTACCTGCTTCTGAGGATTGTTGTAAGGGCACAATGAATCTATGATTCATCGATGTAGGTACTCTCTTTAATAATGCAGGCTCCAACTCTTCCTGGTCTGTACATTCTGTGCAGCGTATGTCCAAGCCCTTCCTCTACATCAATTTAGTCACCCATTGAGGGTCTACTCAGGGGGCTTCTTTATTTGCTAGATGCCAAAGAAATGTTCAAATAAAAAACCCTTGGAAGCGTCGAGGAAGGAAATTGAGTGGGATTGGTGAATGTGGCAAAAGTAATAGAGGAGTTAACCTAAGAGAGTCTGAAAAATGTTGGAAAGACTCTAAAGTCCTTCACCATCACTTCAAGAGGATTTCCACTTCTGTAGAGCACAAGTAATAGCTTACAGCTAGCTCCTACATGCTATAAAAATCTCACTATGCTACTAACTGTGAAATGTGGCCTATTTATCACTTCTTTAAAAACAATACACTGTGTTCCACTTTTGTTTGATTCTATTAACTATGCAGAGGCTTTGCTGGGGTGAAATATATCTTCTGCAGGTTGGGTTCCACACTCATATTATTTTGTAAACAGGATTTCTACCAGGAATGAATACTTAGTTTTGTGTAGATGCTGATGATGAGGGCCACTTTCCTCTAAATTTTGCATATCTAGTTATTCTGAGATTCTCCCCCTCCATCCCATTTTGTTGGAAAGAAGCAGCTGGTGTCACCTTCTATGGAGTTATCTTAGTCCTGTATCTGCCCTTTATCCTTGTCTCTGTTAAATAAGAGCACAGCGGGAGTAAAGACACATTGGAAGTTTTTGCTGCTACACAATTCTTATCTTGGTCTTGCTTTGGAACACCCTGTGCATCAAGACTTATAGTGACATAAAAGAGGAGGCCTTCAAAGCAGAGGGTTTAACTGCCCAAACACAGGACCATAAACAAGGAAGCTAAAGAACCAGCAATGGCAGCTTCCTGACAGACTTATATTTGTAAGCCTGTTCTCTTCCAGTCCATGGCATAAACACTTAGGCAAAAATGCTATTAGTAATAAGTTCCCAATCAATCTGTGAAGACTTAGGAGATGCAAAGTGGTGCCAGTGCTTTGGACTTCCTTTCATATCTCATGATTTAATTAGTCTTTGGGTACAATATTCGTGGGAATATCTGGTATATATTGGACCTTTTTGTGGCTGAGTTTAGACATGTTATTGTCTATTTTTTTATATCCAAGAGCTTTTCATGGGCCACTGGTGGGAGTGTGCTAGGGTCAAAGGAGTGGTCAAAGAAATTACAAGGATTCCTCTATGGAATTTTAGTCCCATTTGAATAACCCAGTTAGTATCTACAATAAAGCAAATTTTATCTTAGAAGCTTTATCAAAGAGGCAGACGAAAACAATAAAAAAAGGCTAGATTTTAGACTCAGGAGATCAAAGTCGAAGTCCTGGCCCTGTTACTTCCCAATTTTTTTAATATTTATTTTATTTTTAATTTATGGTAAAAGAAGAATTTCCATTATATAGCATAATAGCAAAGATGATTATTGCACATGAAACTGCAGATCTGTTATGTACAAGTTGCTATTTCTTTTAAATATGTAACATTCATCAGGTAAATTTCTTCTGTTTTCTTTCTCCTCATGCCCCTCACATCTACCCTCGAGATGGCTACCGTTAGACACAACTAAGTATATAGTTTCACATTGCAACTTTTCCCATAATAGTTTTGCTAAAGAGGGTGAACATAGGAAATGGGAATTTTTTTGGAATTTTGTGGAAGTCACAGATGACATGCAAAGGCTAGCAGATGACACAGAACCTATGACCAAATATTTAATCTAAATTTTACAATATGCTACCATGAATACCCCATAAAAAAAGAAAACAAATTCAAATGTCTTCTCTGGTACAAAGGGAGGGGCCAAAATTTTCCATGGATTTTCCAGATCTGCTGTGGAATGGATAACTGTAAAACTGTTGTTTGACCTTGGATGATGCATTTCACTGCATCTGAACCTCAATTTCTTCATTTATAAAACAAAGATAGTAGTATTTGACCTCTATCCCTCACAAGACTGTCATGAGGGGAAAAGGAGATAATATATGCAATGTGCTTTGTACTCCAGGAACTGCCATATAAATGTACAATGTTCTTTATCTAGTGTGCATAATTCACGCAAATTCTATACCATTACCTACCGCCCATCAGTTTCAAATAGTGAAATAATGTCAGGAGAGAAATAGACTATGTGACACAGGTAAAAGAGAAGAGAGATGGTTTTAGATAAGACTGGAAGATTTGTCTTCAACAGTGGCAGTGACAGTCAAAATCAGCAGAATTCGGAGGTGATTATTTTGATTTGTGTGAGACATGAAAAATCATTTTCATGCTGAACATCAGGAGAGAAGATGTCGCTTTCCATAGGAAAGTAAAACTGAGCTCAGACAGGAGTATATCTATAATATAAAGAACTCCATGAAAAACAAGACAGAAAATGGCCATGATAACTGTGCTCCCAATAAAAAACGATAATGATTATTCACTGAGGGGGTGAGGGATGGTAATGGCAAAATCAGCCATTAGGTACTCAGTCAGCAGCACTGCTCATGTAGCACCATTCCTGACCAAGGAAAGTATGATCCAGACAAAAAAAAGGGGGGTAGGTGGGAGGAATTATTAGCTGGAGATAATGATCAGCAGCTCTGTCAGAGCAGTCATCCACTTAGCCAATGGAATGCAAGCTGGAAAAATGGATGATGAAGTATGGCCAGCAAGAGAATAAGAAACATTATACAATTCGAAATAGTACCTTCCTTCAGAGAAGGCAGACCCCCGTTCCCTGAAAACAAACATGCATTGTCTGCCCTGGCACCTTTCAGACAAGTGCTTTGTAGAACATGGGTTTGAATTACTTTCTGAGCACTGGGTTAGCCAGTATTTGTCTATGTTACAAAGTGTATTAGAGTGCTTTGTTCTCCACTGGCTACCATTACCATAAATAGGTGAAATGTACAAATGCTAGCAGCTCTACAAATCTCTTAAAAATTTCCAATATATGTTGAGAATCCCAGTGAAAAAGGTGAATATTTTTCCCCATGTGTTTTGATAAAATAGCATTGACAGAAGGAAAAAAAAAAGAATGATGGCATTCTAAAATGGGCTTTATCTTACAATGTGGTATATATTGGGTGGGGTGGAGGTGGCAAGGGAAGAAAATTAGAAGACCAGATTGCAAGCTATGTCATATTGAATAGTATCATATTTGAGGGGAAAACTGATAGAATGATCTCTTTGACACTCTTGAGGGAAGGTGAACCAAATTTCCCTACTTAGTGCTTTGACTATGACCGGTGCTTAATGCTTTGTAGAAGGGTTAGGACCCCCATTGTGCCTCTAAATTGTGCAGTAGTACCCCTTGGGGAGAAATGTCTTTCTGACCCCAGCTTGCAATCAATTAACGCCATGAAGCATGGGAATTTACAGCTCTTATATTTTATTTTATCTCAGCTAGGGAAAATCTAGGAAATGCCAATGCTATAATGAAGAATATGGATGCTATCTGATCAGCTGGCCCAAAGATTCCTTTTATTGTTCTGTATTGTGAGGGCATCACCAAATGACACTGTCTCCAAAGTTAATGCTGTGTGGTTTTCTTTTTTTTTACACAAACTTCCAGTGTCTAACTTTTTAATTCTTGCCATAACACCAGCTGGCTTGTAATTAACCGCTGGCATCATCAATATCTCGTCAAAGTTAATGAGTTTTTAACATAATTTTTAACTGCTCTGAAGAGGTTACAGAATTAAAAGAACAAGAATAATGTATATATTTATTCGCAGACAAACAGATGAATGAGTATTAAAGGGCCTACTTTTTAAACCACCAGAGCTAAGAATTTCAGCTGGGACCAACAACCTACTGGTCTTTACCAGGTCCTTACCAGGTAGTATTTTACTTTTCAGGCCATGTCATAGAGATTGGAAGGTTGAACTGCTCTGCCATACAGCATGCACTTCAGCATTTCCAGGGAAGCGCTAACTTGCACCTTATTTGGAATTACCTGCCCTTTCCAGAGATTCAGAAGCAGAGGGAAAAATGTTTAAAGCTTTGGCATTTTCATTCACCACCAATGCCATTTGTAGTGGCAGAACAGCATTCCATTCATTGCCTTAAGGATGTTTTCAACTCAACATTAAATGGTACATTTAATCAGAGGACTCTGAGTTCTTCAGTTTAGTCTCTCCCCTCTTTCCTTGGCTTTTTACTCCATGTAGTACCAAATAGTGCCATAGGAAAGGAAAATAATTGTTCTAAGGAGGTAAATATGAAACCTGAGCATGACCATCAAACATTCAGAATTTTTGTAGTCTTTGTTCATGGTGAAAACTTCAATAATCTAAACATGTTAGGTGACCACAGACAGTATTTAAAAGTAAACTTACCAAAATTGATTTAAAGTGATGTTACCCCACCATAAACAATATTCTTGATTTGAACCTCATGACAAATGGAAAAAAATGAAAAAAAAAACCCTGAATTTTGAAGTTGGAAGGGAGCTTAGTGCCTATCTAAGCTTACAGCTGAAAAAAATCACCATTATAACCTGCACAACATATGGTAATCCAACCTTGGCTTGAAGACCTCTAATGAGGGCCAACCTACTACCTCCTGGGACAACCCATTTTACTTTTATAAAGCTGTAATTGTTGGGAAGATTTTCCTCTTATCAAATCTAAATTTGCCTCTGTAATTTCCACCCTTTGCTCCTGGTTCTCCTTTCTGGGACCAAGTAGAACAAATCGAATCCCTTTTCCATATGACAGATCTTCACACACTTAAAGACAGCAATCATGTCCCCTCAACTTTATTCAGAAAAATGAATATCATAGATTTTAGGCACCACATCTTATGACTGCTAGAATTAAGTCCACATCAATTGTCAGTAGAAAATGAATTCACCTTTCAATTGCCAGAAAGATGAAATGCAGAGTAATTTTTTTTCTCCCTGAATGAAGAAGAAACTAGTTTTATGAATGACAAATCATGACCCAGTGGGCCTGGAATCATGAAGGAAAATGACTAATGCTGTAATTCAAAACAACTGGAAACACTCTCATGGGGTTTAGAGATTGGTGATTTTGTTGAAATTTATATTTGTGTGCAGTAGTTGTATGGAATCTTTAATAAATATACCTCTAAATTCTACTTACTGAGAAATAGGTTGGCAGGGACTTGGCTACTTCATTCTCCAACTATCATGATTTTATAGGGACATGTTAAAAATGTGGCTTATTTGGGGTAGCTAGGTGGTACAGGAGGACCTGAGTTAAAATCCAGCCTCAGAAACTTACTGGCTATGTGTGACCCTGTGCAAGTCACTTAACCCCTATTGCCTCCAAAAGTAAAAAATAAAAATGTAACTTAAAGTGAAGACTAACCACGCAATTTATTTTTGAGGACTGAGCAATGTTTGTTCTGTCTGGTCCTGGAGAGATGAATTTTGAGTAGTGATTATAAGAAAGAGGCAGATTTTGACTCAGTATGAAGAAAAAAAGGAAATAAAAATCCTGAAATTGAGGAGTAGCTAGGTGGCATAGTGGATAGTGTACCAGCCCTGGAGTCAGGAGGACCTGAAATCAAATCTGGCCTTGGACATGACACTTACCACTGGGCAAGTCACTTAACCCTCATTGCCTTGTCTGCAGCCCAGTAGGTTCATGATAACTGGAAATCCTCAAGTTGAAAGCACTTGTTACAGTTGTAGAATTCCAAGCTTTCTTCAAAACTTTGCTCAAGCATCATCATCTACCTGAGGCTTTTTCTTGTTATCTCCAGCTGCTATGTTCTCCTCCCCCAAATTTCCTTGTATTGACTTAGCATGTATTTTATACTTACACATGAACATGCTGACTTTTTCAGTAGAATATAAACTCTTTAAGGAAAGGTACCATTTCACTCTTATTATGGTAATCTCAACACAGGGTCTGACACATAGTAATTGCTTATTGTATGCTTGTCCCCTTTCTCTTCGCCTTGTTGGTTGATGATTGATAGAGAGAATTAGTGCTTTGGGTAAGGGTTTTCTTACTGAGATATAGTATAGTAAAGCAGAAAGGGCACAGGGTAAGGAGTCAGAGGACCCATGATCTAACCCCAACTCTGCAACTTAATGTTCTTCTTTGATCTTGGGCAAGAGAGTTAACCATTCTGGACTTCGGTTTCCTCATCTGTAAAATAAAGAATTTGATTTTGGTAACTTCTAAGGTCCCTTCTAGATCTAAATCTTTAGGCTTATAAGATCTATTCTTATGGAACTTTTGATTAATGTAGAAATATTGCTATTATTAATAAAACAATAAATTATTGTTATTAAAAATAATGTCATACATTTTTAGTTTGCCCATATATGAGGACTATACATCATGATGATTTTCTCCTAATCACATGGATCCTTCATGAGTCCTTCAATCCAGGATAATATAGATGGAATGTTTTTGAGAGGAACACCTGTTCTTTGACACTTTTAAGGATCTAGGAGAAGACTCTGAATGCCTTCCTCAAAGACTGGCCTTCCTCGGATCAGAACTTTGTGGTTTAGCACTGCCTAAGGAAAACTTTGCTCTGCTCTCTTTACTAGAATGAAATTCATGAGACTTAGGGAGCTCATCATTTCACCCTTTTTTTTCAGTATCTGCCTCTAATCTACTATGTTATATAAACATCTCTTGTTATAACATGGATTCCTCTCATTGAGGTCTTGCCAGTGCTGGATCATGCTGGCTCAGTCATGTTTTCCTGTAAAAAACAACCGTGGGCTTCGTTATTTTATTGGTACCCAGTCATGCTAAGAACCCTGTATGTTGGGAAGAGGAACCAATATATTTATATTTCAAATAAGGCCTTCTTTTTCACTGCTCCCATTGCATCCTGGGCCAACTCCAGTCATCTTCATGAATATCTGGTCACTGGATCCAGATGGCTCAGGAGGAGAAAGTGAGACTGCTGACCTTACACAACGTTCCCTCATTCAAAACAAAGTCAAGTGCAAGTCATGTCATCATTTCTCTGATGTCATGGTCTTCTTCAAAAACAGAGGATAAACACAATCTTTTTCACCTATTGCTTAGAGGAGAAAAAGTCCAATAAGAATTGATGGATTGGGTGCAAAGTCATTCAGTTAGGAACCTTCGCCATAGTAGTTGGCATGAAGGCTGTTTAGATATAGAGGAGTTTCAAAATCAAGGAGACTTGGTTAATTTTTCCCACCCATTTCAGTTCCTACATTTTAGGCAATCATCCCTCCAAATGAGTAATTATATGGCAGTTTAGTATCCCCACAAGAGAGGGGAAAGGGAGAAAATCTACACACAAGGCTTTAATTCAGAAAATGAAAGTGGTCCCAAGAGATACAAAAAACAGGAAGGGAATATTTGTAGCATTTAAAAAACTTTTTAGTATTTGAAATTTCTGTAGAAAGTAGCAACTTATCCATAGCAATATATACATAAACGCATACACACATGTATTGTGTACATATACACAATACACACATGTATCTATATGTGTATACAGATACATGTTCACATATATATACATATATGTGTCTAGGTATATATAGTGTGTATATTTCTAGATATAGATATTTATATATCTCCATACACACATACATCCAGTTTTCACTTGGGTACAAATTAATTGGCCTAGATGATTTATAAGATTTGTCTCTTCTTAAAGCCTATGATTCAATACCATCAGGTTATATCCAGAAATTGAATAGTAACAGAGGAGAGGGAGTATCTGGACAATTAAGAAAAGAGGCCCTAAAGATGGACAGACATGATCCAGTTTGGAAATCTTGTATGGCAAAGTGCTGTGACATTCTCTTATACACATGATGCTCCAGAAGCAGGGATTTTGAAAGTTTATGTACCGTGGACCCCCATTTTGATAATCTGATGAAACTTAGAAACACTTTTCAGAGTCATATTTTAAAATGCAAAAAACAAAATTCATAGGATTCCAAAGGAAACTAATTATATTAAAATACCATAATCAAAATGTTAAAAAACGAAATAAAACACAAAGCTTGATAGACCTCAAGTTTAAGAATCCCTGCTTTAGAAATATAGGTCCACACAGGGGCACTCACAAAACTATGGAATTGGGGAAGACTGAGACCCATTCACTTCTAATTTAATCCAGTTGCATCCACCAGTTAATAAGGCTGTTACCAAGACAGAGAATGTTTCATCTTTTCATCTTTGTGGAAAATGTATCTGATACTATCAACCAAAACTATGCAATTTTTGACCACTGTTTTCAGCTTAAGACTAGCTGACCACTTGTTAGGAATGTAATAATGGAGATCAAGTCCTGCTTCTGATAAGGAGTTTGGGTTACATGACTCCTAAAGTTCCTTCCTCTATAGGGGTTCTGTGCTTCTAGGACTGTGGGAGAGTTTAACTTTTAAGGTATGGAACATTCTTTGACTTCCTTTTGGCTCACAGAAATTCGTGTCTTCTCTGTCTCCCATTTAAACATCTACACAACAGGACATTTTATGGGTTTCATTAGCTCTGAATGTTAGCTTGATACATCATCTAAAGGCTAGCCACATGTGCAATATACTTTTAGCAGAGAAGTTAGGAGGTCAGGGGAAAGTAGAATTATGGAAGAAAGAGGAGGGGATACAGGTCTCTTAGAGAAAAATATCACTGAACTCTCATGGGTTCAGTGGGCAAGAAAGAAAGCTAAGGCCCCAAATGGGCACCAGCACAAATTCTTGGTCCTTGCCACCAATTTTCAGAAAATGACCCCTTTGCCTTTGTTCTATAAAATGAACAGCATTTATTAATCACCAGTTATGTGCCAGAAACTCTTCTAAGCATTGGGGATTCCAGGACCAAAGTGAAAAGTCCTTGTCCTTGGAGTTGGCAACATAAGTCGGCAACTTGAGTAGAAGGGTTCTCCACTCCTTGATGCAGAGACTGCTGAGGTAGTAGTTATAGCTACATGCCTGAATTTCCTAGCAAAATTCAAATCTGTTATCATTTTCAGAAGAGTTGCTTCATGTTTCAAACGACTTCTTCCTTATTTGCCTGATCCCAAACCATTCACTGGCTTGAAATCAGCATATGGATCCATGACCTTTCATTAATGACCCCTGGACTGACCCCAGCACTGTTTCTGACACCCCCTTGGAGAGTGTTTATCATCTCTGCTAGTGTCTTATTGGTGAAGGACTAAGAGCCTTAGATGTAATTCTAGCTTAACTTCTGTGGACTTTGATATTTACCCACCAACTACTGCAGGCTCTGACAATTAATGTGGTCCTAGGGGATCCAAAAGACAAGAAAGAAATATTTGGAGGATTTTAAAAACTTCTCAATATTTGAAATATATGTAGCAAATATCAACTTAAATAATTTTATAATTATTTATATGTATAGATGCATATGCATATACAGACACATACATACCCAATATACATGTACATGTATATGTATACCAACTACCATTGGGTGGCAAATAAATTGGGTCAAATGTATGACTACCTATTTTCTAAGTCTATCATAGCCCAATGAAGAAGTTTTTTTTATATCATGTTCTCATCTCTTCTCTATTTAAAAAATTTTAAAATTAATTTTGCTAAATATTTCCCAATTCCATATAATAATTTTTAGCAATTCTGAGTTCCAAATTCTCTCCTTTCCTTCTGCACCTCCCTCCTCATTGAGAAGGAAAGTAATTTGATACTGATTATACATGTGAAGTAGAAAACACACAAAAAAATAGAACAATAAAAATGAAGGGAATAAAAAAAGGTATGCTTCAACGTACATTCAGAGTTCATCACTTACCTTTCTGGAGGGAGATAGCATTTTTATTTGATGGTTCCTTTGGAATTGTCTTGGGTCTTTGTTTTTATCAGAATAGCTAAGTTTTTCACCGTTGACCATTCTTACAATATTGTTGTTACTATGTACGTTATCCTGGTTCTGCTCACTTCACTTTGGATGAGTTCACGTATATCTTCCCAGATTTTTCTGAAACCGTCCTGTTCATCATTATTTCATGAAACAACATATCACAACTTGTTTAAGCAATTTCCCCATTGATGGCCATTTCCTCCATTTCCAGTTCTTTGCCACCACAGAAAGAGCTTCTATAAAATATATATATATTTTTGGTACAAATTAGTCCTTTTTCCCTTTTCTTTGATGTTGGGATACAAACCTAGTAGTGGTATTGCTGAGTCAATGGATATCCATAGTTTGATAGCCCCTTGAGCATAGTTCCAAATTGTTCTTCACAATGGATAGTTTAGTTCACAAATCCCCCAACAGTACATTAGTGTCCCAATTTTTCCATATCCCTTCCAGCATTTGTCACTTTCCTTTTCTGTCATGTTAGCCAATCAGATAGGTGTGAAATGGAACCTCAGAGTGGTTTTAATGTGCATTTCTCTAATCAGAAGTGATTTAGAACATTTTTTATATGACTATTTTCTATTTTGAATTCTTTTTCTGAAAACTGCCTGTTCATATTCTTTGACTACCAACTGGAAAATCGTTCTTATTTTTATAAATTTGGCTCAATTCCCTATATATTTGAGAAATGAGACCTTTATGAGAGAAATTTGCTGTAAGTCCCCCTTTTTCTGTTTTCTTTCTAATTTTGACAGCATTAGCTTTGTTTGTGCAAAAGCTTTTGAATTTCATGTAATCAAAATTATCCATTTTATAGCCTGTAATACTCTCTATCTCTTATTTGGTCATAAATTCTTTGCTTATCCATATATCTGACAGATGCATTTTTCTAATGCTGCCTTAATTTACTTATGATATCACCCTTTATGTCTAAATCAATTATCCATTTTGACCATATCTTGGTATATCGTGTGACATATTAACCTGTGCCTGGTTCCTGCCAAAATGTTTTTTGAGTTTTCCTAGCAATTTTTGTCAAATGTAGAATACCCCAAAAGCTGGGTCTTTGGATTTATCAAACACTAGATTACAGTTATCTTTTCCATATCATGGGGATTTGGAGTGCAACCCTGCCTTCCCCCATCCCATCAGGAAAATCTGTGTAAAATTTTGGGGCCTCCCTTTATACCAGAAAAGTCTGAGTTTTCCTTTTCCTTTTATGGGGTATTTGCAGTACTTTATTATAAAATTTGAGTTAAATATTTGGTCAGAGGCTCTGTGTCATCTACTGGTCTTCCTGTGTTGTCTGCAGCTTCTGCAAAACTCCCCCCGATTTTCACTTAATTTCTTATGCCAACCCACAACATAGTGAAACCATGATGGGGAAAGTTATGATACGAAAGGGATAACTGTACTATGGTCATTTACTACTATGTATTCTGTATCTAACCTATTTTACTGATCTACCACTCTACTTCTTAGGCACTACCAGATTGTTTTGATGATTACCACTTTGTAATATAGTTTGAAATCTGAACTGCTGTGCCAACTTCTTTCACATTTCTTTTCAATGATTGCCTTTATATTCTTGATTTTTTAAAAATAATATATAGAAATATTGCTGATCTATGCAGGGTTATTTTATATCCTGCAACTTTGCTGAAGTTGTTGATTATTTAAATTATTTTTTAGTTGATTCCCTAGGGTACTCTAAGTATACCATCATAACATCTGCAAAGACCGATAATTTTGTTTCCTCATTGCCTATTCTAATTCCTTCCAATTCTTTTCTTCCTCTTTTTTGCTAAAGCTAGCATTTCCAGTACCGTATTGAGTGATAGTGATGATAATGAACGTCCCTGCTTCACCCAATATTCTTGGGAAGGCTTCAAATTTATTTCCATTACAGATAATACTTGCTGATGATTTTAGATAGATACTACTTATCATTTTAAGAAAAGTTCTGTTGATTCCTATGCTTTCTAATGTTTTTTTTAAAATAGGAAAGGGTATTTTATTTTGTCAAATATTTCATCTGCATATATTATATGATCATTTGATTTTTATTATCATTATTGATATAGTCAATTATAGTTGGTCAATGATAAATATGTACACATCTATGTATACATTATATATGTGTGTATGTATACATAGAAACATAGATAGATAGGTAGGTAGATAGATAGATAGATAGATAGATAGATAGATAGATAGATAATCAGTGATAGTTTCCTCAATATTGAGCCAGCCCTGTATTCCTGAAATAAATCCCACCTGATCTTAGTGTATGATCTTTGTGATATGTTGATATTACCTCCTTGATAACATTTTACTTAAATTTTTTTGCATTGATTTTCATTAAGGAAACTGGTCTATAGTTTTCTTTTTCTGTTTTACTAATATACCAAAGTCATATTTTTGTTATAAAAAGAATTTGGTGGAACTCCTTTATATATTTTTTCAAACTGTTTATATAGTATTTGGATTAATTGCTAGGTAAATTTTTGGTAGAATTCACTTGTAATTCCACCTGGTCCTGAGGATTTTTTCTCAGATAAACTCATAGGTAGCTTGTTCAAAATTTCATTCTAAGATAAGGCTATTTAAGTGTTTGGTTTCCTTTTCTTTTAAACTGGGCATTTTATGTTTTTGAAAATATTCACCATTTCACTTAGATTGTCAGCATTTATTGACATATAATTGGGCAAAACAACTCCTAATAATTGATATAATTTCATCTTCAGTGTTGTTGCATTCATCTTTTTCATTTCTGATAATGGTAACTTGATTTTCATTCTTTTTTAAAAAATAAAATTAGTGAGTGGTTTGTATATTTTGTTTTTTCCCATAAAACCAGCTCCTGGTTTTCTTACTAATTCAATGGTGTTTTTTACTTTCAATTTTAGTAATCCTTGCTTTGACTTTCATGTTTTGATGTTTGCTGGGAATTTTTAATTTGTCCTTTTTCTAGAGTGTTTTTTTAGTTGCATGCCCAATTCATTGATTTGTTCTTTTTCCCTGATGTACACATTTAGTAATACAAATTTTCATTTAAATTCTGCTTTGGCTGCATCAGTATGTTGTCTCATTGCTGTTATTCTCTTCAACAAAATTGTTCATTCCTTCTATTTGTTCTTTGATCCATTCATTCTTTAAAATTAGATTTAGCATCCAAGAAACTATTTTAAAAATTTTGAATTTTTTATTTATTTTAATATTGTTTTCTCTTTAAATTTTGAATTCCAAATTTTCTCCCTCCCTCTTGCTCCTTCCCATAACCACTGAATAAACAAATAATATGATATCAATCATACACAAAGCATTTTCATATTAGCCATATTTCAAAAAAAGCAAGAAAAATGAATGAGAATATAATATTTCCATTTGCACTCACATGGTCTTGGTTCTCTCTCTGGGGGTGTATAATTTCTTTTCCATCAAGAATCCTTTGAAATTGTCTTGGATCATTGTATTGATTAGAGTAATGAAGTCTTCCATAGCTGATCATTATTACAACATTGCTGTTACTGAGCAGAGTGATCTCCCAGTTCCTTTCCCTTCAACTAGCACTCTATCCACTGTACTACCTAGCTTCCAAAGAAGGTAAACAATTTAATCTTACTGAGTCCCTTATGATTTCTCTTTCATTTTTCCCTTTTTATACTGTTCTTGAATCCTGTATTTCAAAGTCAGATTTCCCCCTTAGCTCTGGTCTTTTAATCAGGAAAGCTTGAAAGTTTTCTATTTCATAAAATATCCATTTTTTTCTCTTGAAGGATTATACTCAGTTTTGTTGGATAGGTTATTCTTGGTTGTAACCTCAGCTTTTTTGCCTTCCAGAATAATACATTTCAAGCTCTCTACTCCTTTAATGTGGTAGCTGCTAAATCTTGTGTGATCCTAACTGGATTAGCATGATACTTGGATAAATTTTTTCAGCTGCTTAAAGTATTTTTCTTTGACCTGGGAGTTATGGAATTTGGCTATAATATGCCTTGAAGATTTCATTTTGGGATCTCTTTCAAGTGTTGATAATTGAATTCTTTCCATTTTTATTTTACCTTCTGGTCTGAGGGTATTGGGGCAATTTCTTTGACAATTTCTTGAAATATGATGTCTAGGTTCTTTTTTTGTGATTAAGACTTTCAGACAGACCAATAATTGTTAAATTATGTCTCATTGGTCTGTTTTCCAGGTATTTTTTTACAGTGAAACATTTCACATTTTCTTCTAGTTTTCTATCCTTTTGACTTTGTTTTATTGTTTTGTGATGCTTCATGAAATCACTGGTTTCCACTTGCTCAGTTCTAATTTTTAAGGAATTATTTGCTTCACTAAGTTTTGTACTTCTCTCATCATTTGGTGAATTATGATTTTTAAGGAGTTATTTTCATCAGTGAATTTTTGTACCTCTTTTTCCTTTTGGACAATTCTGTTTTTCAAGGTGTTACTTTCTTCAGTATTTTCTTGTGCTTCTTACCAAGCTATTAATTGTTTTTTCATAATTTTCTTCCTTTGTCTTAATTTATCTAATTTTTACTCTACTATGCTTATCTGATTTTGAAAATAATTTTTTAGCTCTTGTATGATTCTTGTTCGGTTTGTAATCAATTCACATTTTTCTTTGAGGCTTTACTAGTAAATGTTTTTTATTTCATTGTCTTCTTCTGGGTTTATGTCTTAATCTTCCTTGTCATCATCATAGCTTTTTATTGTCAGATTCTTTTTTGTTGTTTTCTCATTTTCCCAACCTATTTCTCAGCCTGGAACTTTATGTTAGTATTGGACTCTGTTCCTGGCATTGAGGGTGGGGGAGGGAGGGCAAACAGGGAAGGGGCATTTCTCAAGTTTCAAGCTTTTTCAAACTGCTATTTTGAGAGCTAGTTCTGGGAGTTTGGAAGTTTTCTGTGCTTCCAAGATGGTATGATCTGGTGAGGGTTGTGGTTACTGCTTGCTTGGTCTGCACTCTTGTCCTTTCCCAGGAAGGGCTCCTGATCTTTTGGGATTGCAAACAATATTGCTCCTTGGGGCCTCTGATCTCTTGGGACTGGAAAAAATATTATTCCTCAGGATTCCTGATTCCTTGAGGCCAAAAGGAATACTATATATCAGGGCTTCAACTCCTTCCTGTCCAAAAGTGACCCTGCCCTGAAGTTTTGACCCCAAATGCGTATATAAAATGGAGTTGCCAAACAGCATCTTGTCCTATGTCCAGTGATGTCAAAGGGGTTCCCTGTGATATCTTTCCGATCACTTGCCATGTCTCTTTACCATCTCTGGCTTGAGAACTCCTGATGCTGCTGTTGCTCCTGGTGTCACTACCTAGACACGTTACTAGCGTTATACCCATATGGGCTCCAAGTCAGCCTCCTCCCCCACATCACAGATCTCTCTTTCTGACCTCCTTTGTTGTCTTAATCCAGAAAAATGTCTCACTGTCAAATTTGTTGGCTCTGCCACTACAAAATTTGATTTGAGACATTAATTTAAAGTTGTTTGGAGGGGTATATTGGGAAAGCTCAGCTGAGCACTTTATCTTGCCTTAGCTCTCCTTTCTTTTAAAATATTTTTACTCTTTGATTTTCCACTTCTTTCTCTTATGTTGTGATTATTTATGGTTGATATCTGAATATACTACTCTCATGCCATTTGGAGAGACCTTATCTTGACAATATTTTATTCGATTCAATAATTATTCCAGTTAATAGCTTTTTCTCAAATTCCTAAACTTTGATTTTTAAAATATTTTATGGTTTCATTCAATTTTATAATCTTATAATTTTATTTATCCTTGTCATATTCTGAAAAGGAAAACAGAGCAACATTGGCCACTTATTTTTATATTTTAGTCTTAAAATATAAATCAAAGCATTAAAAGTAAATTGTCATTAAAATAATATAACAGTAGGTCTACTTTTCCCATTTAAAAGATAGTGTAATATTTTGAATTCTTTTCGGTATATCCTAGCTTTATGATGAATTCCTAATCTTTCCCTTCTCCAGGGGAAATATACCTAGTCCTTCAGTTACTTTTCATATGCTATAGACTCAAAGACATCCACCATTCTTGTTGCCTTCCTCTAGGCACTCTCCATCATATCAGTATCGTCCTATAAACCACAGTGCTCTAGAGGGTCTCAATTCACCATTGTGGACACTGAATAAAACATCCTCTAATTACCCTTGTGACCTAATAAGCATAGATGGCCCCATAATGGCCAAAACTACAGCATAACATCTGGAACAAGCCCATAGCCTGGTCCCTGTAGGGTGGCTCTGAGGGTACCACAGTGAGGTGGTGTGATTGGGGGCAAATCATACAAAGAAGACCATTTGGGGGAAGTAGGGACTGAATACAGGGTTTTTCTGATAAAGTATAGATAGGAATATGTACCATGGAATGGGAGCTAAGGATTCAGATAGAAATGTGCCAGGAAAAAGGAGAAACAGGATTTAGAAGCTGTCATAATCAGTGGGATGAATTAGCAGGCCAAGATTTATGTCACCTTCAGAGGGTTCTCAAACATGGGCACTCACCTGTGCCTTTGTAGATCATCTATACCTGATACTGAGTGTAGTCAAGACAAGGGCAAAATATCATGCCATCTTCACAATAGTACTAAATGATGTAGACCATCATTTGGTCCACACACAAATAACTGAGGCATACCACTGACTCAGTGCCCAATGGTATGAACAAGGAATTAAGCCATCCACTCCAATAGCACCAAACAATGTGGATCAGGTACCATACTACTAACTCTGCCAAATGGTGTGGATGAGGGATAATACTGTCCATTCCAAAAGCTCCCACATCCATAGAAACTAATAAAAAACTGAGACTGGTGGCTTCTAGCTACAAATGTGTGTAGTCTGTCCAGAGATACATATATCTCATCAGTTTTCAAAGATTCTACAACAGGATAACAATGAACATGCAACTCTAGTGATTTGTGTTTCCACCATCAGCCCCTCAAGCTGTTTCCTTCCTCTTATTTATGGCCTTTCCATGTTATAGATCTTATAAATATAAAACGAACGAAGTGGTACAAATGAATGAGCTGCATTCCTCATGGCCCATTTCTGTCTCCTTCCCTGACACCGGAGCAAACAAAGAAGCAGCTCGCTGATTAAAAGGGAGACTGAGATCCTCTGGGTAGTCACTGTGCCTACGAGGCCAAATCATGAGCAGACAGGAGTGTTGATATTGGAGAAAATATTGATATTGAAGAAAATATTGAAGGCAGGAGGATCCACTTTCAGCAAAGGCGATTTCTAACAGTTTTTAGGTTGTCAACAGTTGACATTTTCCTAAACCAGAGATATAAAAACATCCAGAAATGTTTATCTTAAGGACCTACCTCAACCTTTTTCTACATTCCTTCAAATGACTGTCAAATTACCTTGAATATCTCCAGCGATAGGGAACTGTCAAGGCAGGTCACATTCTACTTTTTGAAGACTGTAAACATTAGGACATTCATTCTCCCTTTCATTCAATGTCTTGAGAAAAGGCATGCTTTTATTTTTTGTCTTTGTTTCTCTAGTTTCTAGCATGTAGTAGGTACTTAACAAATGTATGTTGATTCATAGCTTCCAAATCTGTCTTCTTGAGTCACACAGAGTAAATTTAATCACCCTTTCCAGTAACTGACTTTGATGTTTTGATGGTTCAGTGATCTGATTGATGTGGGCAATCCCTCCTGTATTGCAGATGGCTGCCTATTCATGCCTTATGACTCTTGCTCATTTTCCCTAACAGTGTCCAGAGGAAGTCCATCCAACATACTAGGAGACTTCTATATCTCCTGACATTTAATGGAAATCAGTGGATCATATGGGCTGCCCATTATTTCTTAGGTTCTGACCCACCTCCTTTTCCAGGCGTATGTATCTCTCTGATGAAATTTGTTATGCAATCCTTCATTGACAATAAGCCTCTTCCTATTAAAACCCTACAATATGGGTCCCACAACAACTTTACTTCTTCAGGGTGCTATTCCATGACTCACAACCATACACCAGTAATAGAAGAATATTCATATTAAAGAGATAGATCTTTGTTTTAAGGAAAAGTATAGAGTTAAAGTACTACATAATTTCCCAAATGCAATGCAGCTCTCTGCTCTCTGTCCTCTTCCTGGTCAATTTCAGACCCACTTTATATTTTATCAGTTGATCCATTAGTCCATTAGTGTATATATTCTGTTTCTCTTCCAATACACACATATGTATACATACATGTATGTATACATATGTGCACATAACCCATAAGTATACATACATGTATATACACATATACATATAGGTGTGTGCATATACATCCATATGTATACACATATATGTGTATGTGTGTTATCTTTGACAGATATACTATTTATCTAATTGTATATAATAATTATTCATCCAGTTGGTCATTCTTCTGTGGATAGTTAGGTCAAACTCTTTTCAGTGATTATTGATCTCATTTAGGAGGCTAAGTATTGGTCAAGGGAATTATATAATTACCCCAACGTGGTCCACAAATACTATAATATCAATTATATTTTCATCATAATTCATTTTGGCAAATATAACATACTAAATTAGTTTATCCTAGATGGTACCTAGAATTAGGAAATTTGAATTCAAATTCAGACTCAGATACTTATTAGCTGTGTGATCCTGGAAAAATCACTTAACCTTTGTTTGCCTCAGATTCTTCAATTGTAAATGGGGTAATAACAGCATTTTCCTCTCAGGGTTGTTATATCAATGAGATAATATTTGTAAAGCACTTAGCATGATAGGTAGAGCATAGTAGACACTTAATAAATTCTTCTTTCCCTTTTTCTCCAACTGTAAATTTTAAAAAAATGGAAATAATTTGAGAACGATTGTAATAATTTCAATAATTAAATTTAAATTTATCTTAAATGTTATGTTGTTTCTTTTTTAGTGAAATAATATTCCTTCATGATGAATAAATCCATAGTTATTTAGAAAAGAAAATTCACTGGAGTCACTGAGACTAACCAAGTAAAGACAATAGAGACAGTTTAAGTAGTAGAAATACAGATGCGAAAAATAAAAATCCCAAATTCAGAACATATGGACCATATATACTTATCGTTGGGAGAGCAAGTACTGTCATTGACAGAGTAGAAAGGCTTCTGTATTTGCTTTAAATAGATGCTGCGGATAGCATAATATATAATAAACAGAAAATGTATATCCATAATACATTGGCATGTCAAGACGATTTTTCTAGAGAAAATTAGATACTTTTAATAAGCAAAAATAATTTTTTAGAAAGGCAGACCTGTGACATACAAAAGATAGCTTGTATTATATCAGGTCACTTACAGAAATGCTGAGAAGAAAAAGTTTTGGTTGATAGGGGAAATGATGCTACCTGATCTGCTGAAATCATCATGTGGCAAATCTTATGCAAAGCATCTTCTAATAACTCTACTTGCAGATAATACAGTGGGAGGAGAATCACCCATATATCTAAAGACTTTTGCAACCAATTAACTGAGAAACTAAAATCTTCCTATTTTGCATTGCAAGTAAATGAAGCAACAGAGAAAGATACTCATTTGCCTTCAAATGCAAGATATGTTGATACCGATGTTGGGGAGAATTCATTATTTCGCAAACCTATGGATAGCAATTTAAAAATACAATTGATGGATTTTTAAATGAAAATGATACCTAATGGGAGAATTAGTTTGGCCTCTGTGCTGATTGAGCTAAGTTGGTAGTAGGATAAAATTCAGATACACAAGCACCAGTTAATAATGAATCCCTATATGCAATTTAGACCATCCATGTTTCACAGATAATCACTTGTATCAAGAAATATGAGTGAGGTCATATTCAGTTTTCAAGTTTTGACAAGAGCAACAAACTTATAAAATAGTCTGTTAAAAGTAAGGGCATGCTGAAGTGAGCTCATATGGGCTAGAGAGAATCAATTGTTAAATTTTCAATGTAAGCATTTGCACCTCAGAAATTAGCAAATATTATGCCTGATTTATCATTTTGTTGATTGTCAATGTGACAGAGAAATGTTAAAATGTAAATGAGAGATATGTGTCATGTGTACATTTTTTTTGTAATAGTCAATTCTTAAACTTTTAGCAGCACACCCTTGTTTAAAAGGAAAACTTGGTAAACCTATGATGGTATGGGGGCAGAGCACAAGACATTACTTTGTTATGAATAATGTACGAACTTTCTCATGCCAGTGTATGTTGAAGGGTACTTGAGTAAAAGGAAATTTCCATTTTTCTTAGTGACAATCATAAAAAAGATAAAGTATATCCATTTTATAACAAATATTTCCATTGAAATTTATGTATTTGATGGCTATTAAAAAAAAGAACCTGAGTACCTTAGATAAATCAATGCAAGTTATTCAAATTTGTATTCTGATCTGAAAGGATAAGTTTATTAAAAAGTTGTAATTATAGATAATGATCCATAAAATAAATTTGTGAATAGGTTAGAATTATAGAAACGAATTTGCAAAATAACATTTTTTATATATTTCTCAATTTAAAAAATCTTTCTTGAAGATGCATACAAGGCAGTCAAGACATGTTTACTAATCATTGGAGCTATGTACAGATGTAGCTGTCATTTTATTTTAAATACCTAAGTATTTCTAAATATAAATGAATTTACCTTAGAAAAAAATGATACATTTGATTTTACTCTCTCTGAACAAGAAAAATTAATAGATTTGTCCTGTGATAGTACATTGAAATGAATTAAAAACATCTTATTGTGGTTGGGCTATGAGTGAATAAATAGGTCTCTACTTTATTAAAATGACATAAATTTATTACTACCTATAACATTTATGTGAAATAGGTTTTTCTACTTTAACTGTTGAGAAGACAAAATTTCCATCTCAGTGGTTGGAAAATGATGAGGATTATTGCTGTAATGGTAGTACATCTTTATATACTTTGTACAGAAAAAAGCAAACTCAAATTAGTAAAATTATGTTACATATTTAAACATATAAAGGATTTTTATCAACAAATACAGGATATCCTAAGTTTAAATGCATTTTTATACTTAGTTGAAGCTTCCAACTGCAATAGGACTTTTGGGACTCCCTGTATGTCTTTGTTAACTTTTTATTGTAGAGCTAAGGGCAGCTAGCTTAGTTTAGACTTTAGAAAAAAAGAACAAACAAACCCAATTGAGGACAGGAAGAGGGAAGAAGGATGACAAAAGCTAGATGGTGCAGTGGATAGAGCACCAGTGCAGGCGTCAGAAGGACGTGAGTTCAAATCTCACCTCAGACACTTGACCCTCAATAGCTATGTGACCTTGGGCAAGTCACTTAACCCTAATTGCCTCATCCTGAGTCATCTCCAGTCATCCTGATGAATATCTGGTCACTGGTTTCAGATGGCTCTGGAAGAGAAGTGAGGCTGATGACCTACACAGCCCTCACTCACTCAAAACAAAGTCAAACGCAAGTCTTATCATTATTTCTCTGATGGCATGATCTTCTTTGGCAACGAAGGATGAACATACACACATTATAGAGCTAAGATTTATGTATTAAAAGAATAAAAAATTCTGAATTTTATTTAAAAATTACTATGAAAATTATTTTGTTGCTCATTTTATGAAAAGTGTGTGTGGGGACAACAACTTTTTTATTAAAAAATTGTCCCAATGCTACATGAAGTTTGGGAATCACAGTAATAGTGACAAGCTAAGTACTGTGACTTCCCGTTGGACAAAACCAGATTTTGGGGTTTGGGGGTGCTGACCTTTGACATCATAATACATTTCCATGTTTCCTTTTGTTATCCTTTTTCTCTCTTCCTGTCCTCAATCTATGTTCCCAAGAGACAATTATACTTAGATTTTATACATTTGTAGACCTTTCTCTCTTCCTTCTCTACCAAAATAAGGTGATATCACAACGTAGATGGCAAAAACCCTTAAGCTCATTCCATGAGGATTAGTTGAAGATACTTAGTATAACAGGGTTGGAAGAGATGACATGATAGCTGCTTTACAGTATTTGGAAGGATGTCAGATGGAAGAGGAGTTAGAGTCAAATTAGAAGCAATGGGTGTGATTGCAAAGAGAAAGATTTAGTTTAGACTTTAGAAAGAAAAGAACACACAAACCCAAAATTTTCTATAAATTAATACTACCCTAAAGTGGAATGAGCTGCCTTGGGAGGTAGTGAGGTTCCCCTTGTTAGTGGTCTTTGAATTAAGGCTAGATGACCACCATTCATGTATGTCATAGATGATGTTCTTTTAGTATATGTCGGACTAAGAGACTTGAAAGATCCTTTGAAATTTTGTTATTCTATAATTTAAAGTCACAAATATATATGTGTTTGTGTGTATGTATTTATGTATATTATATGTATATATATATGTGTGTGTGTGTATGTACAATATATCTTTTCATATCTTTACTTATCCAATCCTAGAGCTACAGCAACTGGACCATTGTTACAATGTATCAAAGTTAGATGATGCTGATGTTTGGGAAGTTTCAGAAGCTGATGTTTGAAATTCCTCCTGACACAATGGAAAACATACTAAATTGGGAATTGGAGAATGGGCTGAAATCTTGATTCTGCCACTTAATACCTGTATAACGTTGAGCAATTAATCAAACTTTTGTTCCTCAGTTCCCCTCTGTAAAATCAGGGGTTTGGGAAAAAAGACCTCTAAGGGCCCCTTCTAACTCTAAATCTGTGGTCTAAATCTATAGTCTACTTCTGAAAGGACTGAAAAACGACAGTTGAGCCCTTTGTTACTAAGAAAAATTAAAGGAGGAACATTCCAGATACTATACACTAGAGTGAGGTTCTTTCCTCTTTCATTCTTCTCCATCCCACCCTATTCTCCACCCCTATCGGTGGCCTTGTTAGTGTCGCAGGATTTCTGTCTCATCAGGTTTTGTACCACTCTATTCCCTTTATCTAAAGGCATAACTGATGATTCTTGCTCTTGTACATTGATTGTACTTGCTCTTAGACTTTAAAACCACAACAATAAATTGCCTAGTTCTAATTCTTCTAATGTACCAAGTTCCATCAAATAATGATGAGTTTAGAACTTAAAATTCTGTTGTACTTATCCAAATTTCCATTGACCACATCTATTCAGATTAATTAGTATCTCACTCTGTCCATCAGGGGTGGGGAACCTTAGGCCTTGAGACCACATGTGGCCTTCTATGTCTTCGGGTGTGGCCTTCTGACTGAGTTCAAGGTTTACAGAACAAATAGTTTTATTAAGGATTCAGTCAAAGGGCTGCCTTTGAGGTCTCTCTAGGTCATCATGTGGCCTTGAGCCTGAAGGGTCCCCACTGCTGGCTCCGGTCCTATGATTTGATGAATATTTTCTGTTCTTTGGTATAGCCCAGTCCTTACTGAGTAAATGTAGACATAATTATCATGGATAAAAAATCCACAATAATTAATCAACAGCAGAGATGAATGAAGAATGACATTAACTTTCCTTATTAGCTCCATTTTTATTTTTATCTTGGTTTTCCTATTCCTGTGTGTGCCACATAGTAGGTATTTAAAAATGTTTATAGAATCAGAGGATCTCAGCATTGGAAGGGAACTCAGAAGCCATCTTGTCCTACCCTTATCAGAACAGGGATCACATCTGTATCATTCCCAACAAGTGGCCATCTGGTCATTTCTTAAATACATACTTCCATTGAGTCTGTTTGTTGAACGTGACTGAATTCGTCATCTGTACTATATTTCTTTAGCTAGTAAAATGAATAGCTAGAGAGTCTATCAATTCTTTTTTTCTCTAGCTTTTTCTTCTTCCTTATTATGTAGCAGAAAAAGAACTGAGTTAGGAGTCAGAAGAAATGTAGGTATGAATCTTGGCTCTGCTAAGCTTACCTTGGGGAAATCACTCAACCTTCTGAGTCCCAGTTTGATCATCTTTAAAGTGGGAGTATTTTTCAAACCATAAGATTGTTGTCAGGATCAAATAAGATTATATCAAAGTGTCTTCAAAATCATAAAATGTGTTCACATATTAAGTGTAGCCTGTAATAATCATTATTGTCAATAAATTATTAAAATTATTATTTTACTCAATGAATGCTTGCTGACTGACAAAATGAAAGGCTTATATTGTCCTAAATGCAGGAGTCATCTCACTTGGGTATAGCCTAATTTTTCATTGCAAGAGGATGACATAATATAATATTATATAATATATAATACAATATATAATACATCATATATAATATAACTGTATGTAATATAATATTATATATATGAATGACATATATTCCCTTAATCCTTCTGGTTTACCTATTTTAATTTATTTGCAAATGTTAGGGCTAAGAATTCAGACCTGACCCAAATACATAATTTTTATGGACTTTACATTACCAATACACGGATTTAAGAAATAATAATGCACTAATGTGTGCCTTTTCTGTCTCTGAAGTGTAGTACATTGTTAATTCATTAATGTTAGCAAAGATTTTACTATTTTTTTCATTGTAATCCAGATAAAGCTTTTAAGAGATGGAATTAGCCCACTTCACACCTTGTAGCTAATTTTTTTAATACAATTCCCCTTTGGATGACTATACTTCTGAATTAAATTATGAGGTCTGAATTCATGCCCTTAACCCTTTCTCTCTACCACTGTCTCTTTCCAATACAAAGAGTGTAATTTTTCAGGTTAACTAATTTTGGTTTTTTTTAGTCTGGTAAGAGAGAATGTACTCACTACTGACTGTTAATCCCTTTGTGGAAAACTAATCACCTCTATAGCTGGCCACTAACAGCATTTAAATCAGGTGCATTCACAATATTTCTATTACAGTTTTCCATGGGACTAAACTCTGGATAGAGGCAGTGACTTTGGGGTTCTAGTGCTAGACTTAGAGTCCAAAAGACCTGAATTCAAATGCCTACTCTGACCTTTACTACCTGTGATAACCCGGGCAGGATGCTTAACTTCTAAATGCTTCAAGGAACTCCTTAGAATTTACCTTAATCAGAGAAGGCTTGTGATCTCCATTCGTGCACTGATGAAGAACAGAGGGGGAATATAGGAGGGAAAGTGAACGGAAATAGTGTGAGATAAAGTTGAAAGAGGGGCTGCCACATGAATGTAGCTTCAAATTGGGTCTGGTCTAAGCAGCCAATGTAAAAGAGAGAATGAAGAAATTAGGTTCTGTAATTTGGTCAAATTTATTTTCTTGCCATGGTCTTCTCTGTGGATCATAGGATGTAAGTGGGAGAAAAAAATCCAAACCCCAGCCCAGTCAAGATTTGATGATATCAGAAGAGAGTTCCTTGGATCACCTGCCTCAGTGAGCAGGACAGAAGAGCAGCTTGGCCCAATTGCTGTTTTCATGGTTGTCACAGACTTTAACCTTGACTGATATACTGTCTGATGGGACTTGGGCTGGTAGAAACAGCCCATCCTTCTTTTTGTGAATCATTGCTAAGTGGTGGCTTTTCCCTGGACCTTTCCTACATGGTCATGCTGAAGAAGTTTCTTTTTCCCATATGTGGTCAAAAGAAACATGCTCTGGTGGAATTTAAGCGTGACCTTGCTTTGCTAGGCTTCCTAAATGAGAAACAGATGCCAGGGTACTCTGGGTAAGTTCTTAGGACTTGATAACATTCCCAGGCATCATCTGATCTACAACAATGCATGCTCCCTTTATTGGCACATCAGAACCCAAGAGAACAAGGCCTCATTTTTGGTGAGTTCTAGTGGGAAATAGATTTAGCTCATGGTAGATTTGGAGGAAATGCCTCTGCCAGCTGCCCATGTTTTTCCTCTGGGGGTTGGAAGACCTGCTTTCTCTGGATAATAAGTTTGGTACAATGAGTGAAATACTTTTCTGGAGCAATCACTTCATCTATCTTGATTATACTCAGTTCCATAGGATTCTAAATTTAGAACTGGAAGGGAACTTAGAGGACCTCAATTTCAAAACCTTCATTTTACAGTTATATAAACTGAGGCCTAGAGAGGCGATATGATTTGTCCCAAATTGTACAAGCAATAAATGGAGTTCTGGGATGCAAACCAAGGTCCTCTGACTCCACCCAAAACCTGCTGAAAAGATTTAAACATGGATGAGTATTTTAGTTAGCCTAATGAGAAGTCACCTAGTGGCTGGCTGTAGAATGCAGAAAGAAAACCTGAGCTCCAGGTTTAACTTTGACATATACTGACTGACTATGGGTAACTCACATAACCTCTTAGTGCCCTAGGCACATTTCTAGTATTACATGCTTTTAAAAAATTCTTTTTTAAAAAAATAATCATTTGTCTTTCCCTCCCACAATACCCTCCCCTCTCAACTGAACAATAACAAATGTACATAATCCAGCAAAATGAATGCCCACATCAACCATGTTCTTCTGCATTTTAAGCTCATTACCTCTGGCAGGAGCTGGGTGAGAGTTTTCATCTTTACTCTTTTAGACCCATGGTTTATTATTTCCATGAGCAGGGTTCTCAAGTCTTTCAAAGTTGTTTTTCCTCTCTATTTTTCTTGAAGTTGTGTAAATTGTTCTCCTGGTTCTGCATCAGTTCAGAGAAATCTTCCCAGTTTTTTTTTTCCTCAAACTGACTTAGCTAAGACTCTCGAGTGCCAGTTTTGTCTTGGTGGGGGGAACCTTTGAAGTTGTTCTCCACACCCTTGATATCACAAATATGGACCTGCAAAAAAGCAAGAATATACAAACCAACTCTGAACAGTGGTTCCTGTCAGGCAACAGATTGGGGAAAAAAATGATAACAAAACAGAAAACTTGCAAGTGATAGTAAAGAGTCTGTATGTAGATGTAGAATTGGGCAGTAAAATGAGACGCCAGAGAACTTTTCTTGCAGTAAAGAGACAAGGTAATGACAAGAGAAGTCAAGGGAAAATACAGCTTAGAACAAGGTCATTTAGATAATTTTCATGTAGAACCCAATATCATACTTCTTCTCCTCCTCTTCCTTCTTCTCCTTTTTCTCTTCCTCTTTTCTTCCTCCTCCTCCTTCTTCCTTCCTCCTTTCTCTTCTCTCTCTCTCTCTCTTTCTCTCTCTCTCTCTCTCTCTCTCTCTCTCTCTCTCTCTCTCTCTCTCTCTCTCTCTCTCTCTCCCCGCCCCCCCCATCTCTCTGTCTCTCTCTCCTAGACCATAAGGAAAGAAAAATTACAGAGGTAGGGCTAACAACTCATAAGGGTGAGTAGCAGCTTTTTCTAAGAAATCCGAATTACATAGTTTAAAATCCACTCACCTTGAATTAGGTATGCTCAGGTGCCAGAGAAAAGCAATGTTTAAAGTCTTGGTCTTTCTTTAAATATTGCTCTTCATTATTGATTACTTATGATAAGCTGTATAATAAAGAGTTCTTTTATTTTTTAAAACTTATTTTTTCCTTTTTTATTTTTAATTTATGAATTGACACAAGAATTTACATAACACAGTAGAATAAAAAAGGTCATTGCACATGAAACTGCAAATCTGTTATGTACAACTTGCTGTTTCTTTTAAATGTATAATAAAATCATAGTGTAACTTTCTTTTTTTCTTCCCCTCTCCCTTATCTCCCTAGAGATGGTTACTATTAAAAACAAATATGTTAGTGAAATATTTATGTAAAAGAGTTCCTTTGAAAAATAGGGAAAATATCACTGAGCACAAGAGTACTCTGTGGGTTGGTTATCAAACACTGACTCAGAAGCTAGTTGTTTGGGTCTCCATACTGAGACTATTCACCTGGAGCAGACTACTTGAAAGTTAGGTAAAATACCCAGACCTCTTGAATTTGTCTTTTAGTTGACACAGTAGAGAGAGTGGTAGATATGGATTCAGAAAGACCTGTGTTCAAATCCAGCTTCAGACACTGACTTGATGTGTGATTCTAGGAAGTCATTTAATGGCTATTGGCCTCAGTTTTCTCATCTGTAAAATGGAAATAATAAGTGCACCTACTTCCTAGGATGTTTGTGAGGATAAAATGAGATAATTTGCTTTGCAAATCTTAAAGCACTACGTAAACATTAGTTTTTATTATTCTAGTCTTGCAAAGTCTATAATGTGACAGCAAATGTCATAGAAGTTAAGTGGAGTTTTGAACTGGTAGAGAGCTTAGAACTGATCTGGTCTCAGTCTCTTTATATTACAGAAAAACAAACAAATTTGGGAGGTAGTATGATTGCCTAAAATCACAAAAGTAGTAACTATAAGATCCAGAACTCAAACACAGATCTTTGGACTCAAACACCAATATCCTTGACAGACCGTCCATCATCCAGCCACCCCTTGAATAATTTATATGAAAGGCAGTTTATTATTTCTCTTGGCAGCCTATTTCATTCTTGGATAACTTTAATTAGAAAGTTCTTCATATTTGAGTTTGAATACAGTTCTCTGTAACTTTAACCTTTTGGTTCTGGAGCTACAGGGAAGTCAGCATTGTACTTATGAAGAAAGTTTTCACATTTAAAACATTTAAAAATGCCATTTCTCCACTACTCTTTGGTCAAATAATAATAGTGATGTATTCAAAAATCCCCTCAAAACTCTCAAAGTACTATATAGACGAGAAGAAACTGAGGCTGGTGTTTAAAGCTGTCCTAAGATTTTTGGAATACTCTGTACTTGTGTCAGATAGCATGGCCACTTTTTACCAAGGCTCCAATGGCTTCCATTTTGCTAACTATTTCTCCCCTGTTGGCTATAATTACGTAGAAGCAAAACCCACATCATAAGTATCACATAATTCTTCAAAAATCCAACATTAAAAAGAGTGAGGATGAAGGGTTCTATGGAGTTCTAACTAGGATGAAGCAAATGACATTTTTGTTTCAAAGGGCTGATATCTGGGGGACAGCATCTCCTTCAGCTTAACCTCTTTGTGCTTCAGGTGGGTCCTCAGCTAGTTCTACCCTGCACCACCACCACCATTTCCTTACTTCTTAGGCTGCCACAATTAAGGTCCCATCCCAGTAATGTTCTTTCCATGTCTGTCTTTTCTTCAGAACTGATCTAGTTCTGTGCCCTCCTTATATTGCTTCAGATCTCTTCAATTTTGAATATTGTATTTTTCCCAATTACATGTAAAAACAACTTTTAAAATTTTTTTAAAGTTTTTGAGTTCTGAATTCTTTCTCTCCCTCCTGATTTTTTTTCCTTCTTGAGAAGCAAGCAATTTGATATGCTATACATGTGCCGTCATGCAAAACATATTTCCGTATTAGTCATGTTGTAAAAGAAAGCACAGACCAAAAAAACCACCCCAAAAACCCTAGAAAAATAAAGGAAAAAAGTATGCTTTGATCTGCCTTCAGACTCTACCAGTTTTTTCTCTGGAGGTGGATAGCAATTTTCATCATAAGTCCTTTGGAATTGTCTTGGATTATTATATTATTGAGATTAGCTAAGTCATTCACAGTTGATCACTGTACAATATTTTTGTCACTGCGTACACTGTTCTCTTGGTTCTACTCACTTCATTTTGCATTTGTCCATGAAAGTCTTTTCAGCTGTCATGAAGAAGGAGGTGGAGGAAAAGGAATCTCCCTTTCCATTGCCTACTTATTGACCTTCAGCTTTATGTTAAAGTTGGGCTCTGCACTTAGGATGGAGAAAGAGCTGTCTCAAACTTCAGTCACTTTCCCAAATACCATAGAATTCCAATTTACTTTATAAGGAATTATTTTCATCAACGAATTTTTGTACATCTTTTTCCATTTGGCCCATTCTACCTTTTTTGAGGGGGTTCGTTAAGCCACAAGTCTCTGCATTTTAAAATTATTTTATTTGTTTTCAGCATTTGACTTCCATATATCTTAGATTTTTCCCCCTCCCTCCCCACTCCTTCCCTGAAATGGCATACAATCTTATATAGGTTCTACATGTACATTCCTATTAAATACATGTTGCATAGAAGAATTCAAATGAATGGGAGAAACCATAAAACAAAACAAAATGTAATATAAAAGAAAATGGTCTGCTTCTCTCTGCGATCCAATTCCATAGTTCTTTCTCTGGATGTGAAAGGCATTTTGCTTCAAGAGTCCATTGGAAATGTTTTAAGTCCTTGCATTGCAGTGAAGCACTAATTCTACCAGAAAAATTCCTTGTACCCTGTGGTTGTTGCTGTGTACAAAGTTCTCCTGGCTCTGCTCCTTTCACTCAGCATCAGTTCATATAAGTCTTTCCAGGCCTCTTTGAAGTCTTCCTGTTCATCGTTTCTCATAGCACAATAGTATTCCATTACATCCATATACCACTTGTTCAGCCATTTCCTAGTTGATGGACATCTCCTTGATTTCCGGTTTTTGGTCACCACAAAGAGAGTAGCTATAAATATTTTTGTACATGTGGGATCCTTTCCCATTTCTATAATCTCTTTGGGATAGAGTCCCAGAAGCGATATTGCTGGGTCAAAGGTTATGCACATTTTTGTAGCCCTTTGGGCATAGTTCCAAATTGCTCTCCAGAATGGTTGGATCAGCTCATAGCTCCACTAACAATGAATTAGTGTTCTAAGTCTCCCACGTCTTCTTCAACATTTATCATCTTCCTGTTTTGTCATGTTAGCAATCTGATAGGTGTGATGTGGGACCTCAAAGTTGTTTTGATTTGTATCTCTCTAATCTATAGTAATTTAGAGCATTCCCACTACACTGTTATCCAGTTTCCCCAGAAATTGTTGTCAAACAGTGACTTCTTGTCTCAGGAGTTGGGGTCCTTGGGTTCATCAAACAGTAAATTGCTATATTCATTGACTATTGTGTCTTGAGTACCTAACCTATTCCACTGGTTTATCCCTCTGTTTCTTAGCTAGAACCAAGTGGTTTTGATGATTACTGCTTTATAATACAATTTGAGATCTGGAAGGGCTAGGACACCTTCCCTTGCATTTCTTTTAATTAGTTCCCTTGATATTCTGGCCCTTTTGTTCTTCCAGATGAATTTTGATATTATTTTTTTCTAGCGCTAGAAAATAATTATCTGGTAGTTTGATTGGTATGGCTCTGAATAAGCAAATTACTTGAGGTAAAATTGTCATTTTCATTTATGTTAGCTCGGCCTACCCAAGAGCACCTGATGTTTTTCCACTTACTTAGATCTGACTTTATTTGTGTGAAAAGTGTTTTGTAACTGTGTTCATACAGTGCCTGGATTTGTTTTGGCAGGTAGACTCCCAGACATTTTACGGAGTCTAGCGTAGCTTTAAATGGGATTTCTCTTAGTATCTCTTGCTTTGGGCTTTGTTAGTAATATATAGAAATGCAGAAGATTTATCTGGGTTTATTCTGTAACCTGCAACTTTGCCAAAGTTGTTTATTATTTCAAGTAGTTTTTTACTTGATTCTCTGAGATTCTTTAAGTATATCATCATACCATCTGCAAAGAATGATAACTTAGTTTCTTCTTTGTCTATTCTAATTCCTTCAATTTCTTTCTCTTATTGCTACAGCTAGTATTTCTAATACCATATTAAATAACAGTGGTGATAATGGACATCCTTGTTTCACCCTTGATCTTACTGGAAATACATCTAGCTTGTCCCCATTGCATATAATGCTTGCTAATGGTTTTAGGTAGATACTACTTATTATTTTATGGGAAGTTTCATTTATTCCTATGCTCTCCAGTGTTTTCAGTAGGAATGGGTGTTGTATTTTGTCAAAAGCTTTTTCTGCATTTACTGAAATAATCATGCGGTTTCTGTTAGTTTTGTTGTTGATATGATCAATAAGGCTAATAGTTTTCCTAATATTGAACCAGCTGTGCATTTCTGGTATAAATCCTACCTGATCATAACGTATTATTCTCGTGATAAGTTGCTGGATTCTTTTTGCTAATGCCTTATTTAAAATTTTTGCATCTATATTCGTTAGAGAAATTGGTCTATAATTTTCTTTCTCTGTTTTGGCTCTTCCTGTTTTAGTTATCAGAACCATATTTGTATCATAAAAAGAATTTGGTAGGACTCCTTCTTTGCTAATTTTCCCAAATAGTCTATATAGTATTGCAATTAACTGTTCTTTAAATGTTTGATAGAATTCACTTGTAAATCCATCTGATCCTGGAGATTTTTCCCTAGGTAGTTCGTTGATGGATTATTGAATTTCTTTTTCTGAGATATGGTTATTTAAGTATTCAACTTGCTCTTCTGTTAGTCTGGGCAATTTATATTTTTTAAAAATAATCATCCATCTCCTTTGGATTGTTGAATTTATGGGCATGCAGTTGGGCGAAGTAATTTTTAATTATTGTTTTAATTTCCTCCTCTTTGGAGGTTAGTTCACCCTTTTCATTTTTGCTATTCGTAATTTGTTTTTCTTCTTTGTTTTCTTAAATCAAATTGACCAATTTGATTTCATCAATTTTATCATTTTTTTCATAAAACCAACTCTTAGTTTTATTTATTAGTTCAATAGTTTTCTTAATTTCAATTTTATTGATATCTCCTTTGATTTTCAGTGTTTCTAATTTAGTATTTACTTGGGGATTTTCAATTTGTTCTTTTTCAAGCTTTTTCAGTTGCATGCCCAATTTATTGATCTCCTCTTTCTCTATTTTATTCATGTAGGCATTCAAAGATATAAAACTTCCCCTAAGAACTAATTTTGTAGTATCCCATAAGATTTGGTACATTGTCTCATTATTGTCATTCTCTTGAATGAAGTTGTTGATTGTTTCTATAATTTTTTGTTTAACCCCCTCATTCTTTAGGATTAGATTGTTTAGTTTCCAGTTACTTTTTGGTTTATATTTCCATGGCCTTTGATTACATATAATTTTTACTGCACTATGATCTGAAATGGATGCATTGAGTATACATGCCTTTCTGTACTGGATTGTGAGGATTTTTTGGCCTAGCACATGGTCAGTTTTTGTATATGTGCCATGTACAGCTGAGAAAAAGGCATATTCCTTTCTATCCCCATTAATTTTCTCCAGAGATCTATCATATCTACCTTATCCAGAGCTTTATTCACCTCCTTAACTTCTGTCTTGTTTATTTTGAGGTTAGATTTATCAAGTTCAGAGAGGGGGAGGCTGAGGTCCCCCACCAGTATACTTTTGCTCTCTATCTCTTCCTGTAACTCCCTTAACTTCTCCTCTAAGAATCTGGATGCTATACCACTTGGAGCATATATGTTTAATAATGATGTTACTTTGTTGTCTATGGTGCCTTTAGCAGGATATAGTTTCCTTCCTTACCTCTTTTGATTAGATCTATTTCTGCTTTTGCTCTGTCTGAGATTAGAATTGCTACCCCTTCTTTTTTTACATCAGCTGAAACACAATATATTCTGCTCCAACCTTTTACCTCTACCCTGTGTGTATGATCCCATTTCAAATGTTTCTTGTAAAAAACACATTGTTGGATTATGATTTTTAATCCATTCTGCTATCCATCTTCATTTTATGGGAGAGTTCATCCCATTCACATTCACAGTTATGATTACTATCTGTGTGTTTTCCTCCATCCCCTTTTCCCCCCATTTATGCTTTTAGTTATTCCTTCTCCCTTCCCTTCCACAATAGAGTTTTAATTTTTGACCACTACCTCCCTCAGTCTTCCCACCCTTCTTTCATCCCCTCTCTCTTTTAATCACCTATTTTCTTACTACTTATTCCCTCCCTTTTAGCCTCCCCTCCCTTTTCTTTCCCCCTTCCCCTCCTGCTGCCCATAGAACTAGTTGTATTTCTATACTTAACTGTGTTTGTTGTTCCCTCCTTGAACCCAATCGGATGAGAGTAACTCTCAAATAATGCTCATCTCCCTCTCCTCTTTCCCTCTACTGTAATACATTTTTGTGCCTCCTCCTGTGATATAATTTACCTTTTTCTGACTCCTTTTCACATCCACCATTACAATCCCTTCACATTCTTAAATCACGTTTTATCATGATATCATTTACTTTATACTACTCCCTCTATCTATGTATATACCTTTTATATCTCATAATAAATATACAATTCTCAAGATTAACAAGTATCATCTTTCCTTATAGGGATGTAAACAGTTTGCCCGTATTGAATAACAAGCTTTTTCCTCTTATTTACCTTTATATGCCTCTCTTGAGACCGGTGTTCAAAGATTGAAATTTCTATTGAGCTCTGGCCTTTTCATCAGGAAAGTCTGGAAATCCCTTTTTTCATTGAATGTCCATCTCCTTGCCTGAAATACTATGCTCAACTTTGCTGGGTAATTGATCCTTGGTTGTAATCCCAGCTCCTTTACCTTACAGAGTATCATATCCCAATACCTCTGATCTTTTAATGTAGAAGCTGCAAGATCCTGTGTGATCCCGAATGTAGCTCCTCGATATTTTAATTGTTTCTTTCTGGCTGCCTGCAGAATTTTCTCCTTCATTTGATAGTTATGGAATTTGGCAACAATATTCCTTGGTGTTTTTAGTTTGGGGTCCCTTTCAGGAGGTGAACAGTGGATTCTTTTGATAACTATTTTGCCCTATTGATCTAGGACATCTGGGCAATTTTCCTTGATAATTTCTTGGAAGATATTGTACAGGCTCTTTTTTCATCATGGCTTTCTGGTAGGCCAATAATCTTTAGATTTTCTCTCCTGGATCTGTTTTCCAGATCAGTTGTTTTTTCCACTTAGATATTTTACATTTTTTCCTTTTTTTTCATTCTTTAGATTTGGTTTGACTGATTCTTAATGTCTCATAGAGTCATTACCTTCTACTTACCTGATTCTAATTTTTATCAAATTGTTTTCTTCAGTTAACTTTTGCATCTCCTTTTCCATATGTCCAATTATTCCTTTTAAGGATTTATTTTCTCCAATTAGGTTTTGTACTTCCTTTTCCATTTGTCCAATTTTCCTTTTAAATTCTTCTGTGATATCTTTTTTCATATTTTCAAAATTGTTGGTCAGTTTTTTCTTCTTAATTTGGCTTTTAAAATCCTTCCTGAACTCTTCTAAGAATGTTCTTTGTGCTTCAGGCTAGTACATGTTCCCTTCTGAAGCTTCATATGGGAGTGCAGTCTCAATGCTGACTTCTTTGGTATTCATGTTTTAGTCCTTGTCCCCATAGAAAGATTCTATAATCTTTTCTGCTTTGCTTCTTACTCATGATGATCACCGTTTTCCTGGATTTTAAAGTAGATCTCCACATCTGGGGCACAGGGGGCTCTGTCCCACAGTTTTTTTTTGCCTAAAACTTGATGCTTTGTGCGTTGTGGCCTCTGATTCTTTCAGCTAGAAGCTAAAATGCTGCAGCTTACCTGGTGCTGAGCTGACTGGTGTTGGAAAGCAGAGGCCAGGTGAAGTCTTTTTGCGTTTCCCCGGAGTTACCCTGGACCTTGCTGTGCTAAATATAGAGGAGGGGTGGTCTGGCCCTTCTGCTGAGGAGGGGCTCCTCTGCTGAGCTAGAGCATAGGCAGACTCAGTGGTTGGTGATCCCATCTGCACTAGTGACTTCCCCATTCCCCTGGGGTGCTGGGGTATGCTTGGGGTCCTGGTATTGGCAGTTGTGGGCTGTACCCCTCTGGGGCTCAGGATCTTCTCCTGGTTTGCTGAGGTGAGGCTGTCTGGGACAGCTCCATTCCTGCACTGATCTCCTTCAGCCACAGTTAGAGGGACCCGCCTTACTGATTTTCCTAGCCTCATGGGAGCAGCAGAAGCCTATTACAGGATTTTTCCTGGGGAGATATTCCCTGGGCTCTTCAAGGTCAACAAGGGGAGGGAGATGTCAATTACCAATCACTCCATTATCTTGGCTCCTGGAAGTCAAGACCCCATTCAATTTTTTAAGGAGTTCTTTCTTTCAGTGGATTTTTTGTGTGTGCCTCTTTTACTATTTTACTTATTTTATTTTTTAAGATAGAATTCTCTTCATCTTTTTTTTTTTTTTGGTGTGTGTCTCCTTTACCAAGCTGTTGACATTTTTTTTTTTTTTTTAGCATGTGCACATCTCTATTATATTTTGAATTTTGGAAGGGAAGAAATATTTTAAACTAACAATTTAATGTTTTAAATTAGTTTCTTTTTAGTTTTCAACATTCACTTCTAAAAGATTTTTGAGTTCCAAATTTTTTCCCCATCTCTACCCTCCCCCCACCCCAAGATGGTGTGCATTCTGACAACCTCTTCTCCCAATCTGCCTCCCTTTCTATCACCCCATCCCACCCTTATTATCCTCTTCTTCCCTACTTTTTTTAATAAAAATTTATTTATTTAAGTTTTTACATTCATTTTCACAAAATTTTGGGTTCCAAATTTTCTCCCCTTTTATCCCCTCCCCCCACCCCAATACACCAAGCATTCTAATTTTCCCTATCACCAATCTGCCCTCTCTTCTATCATCCCTCCCTTCTCTTGTCCCCATCTTCTCTTTTGTCCTGTAGGGCCAGATGACTTTCTGTTCCCCATTAACTGTATTTCTTATTTCCTAGTAGCAACAACAATACTCAAGAGTTGTTCCTAAAAGTTTAAGTTCCAAATTCTCCCCATCCCTCCCTCCCTACCCATTCCCTTTGGGAAGGCAGGCAATTCAATATAGGCCCTATCTGTGTAGTTTTGCAAATGACTTTGATAATAGTCATGTTGTGTAAGACTAACTGTATTTCCCTCCATCCTATCCTGCCCCCCATTGTTTCTATTCTGTCTTTTGATCCTGTCCCTCCCCAAGAGTGTTGACTTCAAATTACTCCCTCCTCCCATTGCCCTCCCTTCCATCATCCCTCCCTCCCTGCTTATCTCCTTCTTCCCCATTTTTCTGTACTGTAAGATAGGTTTTCATACCAAAATGAGTGTGCATTTTACTCCTTCCTTTAGTCGAATGTGATGAGGGTAAACTTCTTGGTTTTTTCTCAGCTCTCCTCTTTTTCCCTCCACTAAAAAGTCTCCTGCTTGCCTCTTGAATGAGATATGATTTACCCCATTCCATTTCACCCTCTTTCCTCCTACTACATTTCTCTCTCACCATTTACCTTAATTTCTTTTACGATATGGTCCCATCCTATTTAATTCACTCTGTGCTCTCTGTCTCTGTATGTGCGTGCATATGTGTATGTGTGTGTGCGTGCACATGTGTACATGTGTGTGTGTGTGTGTGTGTGTGTGTGTGGTCCCACCAACTACCCAGATACTGAAAAATTTTAAGAGTTACAAATATTGTCTTTTCATGTAGGAATGTAAACAGTTCACTTTTGGTAAGTCCCTTATGACATCTCTTTGCTGTTTACTTTTTCATGCTTCTTCTCATTCTTGTGCTTGAAAGTCAAATTTTCTTTTCAGCTCTGATCTTTTCATCAAGAATGCTTGAAAGTCCTTTGTTTCATTGAAAGACCATATTTTCCCCTGAAGTATTATACTCAGTTTTACTGGGTAGGTGATTTTTGGTTTGAGTCCTAGTTCCTTTGGCTTCTGGAATATCCTATTCCAGACCCTTCGATCCCTTAATGTAGAAGCTGCTAGATCTTGAGTTATCCTGATTGTATTTCCACAATACTGGAATTGTTTCTTTCTAGCTGCTTGCAATATTTTCTCCTTGACTTGGGAATTCTGGAATTTGGCCACAATGTTCCTAGGAGTTTCTCTTTTTGGATCTCTTTCAGGTGGTGATTGATGGATTCCTTCAATACTTATTTTGCCCTCTGGTTGTAGAATATCAGGGCAGTTTTCCTCGATAATTTCATGGAAGATGATGTCTAGGCTCTTTTTTTGATCATGCCTTTCAGGTAGTCCCATAATTTTTAAATTGTCTCTCCTGGATCTATTTTCCAGGTCAGTTGTTTTTCCCATGAGATATTTCACATTCTCTTCCATTTTTTCATTCTTTTGGTTTTGTTTGGTGATTTCTTGGTTTCTCAGAAAGTCATTAGCCTCCATCTGTTCCATTCTAATCTTGAGAGAACTATTCTCTTCAGTGAGCTTTTGAACCTCTTTTTCCATTTGGCTCATTCTGCTTTTGAAAGCATTCTTCTCCTCATTGGCTTTTTGAACCTCCTTTGCCAATTGAGTGAGCCTATTTTTCAAGGTGTTATTTTCTTCAGCATTTTTTTGGGTCTCCTTTAGCAAGGTATTGACCTGTTTTTCATGCTTTTCTTGCATCTCTCTCATTTCTCTTCCCAGTTTTTCCTCCACCTGTCTAACTTGATTTTCAAAATCCTTTTTGAGCTCTTCCATGGCCTGAGCCCACTGGACATCCACCTTGGATGTCTGGGATACAGAGGCCCTGACCTCCACGTCTTTCCCTGATGGTAAGAGTAGTTCCTCATCATCAGAATTGAAAAGCGGGAACATCTGTACCCCATCAAAGTAGCTGTCTATAGTCTTATTTTTCTTCCCTTTTCTGAGCATTTTCCCAGCCAGTTATTTGACTTCTGAGATTCCTGTCCACCCCTGTCTAGATATGCCCAGCTAGTGCTTGGGGTCTGAAATTCAAATGGGCTTTCCACAGCAGGTGCGGCTGCTATTCAATGTAAGCTTAAGTTCTGGTGCTTGGGTGGGGGCAGGGCCACCTCCCAGGCTCAGTTCCCTCAGGGGGTTTATGCAGAGACCTGAACTTCTGCCTGCTGCTCTGGGAGTCCCGGGCCGCCACAGCTGCCTCTGCCGCTCCCTCCACCTCCTGCCTCCTGAGGGGGCCTGAGTCACGGAGACACCCTGCTCCCCTCTCAGCCAGCCCAGATGTCTCTCTCACTGTCCTGTAGTGTCTGTGTGTGGAGGATCCTTCCTGGCTGCCAGAGATTCCGTCCCTGAAGCCTGCTCGGATCCGCTCCTCTGGGGCTGCATGGCCAGGGCAGCACAGGGGTGGACTCTGCTTTCCGGGGTGCAACGGACCCCTGGGGATGGCTCTCCAGGGCTCTCTGGAATGGAAATCTTTTCCACTGTGTTTCTGCGTGCCTTGCAGTGCTCCAGAATTTGTGGGGAGTTCTTCTTGCAGGAAATATATGGGCTGTGGGTTCGTAGCTAGCATACGTGAGTCTTTCTACTCCACCATCTTGGCTCCACCCCCTCCCTACTTTTTTGTAGGGCAAGATAGATTTATAAATCCCAGTGCCTATATATCTTATTTCCCACTTGCACATAAAAACAATTTTTTAATATTTGTTTTTAAAACTTTGAGCACATTATCTCCATTCTTCCTTCCCCACCCACTCTCATTGAGAAGGCAAACAATTCAATATAGGTTACACATGTGTAGTCATGCAAAACACTTTCATAATCATACTGTGAAAGACTAATTATATTTCCTTCCATCCTACCCCCCCATTTATTCTATTCTCTCCTTTGACCCTGTCCCTTTTCAAAAGTAGTTGCTTCTGATTACCTCCTCCCCCAATCTGCCCTCCCTTCTGTCATCCCCCTTCTCTTATTTCTTTCCCACCTCCTTTCCTGTAGGTTAAAATAGATTTCCATACCCAGTTGAGTGTGTATGTTATTCCCTCAAGTCAAATCCTATGAGAATAAGGTTCACTCATTCATTCTCACCTTACCTCTGTTCCCCTCCAATGTAAAGGCTTTTTCTTGCCTCTTTTATGTGAGATAATTTACTTCATTCTACCTCTCCCTTTCCCCTTTTCCAGTACACTCCTCTCTCACCCCTTAATTTTATTTTTTTAGATATCATCCTTTCATATTCACCTAACTCTGTGCCCCCCTCCTCTCTCCCTTCCTCCTCCCTCCCTTCCTCCCTCCCTCCCTCCCTCCCTCTCTCTCTCTCTCTCTCTCTCTCTCTAAAAATATATGCACATACATATATACATATATGTTGCACATATATATCTATATATACATATATACACACATATGGATATACAAACACACACATACATACACATTTCCTCCAACTATTCTAAAACGAAGAAAGATATGATGAGTTACAATATTGTGTTTCCATATAGGGATATAAACAGTTCAACTTTATTAAGTCCTTTATGATTTTTCTTTCCTGTTTACCTTTTCATGCCTTTCTTGAGTCTTGTATCTGAAAGTCACATTTTCTATCCAGCACTGGTCTTTTCATCAAGAATGCTTGAAAGTCCTCTATTTCATTGAATGTCCATTTTCACCCTGAAATATTGTACTTGGTTTTGCTGTGTAGGTGATTCTTGATTTTAGTCTTACCTCCTTTGACCTCTGGAATATCATATAACAAGCCCTTGTTGACTTTTAAAAAATTATTTTCTTGCATCACTGTCATTTCCCTTGCAATTTTCCTTTACCTCTTTTATCTGATTTTTGCAATCATTTTTGAAGTTTTCCAGGAATTCTTTCTTTGGAATGAGGGTGGGGTGGGAGCTGACACCAAATTACATTGTTCTTTGAGGCTTTGCCTGTAGCTGTTTTGACTTTGTTGTCTTCTTTTTACTTTTTGTTTTATCTTCTGTATTACTGTAGTAAATTTCTGTGACTAGATTATTTTTTGGTTGTTTGCTTATTTTCCCCAGTCTACTTATTTATCTTCAACTTTATATTAAAGTTAGGCTCTGCACTGGGGATGGAGGAAGCACTGTCCCAAACTTCAGATTTTTGTGCTATTGTTTTCAGAGCTAGGTCTGGGTGTTGGTAAGCTTCCAGTTCTTCCAAAGAGGTATGGTCTAAGGAGAGAGGTGGTCACTGTTTTCCTATCCGAGCACTTTTTTCTACCCTAGAACTGTGACCAGGATCTTGGTTCCTGTTAGTGCTCCTCCTCACTTTGGGACTGCAACCTAAAACTGCATATGGGCAATTCAAAAGAGTCCTGCACTCAGTGCCAGTAAAGAGTTCCCTGTGATACCCTTCTTACCTTGTTCAACCCTTCTATAATCTGTAGGCTGAGGGCTTTTGAAGTTGCCACCTCTGATTTAGTAGGCTGGGCCCTATATTTAACTATGCTCTACTATCACCCCAGTGAGACAGACCTTTTCTGCTTACCTTTTAAATTGTCTTGGGCTGGGAAATTATTTCATCTTGATCTTTTATTGGTTCTGCCATTCCAGAATTTGTTTTGAGTCATCATTTTCCACATTGTTTGGAGAAGAATTTGGGAAAATTCAAGTGAGTCCCTGCTTTTACTCTACCACCTTGGCTCCACCTAGATCTTTTCACATGCCTTTGACTACTACAATTCAAATCTGGGGAAGAGAAGATCTTGAATCTACCCAGTTTTTAGTTTATAAATGACTGAGCTATTTTCTCTACACTAAACAAAAAGGTTTACCCCTACACTGTAGGAAGATGTAATGGAGATTCTGGGAAACTTAAGGTGTATTTTATTATTATGTATGCATTAATGATACAATCACAAAACTGTATAAATTCTGGGAAAATGTGTGAAATCAGTGTGCAGAGAAACAATTCTTTTTGTCACTTCTATTTTTTGAAGAATGAAACTTTCAGCCAGAAATTTAAGAATTTATCTGATGACTCTCAGAACCCACCAGAGGGCATCACATCAGGAGACAAAGGGTTAACCTGTTCTGCAGTCTTCAGAGAAACCGGTAGAGGACAGTGGAATCAGGACTAATTGGGCTCTATCATGCTTTGTGATTTTAGATATGTGAGTAAAAGTCCTAGCTCCACAGAGCAAGACAAGTTTCTAAGTCAAAAATTTAGATTCAGATTGTCCTATAAAATTATGAGGTCAAATGTTCTTGTTCTTTCCCTCCTTCCTTCATTAGTAGAGTGCTAAGTAATTAGAGTTCTATTAGAACTCTACCACTATTGGAGTTCAGAAGACCTAGATTAGAATCTTGCTTCAGGAACTAGCTGTGTAAACTAGCAGCAGGGTACTATGTGTTCAGGGACACACAGTGGCCAAATGGCAAATAGGGCAGCTGATGCCCCTCTTCCTAACTCAGCACATAACAGCAGTTACAACTTCTCAGAGGTATAACATGAGGGTAATAATGAGGATAGCCATAGTTTTATGCCTTTGTCACAGGGGTGTTATAAACGCTCCTATGAGCTAATGAGGCAGCTAGGTAGTGCAGTGAAGCCAGGAGGACTGGAGTTTAATTTTGGCTTTAGAAACTTATTAGTTGTGTGACAAGTTACTTAGCCTCTGTTTGCCTTAACTTCCTCATCTGTAAAATGGGGACGATAATAGTACCTACTTACCAGGGTTGTTGCAAGGACATAATGGGATAATATTGGTAAAGCACTTAGAATGGTCCCTTGTATAGAGTAGGCACTATATACATGTTATCTACTATTAGCTATTATGACTTTAGGTAAAGTGTTATATAAACATCAATTGTTTTCCTTATTGATGAAGATATTACTTGTAATAAGTGATCAGGTGACTTCAGAGAAGAGTGATTTTTGGTCTTTACAAATAAGAGCTTTTTAATGCCATAGCTAAGTTGGTCCTTCTGTTTAAGGCATTTTTTTCAGATATCCTAAATGAAAATGCATGTATTTTAGAATATGATGGAATCTATTTGTAAAGAAGTTAAACCCTTCAAAGGCATTTTCCCAAAATGAACTGTTTTGATACCATATGTCTAAAGTAATTGGAGGAGAGACAACCAAATACTGATAGCATGGGTGAATTGAAGTCTAAGGAACTAGGTTCAAATCCTGATTCTCCCATTTGCTAGCAGTGCAACTTTGAGCAAGTTATTTCTCTTCTTTGGGACTCAGTTTCCTCATCTGTAAAATAAGAGTTGAACAACTTTATGGAGTAGCTGCTTGTATAGTAATCATTTTGCAGATGAGGAAATAGGTCCTGAGAAGAGAAATTATGTCCTTTCCATATGTAAATCTAAATCCATACTAAGTTTTCTCATAGAAGAGTCTAACTGAGTACAGGGGAAACAGTGGGGATCTTGGCTGTCAAATCCAGGGCAACAGACTATGAGTGAAACCTAATGGCAAAGTCCAAAGAGTTACATATAAGCATGTATTAACAAGTACAAAGTAGACATAAATATGGCCAGAAACAGATAAAAGGGTAAATTGGGAACTGAAAGTAGAGTACCTTACACATAGTATGACCTTAGTAATTATTGAATGAAACTGGTCTGTGGGAATGGGTCACAAGATGAGTTGTTTGGGGATTCCTTCTTATAGACCATGCTGATGGGGTAGCCATATCTACTCAGACATCTTAAAGGACCAATAACCTTAAGAGCTTCAGTCTTGACAATGCTCTGCTTTCAGCAGTTGTCCAGGTAGTTGAAGTCCCATTTCATTGCTTACTATTGTGACAATTTTGTGATTTGTATCAGGAAAGTGTCATTCATATATGCCATATGAACTGCTGTTCAGTAATTTCAGTTGTGCCCAATTCTTTGTGAACCCATTTGGGGTTTTCTTAGTAGATACTAGAGTGGTTTACTATTCCTTCTCCAGCTCATTTTACAAGAAAAATGAGGCAAATAGGGTTAAATGACTTGCCCAGGGTCACACAGCTAATAAGTATCTGAGGCCAGGCTTGAGTTCAGGTCTTCCTAACTCCAGGTCCAGTGCTCTATACGCTTTTGCCACTTAGCTCTCCACTATTTGAATAGGTACTCTAATGTAATCTCACAGCTTTATCATAGGATAAAAGATCCTGAACTGATAAGGGATTTCAGAGATTATTCCAGCTTTCTCATTTTATAGATGAGGAGGATGAGGTTCTTGCAGGTTAAATAATTCATTTAATATTCCACAGGAAATAAGTATTAGAGCCAAGATATAAGCCCAGGTCCTTTGACTGAATCTGGCACTCCTGCTTTACTCTACTTTCTTTCCTCTAATTACCTTACAGATTTGATATCCAAACATTTAAGTTTCTGAAACTAGCAGCGAAAAGTTTTGAACCCACCGACTCTTGTCCCTGGCCCTTTCCACTCCACTCCACTGCTTTCCTTCTTGTTTCTGCTCCTCATCCTTAGTTTCACCCAAATGCTCTCTAAATTCTTCCACTGGAAAGTTTCTGAATTTCTATATAGGTATACATCTTATAAATAGGGTTGCTCTGCCATTTAATCTTACCTGTTCTGTTCTACTTTAACAATATGTATTTTTTCTACTGCCATATTTAAGTAAAAATAATGATCTACCAAATCATGGTAGTATATCTGAGATGGCATTTGAATCCTGCATGAAAATTTAAAGTTCACTTCATTGTCTACTTGGCTGCTTATAGAAAACCATTTTGATGAAATGATATGAATGGTAGTGAGGGTACTGTCCAGTTGAATTGAGAGTGGAGGACAGGAATGAAAGTGTAGTATCTCCTCTCACCATCCCCACTTGTACTGTGATGTTGGGTTGCCACAGAGAAACTGACTACTTCATTCCTCAGGGTTTTATAGGTAAGCATAAGGGGATTGGGTTTCTAGTCATGAGTCCCTATCTAGTTAACTCCTCAAGAGTGATCAACTGATTGGCATCAATTAGCTTTTACAAAAGGGGTATTTACTGAGAAGGTATAACATCAACAAAGGTTACAAAATGTCTCCCCAAACTGGGGGTGCTTTCTTTCCTCTCTACATGCATAGGAGAGAGTAGTGTCAAATTTAACATTGAAAGTTAGAGGCGTACATGTAGGTAACATGTTGTGCTGAGAAGTACAGCATGACTCTTGGCCCTGAGAGTCCTTTTGCACTTCTGGGTGTGGCATCGATGACGAATAAATCACTTCCTTGCTCAACTGGGCTAGCTCCTTGCATAATAACATGGTGTCTCAGTTGATGGCTTAATTCACTGCTGGGCTGGGTCAAATAGGTTTTTTAGTTGCCAATCTAGCTGTTCATTGGACTTGGTTGTTGCTGCTATGAGTCTATCAGCTGATGGGACCTCTGGTAACTTTGATAAATCTTCTAGTATCACCAGTTCTTGGACACACCAATCTTGGCATACTCTTTCTCATGAGAACAGAAAAGAATAAACATAAAAGAAACAATGGTACCACATGTTCTTAGACACGTAGGAAGATAGGGCGTCTACCACTTCTCTCTGAGTATCTTTACAGCAGTTCTTGTCTCAATCTCTACTTAGAAGGAAAAGTGACAAAAGGACTGAAAAGAGTGTCATGTAATCAAACTGAGTTCTGGCTCAGCATCTTTGAAGCCATTGACTCCTCGATCCCATAGCCAACCAGAAGACTCCTCACTATCACACACGGCTAGTTTCCCAGTTACTCGTGGTTAGAAGTAGGCTCATCAAACCTCCACATATAATTGAATTTGAAGTAGGTCAGGAAATATCTGTACACACTCTGCACAATCCACTAGGAAAGGCAAATATAAGCATGCTCTAAGGAAAGGGCTCTTATTGGCTAGTTCCCTATCACACAGCACACATCCACAGAAGAAAGCTGAGTGTAGCAAACTGAGGGGACTTTGGGTGAAACTCAGGTTTCTCTCATTACCTTGTTATTAAGTCCTGAAATCGGATGTCAGACTATGTCTCTTTACTGGCCCCTTTTGGACACTTGTTGAGTTTCAATCTATTTCTAATCCAGGTGCCATTTTCTCCCTCTTGCTTCTAGTGGAGTATCTGAATCCCCAGGTACCGATTTTGGCTTACTTTATCCTCCATCATTTTTTCTGCATGGGAAACTGCCAGCCCAGGACCTAGTTGTGGCCCTGGTCCCAGTTGGGAGACTTAAACCATTGCTGTGAAACACCTTCACTGGTGGCCTATGACAAGTGCTATATTTTATCCTTCCATGAAAAAAACAATATGTCCATGTTCTTTGCTTTGGTGTAAAGGGGAAAGACAGCATGATGCAGTAACAATGAATTTGGAGTCAAGGGATCTGATTCAGGATCTAATTCTATCAATTACCTGTGTGACCTCGGAGGAATTCCTTTTTGTCTCTGGGTTTCCATTTTCTTTACTTATAAAATGAGGAGGTTAGACAAAATGACCAGCCATAAATCCATGATCCAATGAGGTTTGGAACCCTAGGTGGTGTGTCATGGTAGGTGAGCAATGGATTAAAGATTCATGGAACTTTATCCTGGTTATGACTATTTTCTCTTGGAGTTCTGCTCAAATTGCCAAATTCATTCCACCAGTCATTCCACCAGTAAGAAGGAACTCAAGTAATAAAACACTGACATAAATCACCATCTTGTAAAAGTCTTCATAAAGATGGAGTTCAACATAAAGTTGCACATTCTGAACATCAGGCCAAATGATTAAATTGTGAATAATCAAGGTCTGGCAAAGGCCTTGGTGAAATGGGAATATCTGTGTGGAATCTTCAGAAGGATGATATTTCAACTGGAAATGGGAAGCAAGGCCAGTTTGTCCTATTGGAAAAGAGCACCACATACATGAAGAAGAAGAAGATTCTTGGCACCTCCTAGAGGAAAAAAAGGAGAGATGAAGGGAAGATAATCAGCAGCAACTCATGATGCAAGAGACAGAACATGACTCAGGGCTGGCTGGTCTTGGGCCCGCTGCCGGGGAAGCTACTTCAGTTATAATGCTGCCCTCCAAGGGGTACCTTGTGAAGTTTATATTCTCAATGTTTGTAATTAAGCTCTTAGCTATGATGGTGATTGGTGTCTTGTAAATTTTTATAGTAAATAATACTGCAAAAAGAGAACATGGAGGATTTGAAATACATATGGAATGAGCTGAGCAGAGAGGAGCTGATGAACTACAAAGAAAGAGGAGTGGATGGGGAGGGGAGCGTAAAGGGAAAGAGGGAGGAACTTACAGGAGGCAAGGAAACAATTGGCAAGATGCCAGAATGTAGCCCCTTTCATCATTCTGGGAAAGTAAATGCTAGGAGGCATCATGAGCACTGCAGACATCAAAAATGAGAGAAAAGGAGCGAAATCAGCCCTAGGTGAAGCAAGTGACGAGTAGTGAAGGGATTAATTAGGAATGTAAAGAGAAAAAGGCACCACTCTCACATATGGAGTAGATCTTTAATTACTTTAAATAGGCTAAAGACTCATTACAAATTAAGATTTTCTCCCTGGACATCCTCTGATATTAAGATTTTTATTTTTACCCTCTCTTCTCCTCCCCTCCCAATGTTGGACATCATTACATCACTTGCGATAGCCCACAGTGTTTGTTGGAAATGCCAGGGGACATCTTTCCTCTCCATGTTGGAATGACCAATTGTCTTGCCAGGATGGTAGCTCTTTGTTCTATTACATAACATTCTATGGGGAAGGGAAGGAGGGTGGTCTTTCTAAGGTGAGGAAAGACTCACTCACAGAGGCATTTGCCCCTATCTTTGCATCATCTCCTTTTCAGAAAAAATGTTGAGTGTTGATAGTTCTCTTGGATATGAGGCTGCAAGATACCACTAATATCCTCAAACACCACAGAAACAATGCCATGCTTGGGTTATCCCTATGGCTGTTGGTTATCTCATTGGCATGACACCAAATGGTCACCTGAGTAGTTTGCAAGATGGCAGACTAATTCCCTAGTTGAAAAAGGTCCACTCAAGAGAGTGGAAGCAAAAGGTTTGATTGTTGAAAAATAATCCTAATTCCCCCCAGAGATCTCTTCCTTCCCAAACTTTGTGGTAGCTAGGTGACCAAATGAATAGAATATGCTGGATCTAAGGCAAAGCTGAGTTCAAGTGCAGCCACAGACACTCACTATCTCTTTGACCTCTGCCTCAGTTTCCTCATCTTTAAAATGAGGTTAATAATAGCACTTCCTTTCCAGGGTTGTTGTGTCAGATGAGATCAATTTCTGAAGCACTTTGCAAACTTTTAAGTGCTATAAAAATACTAGCTATAATTATTATTCTTTCTCATCAGCATTGTTTCATTATTTAGCCAGAGACAATGATGCATGAAAAAGCATTGCAAAATGTGTTTTCTTTTATTGGTTAAGAAAAGTTCAAAGTATTTAGGCCAAAATGATTAGATGTCTTGTTCCCAAAGGATAGCAATAATTTCCACATTGTTCTTGTTTTGTGTAGTTTCTGTTTTTAAATGTTTGGTCTCAGAAAAAGATCAAGGTAGTGAGACACACATGTAGGGAACATGATAGGCTAAGTCCTTGGTCACTGTTGGCCCCAAAAGTATTTTCTCATTTTGTAGAATTCTCATGTAATTCACTTCCGGATATGGACTGAGTATTGGGCCTAAAGTCAGGAAGAACTAAGTTCAAATCCTAACTCTCCTATTTACTGCGTGACCATGGTCAAACCACTTGACCTCTCTGAGCCTCAGGTTCCTAGTCTGGAATTGTGTGAGACATATCACTGAGGCGATAGTATCGACCTCATTGGGTAATTTTGAGGCTTAGATGAAATAATGCACACAAAGTGCTTTAGAAACTTTAAAGTGCTATGAAAATGTCAGTGAACATTTATTATATATGTCTATATCATATTATTAATATATAATATATTATTATTTTTATGATAGATAATATATATTATTAATATAAATATATGTTATATGTATATCTGATATAACAAATATGTTTCATATTTATTATAACAAGGTGAGCTTTTCCCCTCTAAGTATTGACTCTAGAAAGGGTGCTTGGCAAGAATCGGGGGTAAGAATTAACCAATTCTTTTATGTAACATTTGTTAGTTCCCCATCGTGCAGAGAACTGACTTAAGGCCAGTGAAGATGAACCTGGCATTTCTAGAACCTTTGGAAGTCCAGGCATATATATCATGGGATCTATGCACTTGAATGGGGAAAATGTTAGCTTTATTTTTGATAACTTCAAGCTGAAAGCATTTCCTTCAATTATGAATTTTAAAAATGATTAAAATTTAATTAAAAAATTAAAAATAACCCCTGATTATTCAGAGATAGGGTCCATAGGCTATAGCAGATTTGATGATGGATTTTAGACCCATTGGGGAGGTATAGGATGGGGTTTTGAGGGAATGGACCTGAAGTCTGTAATTGAAAATGGTTCAGCAAGGGAGCTTACCCAAGGCACAGAGAAGAGATCAGTTTCAGATTAGTCCAAACAGTCTGAGAAGGCCAGAGGCAAGGGAACATGGCAGGAGGGGCTGAAAGGATGGAGCAGTCACAGAATTCAGGGGGCAGAGAGGGCCAAGCTAGTTAGCCAAAGCCAGTACATAGTCTTCCACGTGTACTTAATAAATGTTTGTTGAATCGAAACCAGACACGACAAAGATTAAAGACAAGGGTTCTGAGCAGCATCAAAGAACCTGGGGGAAACCTGGTTTCCTCAGCCAGTTGGTTGGATGCCCCAAGCCAAGGCACATATTGCTGGCCCCCCGCCCCTACTTTCTCCATGGTGAGCAGAGTGTAGCTGCCCACCATTCTTTGGAACGACAGGCAGTTGCTCTAGGGCTCTCAGTGGACCAGGGAGCCAGTAGGCCATCCCACTTCTGTCTTAGAAGTATTGACCTGCTTGATACTGGGTCCTCTGAATAGGTTTTCTTTATCCAGAATCAGTGTCAAAGACCTGCCACATGGGATCTAGCTGGAGAAGTGAGAAAACCAAATGGACTTGCTACTGAAACTCTAAGCAGGGTAACAAATGTGTTATTTCAAAGGTTAGGAATTCACTTTGGAAAACTGAGTCCCCAGAATGATTTCCTTCCCCTCTGGGCATTCCTCATGATGGCCTTTACAAATACTTCACACACTCACTTCTGTGAAGGCACAATTACAGTGAGTGACAGGTTAATAACATTTTACCAACAGTGATGATGAAGGCCATGATGATCCTGACCGTGATGGAAGTTGACATTTGTTCAGTGCAGAGATTTTTAACTTTAATTTTGTGAACTTGTTTAAAAAATATTTGGATAATTTGTATTTCAATATTGTTCTATGAAGAGGTCTGTAGACTTCATTAGACTTCCAAAGGAGATCATGATACAAAATGGTGTGTGGTCATCCTTCTTTGCCAAAGAAGGCCTTGCCATCAGAGAAATGATGACATGACTTGCACTTGACTTTGTTTTGAATGAGGGAGGGCTGTGCAGGTCACCAGCCTCACTTCTCCTCCAGAGCTGTCTGAATCCAGTGACCAGATATTCATCAGAATGACTGGAGATGGCCCAGGATGAGGCAATTGGAGTTAAGTGACTTGCCCAAGGTCAAATAGCTAGTGAGTATCAAGTGTCTGCAGTGAGATTTGAACTCAGGTCCTCCTGACTCCTCCACTGCACCACCTAGCTGCCCCATGATACCAAATAAGGAAGGAAGGAGGGGAAGGAGGAAAGAAAGAAAGAAAAGAAATAAAGAAGGAAGGAAAGAAAAGAAGGAAGGAAGAGCTTTTGGTATAGGGTTTTAATGTTTACAAACAATTTTACAAATGTATTATCTTAGAGTGCTAGGATTGGAACCAGGAAGACCTGGTTTCAAAAATCACCTTAGAAACATATTAGCTGTGTGACCCTGGATAAGTCACTTCACCTCTTTCAAGTTTCTGAATTTTAGTCTCCTGTAAATTAGGGAGTTATAATTGATACTACTTACCTCACAGGGCTATTCATAATGCTCAAACGAGAAACTATATGTAAAGTACTTTATAACCTTAAAGCACTGTACAAATGCCATTTCTTTTTCTTATCTCATGATAAATAGGAGGCCAGCCTTAGATTCTGGAAGATTAGGTTCAAATCTCACCACTGACTCATATTGTTTATGTGACCCTGAGGGAGTCATGGAATCCTAGATGAAGGGCTTGAAGGGACCTCCTTTAATTTTTTCATTTTACAGATAAGAAAACTGAGGCCCAGAGAGATTAAATGACCCACCTCAGGGTCAAATAGTAAGTATCAGAGATAAGGTTGAACCTGAACTCGTTGGTCCTAAAGCCACTGTTTTCAGTGTCCCAGGTCTTTAAATATGATAATAAATAGCTAGCATTTAAATAGTGCTTTAAAGTTTACAAAGCACTTCACACATTATCAGCATTGGATGAAGGCATTCTCTTTTCCTCAGAGAAAATCTGAGAAAATAAACAGGTAAATGAATGAACAACACACGTATATGTGAACATTTATATATAAACACACATAACAGCAATAATGGCTAGCATTTATATAATAATTTAAGGTATGCAAAGCACTTTCACAATCAAGGCTATTTCACATGGTCTTCCCAACAACTCTGGGAGGTAAGTGCTATTATTACCTCCATTTTACAGTTGGGAAAATTAAGAGATATTAAGTGAATTGCCCAGGGCCACCGACCAAGAAGTGTCTGAGGCATGATCCATACCCGGATCTTCCTCGCTCTAGTTCTAATACTATATTCACGGTATCATTTGGCTGCCTAATCCATTTTATAATATGACTTCATATTATAAATTTATAGAACATATAAACATACGTATATATAAATATGATATAAATACAGATTTACAGATAAATGCATATACATAAATACGTGTGATGTGTCCTTCTTTTTCTTCTCTCCCTCCCCTCCTTTACTCCTCTCTTTTCCTCTCCCTTTTCCTCTTTTCTCCTCTCCTCTCCCCTGTCCTCTCCTCTTCTCCCCCTTTCTCTCTCCTGTTTCTCTCTCTCTCTCTCTCTCTCTCTCTCCCCCTATCTCTGTCTTTCTTTCTCTTTCCCTCTCTCTGCTTCTCTATTTCTCTCTCATTTAATCCCCACAATAGCCCTGTGAACTAGGTCACACAAATATTATTATTTCCTTTTTACAGTTGGGGTAAAAACCAAGGCCAAGAGTTGGAAACGATTTTCAGGATTATAGAAAGTGGAGAAATTAGACCATAGCAGAAAGGCTGGACTTTTGGAGCTCCAGACAGGATTCAGGGCAGCTGTGACATGTGGAGCCAACTCCTGGTTTGGGAGCTGTCATGCCATCCCCCAGCCTGGCCAAATCTCCCTTTCCATCTTTCTTTAGTTGCTGCCCATGTGGTAGTATGAGATAACTCAATTAGTACAAACAGATAAGGACATATTAGAGTCCTGGGAGGAAGACATTCCTAGTTGGAGTCCCTAATGCATACAAGGAAAATGGTTAGATAAAGCCTTATTTAATTATATTGCAGGCGGGAAGGGAGGTACAAGGAATCATGCTGTAGTTAAGTATTTTTTTAATGAACTCTTCATAGTGGCTGTGTGGTTCTTGCCAGCTTGTCAGAGAATCATCAATTACTCACTTCAGCCATCCCTAGACATGCAGATATCCCCTCCCCCCAGATTTTTTCCATTATTTATGAACATCTATTGAACTAGACTCTCTCTGTCTTCCCTCTTAAATATTTCCTAAATATTTATCCCCATTGAGGTGCCCTTATCCTTTCAGGAGTAAAATCAGCCTCCTTTTGTATTCACCCAACTGCCCTTCAGCCTTTGGAGCTCCTGGCTACATTATTTTAGGCTTATTTTCCTTAATTCTTTCAGGTCACAATCATAGATTTTACCCTGACCAGGAATGTCATCTACAACGTGGCCAACAAGTGACCATCTTGCCCCATTTGAAGTCCTACAGGAAAAGGACCTCAGTGCCTTCAGAGGCAGACAATTCCACTTTGGTGTGCTCAGATACTTAGTCTTTTCCCCACAGATCAAGCCTAAATCTGTCCCTTTGCAACATCCATCAGTCCCTTCGATCTACCTTTTGGGGACAAGTAGAGCAAAGTTCGATCCTCTTTCACATGACACCCTTCAGATTCATGAAGACAGAGACCTACACCCCAGTCTTCAGACTAAAAATGTCCATTTTCCTTGACCGATATGCTGGGTCTTTAACCTTCTCCTTCACCTGGTCACCTTCTCCTAGGTATGTTTTATTTAGCTTATCAGAGTTTTCACTACAAGGTGGCACCCAGAATTGAACCGGGAGCTAAAGTTTGACTAGAATTATGAGTCTGTGATGCCCTAGTAGTGCACACTGTCTTTCAGTGGAGCCTGGGTAGCATTCGATATTTTGGTGCTACACCACAGAGCTGGCTTTTATTACTTAGCCTACCTTCATCATCATCATCATCATCAAGCATTTATTATGCATAGCCTCAGACACAACGTGACCCTGGGCAAGTCACTTAACCCTGTTAGCCTCAGTTTCCTCATTTATAAAATGAGCTGGAGAAGAAATGGCAAACCACTTTGTTTATCTTTGCCAAGAAAACCCAAAATGGGGTCAGATTTGACTGAAATAACTGAAAAACAAACAAATCACCAAACTAATAACATACAAAGACATTTGGTGGCTTTAAAGGGAGAATTCAATTTCCCCAAGTCCTTGTTTTGTAGTTTCTGTACAAGGGACTCTTTTATCATTCTGTTTAGTGGCTGGCTAGTATTGTGCTATGTTCTAGACAGCTGGGTGATTGGGGGTAGGAGTGGGGAATAGGGTATCAGGACACGGAGTTCAGAAGACTCAAGTGTAAATCTTGCCTCACACACTTACTAACTGTGTGACCCTGGCCCAAGTCACTTATCCTCCATTTATCTCATTTTCCTCAATTGTAAAATGGGGCAAATACACCTCCTTTGTAGGGCTGTGGTGAGGAACAAATGAGCCTTGATTTGTGAAGCCCTTAGCATAGGGCCTGGCCTGTAATAGGCACTTGAAAAATGTTTATTCATTCCCCTTCTCCTGTCATAATGATAGTTGGAATTTAAGGTCCAGAATTTGGTAACAAGATCCACAAATGTCACCCTCAAAAGGTAAAATTAACTCAAGTATGAAATAGAAGAGATCAGCCATTAGCCTAAGAGATGTTTTGTAAATGTGTTGCTGATAAGGCTAGGGTGTGTCCCAGATTTCAATTCAGCATTCATTAGGGGTTGGGTGTTCTCCCAAATTTCAACAATTTAAATGAAACTAATATAAGAGATATGAATCTTGGGAACTGTGAACATCTGAGTGACTAGGGCTACAGAACAGAAGGATGGTGGTGGTCAGTTTCAAAATTCAAATTCACCCTTGTATCATAGATTGAGAACTGGGAGAGATCTTCAGGGTGTCTGTGTCACCCCCCATTTTACAGATAAGGAAATAGAGGCCCAAACATGCCAAGTGACCTTCCCACAGTCATGCAGATTTTCCACCTTCAGATATAGAGTTCTTACCAGTGCCACATGCTGTTGACTCTCAACTGATAAAATCCAGTTTCTGAAACTGCTGAGAACCAGAATTTTAATCTGTGTTGATGTCAGCAGGTTGCAAACACCCTGCCCAAGAGGCCCTGTTCTGAACAGCCAGCCCTGACTGGCCTCCTTGGCTTTACCATAGCCTTAAGCATGCCAGCAATATGAGTCTATTTGCCAACTGTGTTCCATGGGTGGTGCTGTACTACATGTGCTCAGTGAGGCAGGTAAGTAGTATAGTGCAAGACAGACCTTAGTTCAAATCCTGCCTCAGATGCTCAAACTCCTGCAGACTCAGTCTTCTCATCTGTATAATGGCAACAGTAATGTCATCTACTTTATAGGGTTGTAAGGAACAAATGAAATACTGAGTGAACTGCTCTTTATAAACCTTGAAGCAAAATGGTAAGGATGAGGATGGGACCTTTGATTTCACTGATAGAGGGAAACTCCCAAATGAGGAAGGCAGTTTGGTACCTTTTTTAGCTATAGCATTAGAGGATTGCTTAGGCAGTGTTGTCAAATTCAAATAGGGAGGGGGCATTAAACCCATATATAAGCATCCCTGCCAGCTGCATATTGATTCAGAGAACACCTTATTAGCATCATAATCCATTGTACTTTTAATTATTTTGTTAAATACATCCCAATTACATTTTAATCTGGTTCAGGTTGTCCTTGAGAGCCTTGGGGGTGGAGATGGGCATATGACCCCATATTTGACACCTCTGGCTTGTAGCACCTGTAAGATAAATGACTTACTGAAGGCTACACAGACATTATGTGTCAGAGGTAGGATCTGAACGCAGAGCTTCGCAGTTATCTCTATCCATCGTGCCATATCTTCTATGACTATTGTTGTTAGTGACGGAGGACAGCTACTACACTCTTGGTTGGAATCTGCTACCCCTGCTGGAAAAAGTTATTAAGTCCTCCAACCAACCTTTCCAGAGGTAAATGAGCAGCTCCACTTAGAAGGACCATCAGATAGAATTATTTCCTTCCACATTGAAGTTTTTCTGGAATCTCTTGATAGACAAGAGTTTGAATCTTGGCCCTGTTGTATGCTACCTGTGAGGTCTAGGGCAAGCTAGTTATCCTTTCTGGGCCTCGATTTTCTCAACTGTAAAATAAGGGTATTGAACTAGATGCTCTGAACAGTGGTAGATATTGACCTCTCTCTAAAATCTGGATAGATGTGGGTTCAAGTTCTGCCTTTAACATATACTGCCTGTGTATCCTCTGGTAAATTAAGAGATTAAGTTTTCAGTGCCTCAGGCAATTCTCTAACACCTTAAGTTAGAACATCTTTATGGGTAGTGAGAGCTGTTGAACCAATAAAATAAACTGACAGTAATGATAACCCACCTTTCTAGGTCCTTAAGGTTTGTCTAGTGTTTCACACACACTGTCTCATTTAATCCTCAACAACCCTGCCTGGCAAATGCTATTAGGATTCTCATTTTACAGACAAGGACCCTGACACTCTGTTAAACCGATAAACCTTGTGCCAAGCCCTGCGGAGGTTCAGAGGGGTGAAATAATAAGGGCCCCCCAGCACACAGGGAGAGTCTGGGACAAGGCTCTGCAATGCCAAGTTCATCCCTTTGCTATGACACGGGCTGACAGAGCGGTAGCAGTAGCAGCAGCTTCAGCCACACTTTGCAGAGTCCTTTGTTTGCCTTTAGAAGTTTGCAGACCTTCCCTGAATGCCTTTCTGCCCTGTTTCCAGGAGCTTTGTCAAGGCAGGGCATGGGCAGTCCATGGGACCCCTCAGGCACTGGGCTACCCTTAGCATCATTCAGGTAGAGCAGATGAACAGACCGAAGGACTAACCATTCCTCAGCCCCATCAAGAGAACTAGCCAGCAGCTGGGGAATGCAACTGTTTGGGACCCAAGGTTCAGCCTCCCTAGCCCACCCTCCCACCTCCCAACTCTGCCTTACTCAGACCTCCCAACATGCTGCTTGCTAGGTTGGCTGAGGTGTCTTTTAGCTGGCATTCTGTTTATTTGCTGGTGTTGTGGATTGTGGAATACCAGAATGCCCTGGCTGGTTTCTAGGAGGAGCTACCCTGGTGGCTGGGGCATAGTGCACAGGAGGCCCCAGCCTCCTGGGCAGGTGTGGAACCTTCCCTTGGGCTGTGGGACCCAGCGTCATAGAGGTAGTGGGAGCTCCATTCAGGGCTCTGGCTGGCTCTTTCACCTGCTCCTCCCACCGGAGCTGGGGGTGGGCGGGGGAGCTGTTACAAGTAGGTGGCACAGCTGTTTGCTTTGACTGGCTCCCCTACCTAGGGGAATCCTAACCACACAGTTAGCGTTGCAAGATGAAAATGGCATTTAGATTTTAATAAACTCACCCTATTTCTTTGTTACAGGAAAAAAAGGGAGGGGGCAGGCGCTGTAAAAACAACACAAACCAAATAAACAGAAACCCAAACCAAAAGAAAAAAGCCCCCAGATTCACTCACCAGGTTGCCAGTTACATGCCAGGGACAGGCAGAGCGCACCAAAGGGACCATGTTCTCTCCGTACCAGGGAGAGAGCCGTTAGTTTAATTTGGGAATGGGGATGGGGATGGGGATGGGGATGGTGTGTCTCCCAAACACCTGGCTCACTCCTCTTAGCACATATGCCTAGTTTTCCAACTCATGAGCCTTATTTTTTTATGGTTTTGTGCATTTTCATTTACACCAGCATGTATATTTTATAAGTCTATGTGTACATATTTCTTGGTGATTTACTTGTAAATTTCCTAAATGGGGAAGCCACACAAAGGTCGCCAAGCTGTGGTCTGAATTAAATAGCGTTTCCTAATAGGAAATAATAATGCAGACGGCAGAAACATATAGGCAAAGCGGGAAATGCATTTTCAACTAGAAAGTTATTGAGTGTTTACAATCAAGGAGCTGATTCTGAAAGGGGGAGGGGTGAACTGCCCCCCCACCCCTTCCCTGTCATACAAATCACTGAATGCTCTTAAAGTTGTCATCCTGAAGGGCTAAATCTTTCCAGACTTGGCTTACGAGTTGTCCTAGACAAATAATATCCACATGTCCCCATGTGTGCCTGCTTCTGCTTGTTCCAGACCATCTCTCTGCACATATTTTGAGGGTGGTCTCAGCAAGTAAATCTTATAAATGTTATTCGTAAGGTCCTCAACAATTTGCAGGCTTTAGGAATGCAATAACTTTTATGTATTGATTATTTAGAGGACTTAAATGTGAAAGAAGGAAAAAGCAATTTCACACAATTCTGATGATTATTAGTTTGCCCTGTAACAACCTCAAAAGCGTTAGGTGCCTTTGAAGTCAATCTAAAATCAATCAAGAAACTGGGAAAATAAAAGAAAGTCAGTGTACTACCATGAGGAGAGAGCGGCAGTCTTTTGTTCCATCTTGGAATTCATTAAAGCACAGTAAATAGAGCTCTAGACCGGGAATCAGGAAAACTCCTCTTCATGAGATCAAATCTGGCCTCAAAGACTTATTAGTTGTGTGACCCTGTTTGCCTCCACTTCCTCATCTATAAAATGAGCTGGAGAAGGAAATGGCAAACCCCTCCAGTATCTTTACCAAGAAAACCCCAAATGAGGTCACAAGGAGTCGATGGAAAAGACTCTACAACAAATGCTTTAAAGGAACATGCAATGAGTATAAGCTTCTTCAGGGCAGGCACAATTTCCTATTTTTGTCTTTGTATCTCTAGCTTCTCTAACAATGCCTGCCACATAGTGAATACTTAATAAATGCTGTTATTGTTACTAGGATCCTAGCCTTTTTGCGTTCGTCCTTCATTGCTGAAGAAGACCATGCCATCTGATAAATGGTGACATGACCTGCACTCGACTTTGTTTTGAGTGAGGGAGGGCTGTGCAGGTCACCAACCTCACTTCTCCTCCAGAGACATCTGAATCCAGTGACCAGATATTCAAACTATTGGGACCGCAATCCATTCAAACACATTTACTAACTAACTCTTGTCCGTGTCCGCATATAATGAGCTGGAGGTCTTCCTTAATTTCTGTTAACATCATAAGGGTAGCTGCAGAGCATGCTAGCTATTTACCTGCCATCCTTTACCCTGGCCAGAAAAGTATCTGCCATATATATTATGCCACTTTTTTCTTTAAAAGGCAGGGAATCTGTCCTTGAGACATGAATGATCCAGGAAGCTAAGGCAAGAACTACTGATGTGACTTGTTGGCTACATAGAACATAAAAGACTAGCCCACAGGGAGTCAGTGCCCTTCAGACAGATATCTCACACCCATGCTAGTCACCCTTCCTGATATACCCTGCTGGCAAGATACGCTTCTGTAAGGAGACATGAGAGTGGCTGCTATCTGAATCAATGGTGCATCATTGCTGAGTTATTCTTTCTATATTATGGCTAATTAAGTCTCTTGCCTTCCCTGCTATTCCTAGAACAAGACAGTTCATATTCTTACACCGTGTGCTGTCCCCTATGCCTAGAACTCTCTCCCTCTTTATCTCCACTTCTTCAGCTTCCTTCAAATGTCAGTTACAGTCCCACTTTCTTCAACCATTCTTCCCTAGTTCTTCATCTCAGTGCACTGGAAGCAACCTTAGAAGTCCTCTGGTATGATACCTTCACTTAATAGATGTGGAAACTGGAGTAAATACTTCCCTAATGTCACACAGCTATCAGAGCTGGGATCTGAAGTCAGGTTTTTGGATTTCAAATTGGATTCTTTTTTGGTACACAACATACCTGTAGTTCTTATCTCACAGGGCAATTGTAATTATAAAATGACATAATACTGTTTATTGTTATTTTGGCTATGATTTTGATTACTTTCAATGCCTTGTAATATCACAAGAAAGGGAGTTGAAATTTATGATCCCATTCCATGAGATTCCATGTTCTTCTTTCATGACCAGTACTGCAATTGATTAGCAGCCTGGGCTCTTATTTCTGAATTATGAGTTTGAAGGGACCTCCTTGAGTGTACAGAGTTGGAATTCAATTCTGTATGTTACTTTCTTTTGCAGTAGTTGCAATTACCCAACCTATTTCTGTGCTTTTCAGAAGCCTAATGTCTTGCATTTACCCTTGAGAATTTCAAGATGACTTGGGGATGTGTGCCATTATGGCCAATGGCTCATTATTTCTCCCATCCATGGAGAAGGTAATGTGCTTCTAGAAGTTTCTGAGAAAGTTGATGGTCCATAGGGAGGGAGAAAGGGTGAAGCAGATTGGTTGTTCTCCATTGTAACTATTTCTCCTCCACATTTCCCCTAAAATGAGTTTTCTTCTTGTTCTGGGGGGCATGCTTATAGAGCATCTGGGGGCAAAACTACAATTCAGAGTTATCAGGAACATTTTTGAACAATTCAAGTAAAGGCAATGACTTTGGCAGAAATGCTGGTCCTATTTTAACCAATGAAGAAACTAAAACACAGACCTTATTAGGTTAGGACTGTCACAGAGTGATCATAGATGGTTGGGGTTGGAAAGGGATTAAGGACCATTTTATCTAATCTCTTTAATTTGCAGGAAATTGAGGCTTGTCTAAAATGAAGGAGAGGTCCTTGTCTCTTGTTCTTAATCCAGTGCTTTTTAATCAGTCCAAAAACTACAGTGTCCAAAACAGGAGATCCAAGTTGGTGAAGGGTGCATTGAACTTTTTGTGCCTATCCTGATCCTCCTGGTTGCTAGTACCTTACCTCCCTTCTCCCGTTACTTTGTATCTACTTTGTGTATGTATGTGTGTGTGTATAACACATATATGTGTATATATAACACATATATACATATATGTGTACATACATATACATATATATATTATATAATTTGCTTACATGAAAATGTTTTCTCCGAATAAAATGTAATCTCCTTGAGGACAGAGACTGCTTCACTATTTTGTATTTGTTTAACATAGAGTAGGTACCCCATAAATTCTTAATGAATATATGAATTGTTAGCTTTAGTAATGTATCAATTTGATTTTTTGATCCTTTCTTACCATGCATATCCAAAAGTCATTATTATGGCTAACTTTTGCACACTTTTCTCTTTAAAAGATCCTAGTAAGGTTTCCCAGTACAATGGCAAGAACACTGGTTTGAACTATGGAATATGTGGGTGTGCATCCCATCTCTGGTACATATTGCCAGAGTGATTTTGGACAAATCATTTTATTTCCCTAGGCTCCCAGTTTTTTCAACTTTAAAATATTTGTAGTAGTTGTGAAAGTATACTACAGATCAATAATTGTCAAAGTATTTGTTAAGAAAGTAGTGATGTTTATCAGTAGAATAGACTGAGTACACAAAATTCCAAAGCATATAAGCATAGTAATGTCGGGTTGCTAGACCCAAAGAATCCAGTCACTGGGGTAAGGACACGCTATTGGCAAATACTGCTGGGAAAATTGGAAAAGAATCTGGCAAAAACTGGGCATAAACCAGCACCTCACACCATATACCAAGTTAAAGTTCAAATGGATACATGACTTAGATATAAAAGGTAATATCACAAACAAATTATGGGAATAAGGAAGAAGTCATTTTTCAGCTCTATAGATGGGGGAAGAGTTCGTGAACAAACAAGGGAGATAAAATGGAGATATGATTACACAAATTTAAAAAAATTTTATAGAAACAAAATGTGAAGGGAAACAAGTAACTGGGAAAAACTTTGCAATAATTTTCTCTGATAAAATCTCAGCTATATGAAACTGATTCAAACTTATAAGACCAAGAGTTATTCTTCAACAGGTAAATGGTCAAAAGATATGAATAGGAAGTTTTCAAATAAGGAAATCCAAGCTATCAACAGTCATATAAAATAATCCAAATCACTAATAATTAGAGAAATGCTATTCCACATAGTAAATAGAGGATTGTACTTGGAGCCAGGAAGACCTCAGTTTAATTCTAGCTTTAGATCCTTATTAGATGTGTGACCCTTGGCAAATCATTTAACCTCTCTTTGCCTCAGTTTCCTCATCTACAGAATGGAGAAAACAATAGGACCCATTTTGCACCATTATTATGAGGCTCAAATGAGGCAATATTTATAAAATGCTTTTTAGAGAGGGAAGTACATTTATACATACTTTGTGCCAGGTACTGTACTAAGCACTTTGAAAATATTATCTCACTTGATACTTTGTAAAGTATCAAATTTTAAAGTGCCATATAAATGCTAGCTATTATCATTATCATTCTTATATGTAAATTAAAGCAATCCTGAAATTCCATTTCATTCCTGTCTGTTTAGAAATAATAAGAGAAGAGGAAAATAACACTTGTTGGAGGGACTGTGGGAAAATAGGCACGTTGACATACTGTTGGTAGGTGTGAATTTGTCCACCATTCTGGAAAGCAATTTGGAACTATGCCCCAAAAGTTATTAAACTGTGGGTGTTCTTTGACCCAGAGAACCTGCATTACAACGATGTCTCAAAGAGATCAAAGAAAAAGAACAGGTACATTATGTTCAAAAATATTTTGAGCAGCTCTTTCTGTTATAACAAAGAACTAGAAGCTTAAGGGCATTTGAGAATACCTAAATAAATTATATATGAATATAATGGAATATTATACTGTAAGAAAAGATGGATAGAACCAAGAGAGCAATTTGTACAAAAACAACAAAATTATAAAACCTTTGTAGGACTTAAGAACTCTGATCAATGCAATGATTAACCACAGTTCCAGAGGAATGATGATATATAGATGTGACCTACCCATTGAGAGAGTTAATGGACCTAAGATGCACAATAAGACATATATTTTCATACATAGCCAGACATGACAGCTGGTTGGTATAATGGATAAAGTCCCACACCTGGAGTCAGGAAGATCTTAGTTAAAATCTGGCCTGAGACATTTCCTAGCTATATGATCCTGAACTTTGGGGCAACTAGGTGGTGCAGTGGATGGAGTGCTGGGCCTACAGTGAGGAAGGCCAAACCTGACCTTAGACACTTATGAACTGGGTGACCCTGGGCAAGTCACTCAACACTATCTGCTTCAGTTTCCTTACTGTAAATTGAGCTGGAGAAGGAAAACCATTCATTATCTTTGTCAAGAAATCCCCAGATCAGGTCACAAAGAGTTGGATGTGACCAAAATATTGAACCACAACAGCACTAAGATGACATTTACCTATTAGAAATACTTATCCCTTTTCCCACTACGTATCTGTGAGAAGTTGGATTTTCTTCACTTACTTCATTCAAAACAACGTAACTAAATCTCAATGATTTAAATGCAGAAGCAGATATGAGAATCCAGAATTAGAGATTTGGAAAAATATGTAAAATGATGTGATTCTTCGCACTATTTTAATAGAAAAAATTGCTATTTTCATAAAAATGATATTTATGTTAACATATAATAGGTTTATTACTATTCTAAGTAGATAAACATTTTTTAAATTATCTGTTTTAATTTTTGATATGGTAAATGTTAATAGATAAAATCCACATAAACTTTTGGGGGTCCTTAATAATTTTTAAGAGTATGAAGGGTTCCTGAGGCTAAAAAGTTTGATAACCAGTAACACATGAATTCAAATCTTAACTCAGACATGCGTTAGCTAAGCAAGATATATCAATCACCCTCTGGTCCTCAGTTCCTTCATCTGAAAAATGGGGATAGAAAAACTTACAGCACTCTATTCTCAAGGTTGTTGTGAGACTCAAATGAGATACTGAATGTAAATCATCTCCCAAACTTAAAACTGCTGTGTAAATGGCATTTAAAAATCATTTACATCCTTCAGTGCCCAGGCTTTGGTGTGGATAAGGTTGTCACTACTGTCCCTCTCTTTTTTCTCAAGGGTGGCTATGGCTATCACCATTATAATCTAGAAAGTATCTCTAACTCTGGAGGAAAACTCTGTCTTACTCTGATAGGTTCTATGATCCAGAGTTGGAAAGAACATCAAGGTAGGGCTCTTTTTACATAACACATTAAGGTTTGCAAAACTCTTTACCCACATTATTTTGTTTGATCCCCACTGAAAACTCTGAGGTAGATGCTTTTATTATCTCTATTTTACAAATAAGGTAACTGACATTAAGAGAAGTTCAGTCAATTGCCCAAGGTCACACAGCTAGTAAATGTCTGAGGCTGGATTTGAACTTGGGTCTTCCTGACTCAAAGTCTAGTTTGCCTTCCACTGTTCCAGGAGATACCATCTTGTCCAATCATTTTATAAATTAGGATGCTGCAATCCTGAGAAAGACATGACCTACCTAAGGGCATGCATTCAGTTCAAATCTAGTGATGCTAAATTTAGAAATCTTTCCATTGTACCACACTGCCTTTTTCTGTTAACCTTCACAGCTGACAGAGCTCCTCCCAGCTGGCTTCGCCCAGAGGACCCTAATAGGCTCAGTTGGATTTCCTAGGAATTAAAGAAGCCTTTTTGGTGGTTAGCTGCTTGGGGAGGCCCAAGAGCTGTTCACTTAGGAAACTTGGGTTGTATGCTTTCCCTGAATAATTCTGCTAGCAGGCAGTGGAGGCCTTCTAAGGACATGGCGCCATCTTTCTCCTGGAGCCAGCCAAGCTCACCAATGTCCTGTCAAGCAGAGAAATGTTTGCCCATAATTTTAATGACAGTAGAATGTTTTGAAGAACTGGAGACAAGGAGAGAGAGCCTCCAAGAGAGGGGAGTATGTAAGAAGTCTTTGAGACATAGAGATTTCATATCCTTGGAAACAGGAATGAATGATTTAAAGCTTATTTGTTTATGTTTGTTTATCATTTGGGTGCCTAGTGTTCCTATGATATAATTTGCTTCACAATTTTAGGATCCTATTTTACATACTAATAACACCTTACACTTTCTGTATATAGTGCATTTCATCCAGAGACTGTGTGGGTATCTATCTATAGATACACAGACTCTCCTGTTTATCTACACAGTGTAGTTAATACTGTACATAGAGAAGGAGAGATATCAAGTTACCCACCCCTGACAAACTCTTCATCAATGAAATGTTCCATTGGAGGAGGATAAAACATAGCAACAGAATTCCTATAGGCTTTCAGAGGCTGCTGACTGCATTGACTGAGGAAACTGAAATGTGAGTTCTTTCTCTTTTCCCTTCTACTATTCAACCCTGGGCAGGAAAACACAGGAAAGAGAGGCAATCAGAGTTTTGCTTTCCATTCAAAATTCCAGTCCTTTGTCTACCATCAGTCAATATTCAGTCAATAATTATTTATTTAATACCAACTATGTGCCAAGCACTGTGCTAAGTGATTTCAAAATCTAATAAGCATGTTGTAGATACTTAGGAGAAAGAGCTGTGTTTTTATTCAGTGTTTCCAGTGGGCTGAAAACTCTGTCCACCTAAGAAAATTGTAACCCATCTCTGATTTCTTCAATAATTCTCAGAGAGGGGGAGGAGCCAAGATGGCAGAGTAGAAAGATTCATGTATGCTAGCTCCAAAACCATAGCCCATATATTTCCTGCAAAAAGAGCTCTCCACAAATTCTGGAGCACTGCAAGGCGCACAGAAACACAGTGGAAAAGATTTCCGTTCCAGAGAGCCCTGGAGAACTGTCCCCAGGAGTCTGTCACACTCCAGACAGCGGAGTCCACCCCTGAGCTGCCCTGGCTGCCCGGCCCCAGAGGAGCAGATTCGAGCAGACTTCAGGGACGGAACCTCTGGTGGCCGTGAAGGTCCCTCCGCCCACAGGCACTACAGGTCAGTGAGAGAGACGTCTGGGCTGGGCGAGAGGGGAGCGGGGTGTCTCCGTGACTCGGGCCCCCTCAGGAGGCAGCGGCAGAGGCAGCAGTGGCGGCCCGGAACTCCTGGAGCAGCAGGCAGAAGTTCAGGGCCATTACAGAAGGTCTCTGCATAAACCCCCTGAGGGAACTGAGCCTGGGAGACGGCCCTGCCCCCACCCACCCCATCACTGAAGGTCTCTGCATAAAGCCCATGAGGGAACTGAGCCTGGGAGCACCAGAACTTAAGCTCACATTGAATAGCAGCCGGGCCGGCCAGAAAAAGCCCATTTGAATCTCAGACCCCAAGCACTAGCTGGGCAGATCTAGGTGGGGGTGGACAGGAATCTCAGAAGTCAAGGAACTGGCTGGGAAAATGCCCAGAAAAGGGAAGAAAAATAAGACTATAGAAAGCTACTTTGATGGGGTACAGATGTTCCTGCCTTTCAATTCTGATGACGAGGAACAATTCTTACCATCAGGGAAAGACGTGGAGGTTGGGGCCTCTGTATCCCAGACATCCCAGGTGGATGTCCGGTGGGCTCAAAAAGGATTTTGAAAATCAAGTTAGACAGGTGGAGGAAAAACTGGGAAGAGAAATGAGAGAGATGCAAGAAAAGCATGAAAAATGGGTCAATACCTTGGTAAAGGAGACCCAAAAAAATGCTGAAGAAAATAACACCTTGAAAAATAGGCTCACTCAATTGGCAAAAGAGGTTCAAAAAGCCAGTGAGGAGAAGAATGCTTTCAAAAGCAGAATGAGCCAAATGGAAAAAGAGGTTCAAAAGCTCACTGAAGATAATAGTTTTCTCAAGATTAGAATGGAACAGATGGAGTCTAATGACTTTCTGAGAAACCAAGAAATCACAAAACAAAACCAAAAGAATGAAAAAATGGAAGAGAATGTGAAATATCTCATTGGAAAAACAACTGACCTGGATAATAGATCCAGGAGAGACAATTTAAAAATTATGGGACTACCTGAAAGTCATGATCAAAAAAAGAGCCTAGACATCATCTTTCATGAAATTATCGAGGAAAACTGCCCTGATATTCTACAACCAGAGAGCAAAATAAGTATTGAAGGAATCCATCCCTCACCGCCTGAAAGTGATCCAAAAAGAGAAACTCCTAGGAACATTGTGGCCAAATTCCAGAATTCCCAAGTCAAGGAGAAAATATTACAGGCAGCCAGAAAACAACAATTCAAGTATTGTTGGAAATACAATCAGGATAACTCAAGATCTAGCAGCTTCTACATTAAGTGATTGAAGGGGGTGGAATAGGATATTCCAGAAGTCAAAGGAACTAGGACTCAAACCAAAAATCACCTACCCAGCTAAACTGAGTATAATACTTCAGGTGAAAATATGGTCTTTCAATGAAACAGAGGACTTTCAAGCATTCTTGATGAAAAGACCAGAGCTGAAAAGAAAATTTGACTTTCCAACATAAGAATGAGAAGAAGCATGAAAAAGTAAACAGCAAAGAGATGTCATAAGGGACTTACCAAAGGTGAACTGTTTACATTCCTACATGGAAAGACAATATTTGTAACTCTTAAACTTTTCAGTATCTGGGTAGTTGGTGGGATTATACACACACACACACACGTACACACGTGTGCACACACACATACACACATGCAAGCACATACAGAGACAGAGAGCACAGAGTGAATTGAATAGGATGGGACCATATCTTAAAAGAAATTAAGGTCAATGGTGAGAGAGAAATGTAGTGAGAGGAAAGAGGGTGAAATGGAATGGGGTAAATCATATCTCATTCAAGAGGCAAGCAGGAGACTTTTTAGTGGAGGGAAAAAGAGGAGAGCTGAGAAAAAAACATGAAGTTTACCCTCATCACATTCGACTAAAGGAAGGAATAAAATGCACACTCATTTTGGTAGGAAAACCTATCTTACAATACAGGAAAGTGGGGGAGAAGGAGATTAGCAAGGTGGGGGTGATGATGGAAGGGAGGGCAATGGGAGGAGGGAGTAATTTGAAGTCAACACTCTTGGGGAGGGACAGGATCAAAAGACAGAATAGAAACAATGGGGAGCAGGATAGGATGGAGGGAAATACAGTTAGTATTACACAACTTGACTATTATCGAAGTCATTTGCAAAACTACATAGATAGAGCCTATATTGAATTGCCTGCCCTCCCAAAGGGAATGGGTGGGGTGGGAGGGATGGGGAGAATTTGGAACTCAAAGTTTTAGGAACAACTGTTTAGTATTGTTGTTGCTACTAGGAAATAAGAAATACAGTTAATGGGGCATAGAAAGTCATCTGGCCCTATAGGACAAAAGAGAAGATGGAGACAAAAGAAGGGAGGGATGATAGAAGAGCGGGCAGATTGGTGATAGGGAAAATTAGAATGCTTGGTGTATTGGGGTGGGGAAGGGGATAAAAGGGGAGAAAATTTGGAACCCAAAATTTTGTGAAAATGAATGTAAAAAGTTAAATAAATAAATTTATATTAAAAAAAATAATTCTCAGAGAGATGCTTGTGCCACATAGAGGTTAAGTGACTTTTCCAGGGTAACACAACTGGTAAGTGGCAGTGGCAGGGTTGGACAATCTAAATCTCTCTATCAATAATATCTATCCTGGTTCTTTTTTTTTTGCACCTTTAATTTATTTGTTTTCAGTTTTCAACAATCACTTCCATAAGTTCCAAATTTTCCCCTCCTCCCTCCCTCTCCCTCCCCAAGAGGGCATGCGGTCTTATACATACGTTCCCATTAAACACGTTTTCACATTGATCATATTGCATAGAAGAATTAAAACGAATGGGAGAAACCATGAGAAAAACAAAATATAAAGAAGGAGAAATAGTCTGCTTCATTCTTCATTCTGACTCCATAGTTTTTTCTCTAGATGTGGATGGCATTTTGAATCATGAGTCCTTTGGACATGTTTTAGGTCCTTGCATTTCTGTGACAGGCTAAGTCTATCAAAAACAGTCCTTGCACACTGTGGCTGTTCCTGTGTATAATGTTCTCCTTTCACTCAGCATCAGTTCATGTAAGTCTTTCCAGGTTTTTCTAAAGTCCACCTTCTCATCATTTCTTATAGCACAATCGTATGCCATTACATTCATGTACCACACCGTGTCCAGTCATTCCTCAATTAATTACCCTGGTTCTTAAGATTGGATATTAAAACACTCTGGGGAAAAATGAATTGAGTTCCAAAATGTCCTTAGAATATAGTAAATTGGTTCCATTATTATAGCAAATTGAGCTGTACATCTTTGTTGACATATTTGCCAAATTTTGAACCCTCATGTCTTGATATGGCTTAGATAGAAAGTCATTTTATGATATGCAATTTCAATGTTTCCATATCTAGACAAAGAGTCTCAACCAGATCAGCTGATCAAATTGGTTGTAGTAGCAGTTCGTGAAAGTATACATTGATGTTATTTCCTGATCAATCAATCAGCAAGAACATTTCTTCAGCACTTACTATGTGCTAGACTCTGGAGACGTAAAGGCAAAAATGAAACATTCCCTACCCTCAGGGATCTCACCTTCTAATACAAGAGACAACATGTACGTTAATAAAGACATGTAGAATGTAAACAAAATAAATACATGAAAGTCTTAGGGGACTTACCTTCTAATGGTGGAGACTTGTACATAAAGATAGGTAGAATATAAACAAAATAAATAGAAGAAAATTTCAGGGGACACCAGGAGCTGGGAGGGAACTGAAGAAGGTCTTCCTGTAGAAAATGCTGCTTGAACTGAGAGTCTTGAAGAAAGGGAGAGAGTCTAGGAGACATCTGGTTTTGCTGCTGCTGGGGCCACCTTTAGTATTAGGTTTCTTGGGAAAGAACCATTGAATGTCAAGAATTTGAAAACATTTGGAAAGGGGAGAAATCTGGCTAGAGTTTGATTAAGGCTTTCTGTGGGTAGCTTTCTAGTTATGAAATAATAGGAAATACATTTTCCCAAACCCTTATCCATAGTAAATTAGACATCCAGGTAAGTGTTCTTTTAAGAGATATGCTCTGGTTTCTTTGATTCATGTTTGCCTGGCCGTGCCTCTCTAACTGTTGCCTGGGATAGAAGAGGAGTATCCTTTGTTTGAATGGAGGAGGTCTAGCTTTTCCAGCTAGTAAGCACTTCATGCCATCATACGCTTCTTCTGACCTGGCACCTCTTTGAAACTCCTCCTCTCCTGACTATTTTAGGTACTATGTAAATCTGTAAAGTTTAAAGCCAAACCTAGGACCCCAAAACAGGGCTGACTCTGCCAAATTAGAGCTATCTCTCTCTCTCTCTCTCTCTAGAGAGAGAGAGAGAGAGAGATATCTATATAGATGTACATATCTCTATCTATAGATATATCTATATCTCTTGAGAGATATACCTGTATCTATCGATAGATAGATAGATCCAGAGAGCTATACCCATATCTCTCTATATTAGCAGGCTTTTATGATGGAATTTGGGATGAAGTGATTCCATCTGAAGGAGACCTGAGCAACAGTGAATATTTACTGATTTGTTGGGTTAATTAATGAGCTGATGTGGTAAAAAAAGAGCTAGATTGGGCATTGGGGCACTCAGCTTTCAATCTCATCTCTGCTCCTTATTCCCTGGGAAGTTTTGGTCAAGGGACTTTGCTTTTCTGGGCCTCAGTTTTTTCAAATGAGGTGCCTTTGATCAGAACTGCATGTGCTAATGAATGCCCCCCTTGTCTTAGGCTCAAGAGGGATTTTGGGGTGTCTCCATTAAAAAGAGTCACTGCTGCTACATCCACATGTGGAAGAAAGCGTCACCCTATCACCCTCAGAACCAGAGGTTTCTGGATCCAGGGTGTCAGGTTCTCTTTGGTTTCCAAATAACATAGTCTGGAGCAGAGCAGTCAACTGCAAACAGCCCACAGCACTCCTGAATGTGGCCTGAACCAGATTAAAATGCAGATCTTCTCTGAATTTAATGCTTTGATGTGTCAATAAATATATACATGTATAACTTATATACACATGTTTATGTATATATGTAGTTGTATATATACATATTTATGTATATATAGTTATGTGTATGTATATATGTAGTTTTATATATATGTTTATATATGTGTAATTATACATACATATATACATATGTGTGTCTGGTTTTGTACATATGTTTGGTTTTCTAAGTTAACAGGCAGCCCATAAGATATTTGTTGTGGTTTAGTAGCTTCCATTTCTATTTGCCTTTGACAGAATATTGATTTTGGATTTCTTGGGGCTCCAATTCTGCTTCTGCCACTTCTTGTGTCTCTCCTCTCTCCTCCCCTCCCCTCCCCTCCCTTCCCTCCCCTCCCTTCCCCTCTCCCCTCCCCTCCCCTCTCCCCTCCCCTCCCCTCTCCTCCCCTCCCCTCCCTTCTCCTCTCCTCTCCTCTCCTCTCCTCTCCTCTCCTCTCCTCTCCTCTCCTCTCCTCTCCTCTCCTCTCCTCTCCTCTCCTCTCCTCTCCTCTCCTCTCCTCTCCTCTCTCCCCCACTCCCCTCTCCCCCATCTCTTCTCCTCTCTTCACCACAAGTCACTTTACCTTCTGGACCTCAGGTTTTCCCCTGTGAAATTAAGGGAGTAATGAACCAATCACCAAGCGTTCCATCTATCATAAAGTGCCAGGCACTATATTTGACCCTGAGGATATAAATACCAATCATGCCACAATCCCTTCTCTTCTCATTGAAGAACTCCAACTCAATGACCTCTGAAGTCCCCTCCAGATCAACAGCTATTATCCTGTAATTACAGAACTCTCTTATTACAAAATTCATGGGAATATACGGTGTTGTCCTCTCTTCATCATGGTTCAGTAAGTGAATGGTTACTTGCAAAATCACGTCAGTGTTGGGGCCTTTTCATGACCAATCATTCAGCAATTTACACTTTCCCAGGTGGAAGCAAAATGGAAAGATGACATTAGTTTCCTCATCTGCAAAATGGCGGGGTTGGACTTACTGACCTCTAAAGGTTGAGCTAGTTCTGAAGTCACGCTTTCATTCTGTCCTAGGACTTAATTCATGGCTGGGGCTTTCCTTTATAGTGTTTTCAATTCTGTCTTTTTTTTTTATGTGGTGAATATGGATTAACAAGTTGACTTGGAGGTCTGACTTTAGCCCAGGGTAACTGGAGCCTGCTGGGATATTATGCCCCCTCCCCAACCAGTATTTATAATAGAAAGAAGCCCTTACAATAAAGTCTCTCCAACAGGCCTTGTAATGATAACCACACTAGCAGGTGCCACCACAATAAAGAAACCAGCCTCCCCATGAACAGATATTAAATTAAAAAGATCAATCAATCTGGATCCCAAATTCCAGTCCCAGCACCATTCCTGCCAACAAGGGAGGGCAACCCAGCTCATCAGTGCATGGTAACAGGTGAAAGACCTTTCCATTGGCTGGGTTGGTTTTGCAGCCTGACAACTGGCAATTCTATTGTTTTCTATTTGTTTTGTTCTCTCCTTGTGATTGTCATTGCTGAGTTTGTAAGTAATAATGCAGGCACTGCTCATGACCCCAAGACGCAAGGACAGCGACACATGCTTCCGCTTCCCGAGCATTCTCCCTGCCTTCCCTCTCTCCCTTTTCTGTCTTTTTGTATGTCTCTCTCTGATTCTGTCTCTCTCTCTCTCTGTCTCTGTCTCCTCCTGTCTGTCTGTCTCTGACTGTCTCTCTCCTTCCCTCCCCTCTCTCCTTTTCTTTCCCCTTTTTTCTTTCTGTATATATACACAGAATCAGATATACATACATATATATGTATGTATATCTGATTCTGTATCTCTGTATCTCTCCTCTCCTCTCCTCTCCTCTCCTCTCCTCTCCTCTCCTCTCCTCTCCTCTCCTCTCCTCTCCTCTCCTCTCCTCTCCTCTCCTCTCCTCTCCTCTCCTCTCCTCTCCTCTCCTCTCCTCTCCTCTCCTCTCCTCTCCTCTCCTCTCCTCTCCTCTCCTCTCCTCTCTTCTTTTCTCCTCTCTTCTCTTTCCTTTCTCTCCCTCTTTTCTCTGTCTGTATCTATCTCTCTGATTCTGTCTCTGTGTGTCTCTTATTTTCTCTTCTCCTCTCCTGCGTCTCTTCCCCCCTTCCCTCCCTCTCTCCATTTTCTTTCCTCTCTCTCTCTCTCTCTCCCCCTTCTCTTTATCTGTCTGTCTGCATCTGTCTCGCTGTATCTCTGTCTGTATCCTTGCTGAAGGTGTGACAGCGTAATGGACTGGTGAGTCATAGCTCATTGGCCTGTCTCCTCCAGGAATGCCACAGAAGAACTGTTTCTTCTTTTGAAAGTGTGGTGTCACCTAGACTACCCCTTGATTCAATTACTCTTAGAAACACAGTCCACTGTCGCCTGCTCTTACTTTTCTGCTGACTTTTTTTTTTGACTCACCATTTCCCTTAGTCAGAGGGCAAGTAGCTGTCCAGGAATGTCTAAAATATCCCTCCCTTTTCTCTTGGCCTCCCTTCTATTCCCCTAGGTTGATTTCTCATCCAGTTCCCACTCTTCCCTAATTCTTTTACCCGCTAAAGCTTAGCATGATGCCTAGTACACAGAAAGCACTTAATAAGTGCTTATTGCCTGCCTATCCATTCTGCTGAACTGACAATTAGCAGCGTCTGTTAATAGCGTTGGAAACCAGTCATAGGTGGTTTTGTTGTAGTGGAACTGGTCACAAGAAACAATTCAGAAGCCTGCAGTGGAATTTTAACCGAGTCACTTGATATGGACAAAGGCACTGAGATTCTTATTGGCAAAATTCCGTCCAGCTTTGTGTTGTTACAATGTGTCCCCTCAGCAATTGCAGTTGGGTCACAGATGTTTGCCTTCTGAGTCTGGAAGTATTTCTGTAGGCATCTGTGAATTGGAATCCTGACCATCACCAGAGTGTTCAGGTGCAAGGTATTCCTCTTTTAGGCTTACAAGGCTGACTACCAATCAGTATGGAGTAGTGGACAGAGAGCCAGCCTTGGAATCAGGAAGACCTGGGTTCAAATCCTGACTCAGACACACACTAGCTGGGTAACTTCTCTGAGACTCTAGAGAAGAGGCTTATCTGTATCTGGGGAAGGAATTTGCTCACAGGGAGTTCTCCACACTCATATGAAAGGTACATAATAGGTATTTAATACATGTTTATTGAATGATGAAATCACAAGTTCTGAAGAAAAAAGTCAACAAAATGAGAGGTTGGCTAGTCCAGGGTCAGTAAGGTGCTATATTTTCCCATCTGAAGATTTGTGGAATTCACTTGAGGTTAAGGTGGAATAGCCTGCCTTGTTTTGGTCTCATCCTTCAGGGTTATGTAGTGAAAGTCTAGTGTATTAGCTTTGGACTGGGAAGACCTGGCTTTAAATTCCAACTTCACCAATTGTAAATCCCTTTCTTGGTCCAGACCTTTGATCTTGGCCTGGGACCTATTGGTGGCCAATCAACAAGATCCAGTAATTTGGATTTAAGGCATGGTTCTTAAGAAAAAAATCTAGCCTGCACCCCAACCCTCAAGATATCTTGTGACGTTTCAGTGATCAAAATTTACATTCCTTTGGGTAGAACACTCAAAGATAAGGGTATGATACCATATATGGACAAAGGAAAGGGAGGGGGAGAAAGGAAGAAAGGAATGAGAGAAGGAAGGAAAGAAGGAAGGAAGAAGAAAGAGCTTGTGTTGCCCAAATGACCAATTCCAGTTGGGTCCCCAGTGGGGCAGCTCTTACACAGAGGTTATCATTTGTCCTTCATTCTTGAAGAGCACCGTGACATCAGGGACATGATACCATGACATGCAAGTGAATAGAATTAAATAAGGGAGTGTTGTACAAAGTCACCAGCCTCACTTTCTCCTCCAGAGCCATCTGAGTTCAGTAGCAAGATATAGATCAGGATGATTGGAGACGGTCTTCAATTTGAAATTACCGAAAAATACAATAATAATACTTTGGAGACACTATTTGGAATTCTCATTTGTGACTGATTTATGTGTGCAGACCATTTAGGACTGCAAAATAAAGGTATATTAAGTTCTAAATTAATAAAAAAGAGAAAACAAAGAAAAGAACATTTAAAAAAATCCAACTAGCAGAAAACCCCCACAAAAAGACAAATTCATTTCATCAGCATATGACCAAAGATCTGTCCCCCTTCCTTTGATCCAGGACATGATCCACTGGTGATTGAACTTTGAAGAAGAGCGTGGGATATGCAAACTAAGGAGAGGAGGGGACTATTTTTATTAAATCGTTTTATCAATCACTGACTGAAATATCCACCCTCCCTGCTGTTCCCCATTTTGAATGTTTTCATGTTAGGAGGAGAAGATGTGCAGGTGCAAGCTGTCTGCTTCCCTCTCCCCAGTCAGAGTCCAAACCAATCTACCTTCTCCCCCACCCTCTCTTCTGCTCCCTAAATGTCTGTTCTATTCCCCTTCTATCCTCCCCCCAAAATGTTGCCAGATCTAGGGTACCAAAATACTTCACCCAGTTTAGGGCTTGGTTCAGGCAAATACCTGTGAAGAGATATTCCTTCACATTTCTCAACTTGATATGATGTGCTCATTTCTGATGAAATGTTTTTTCATCATTTTGAAAGTGTATAAAAGTTTGAAAGGACAATTTTATCCATATGATGGGGATTGTGAAGAAGGAAGTACATATCCCTACTCTACCACTATGCATCAGAACTAGAAATCAATTTGGAGGGATAGGGTTGTGATGGGGGGGAGTGGAGGAGGCTGGGTATATTGGAGGGTAGATTCATGTGAAAAATACAGAAATTTATTTGATGGTCGGAAGTAGAACAAAAATTTCCAGCTGCCCTTGCACCTTTTCCAGTCAATTTCTGCTATTACTACAGTGGTAGTGGTAGTTGTGGTAGCAGCAGAAATAGCAGTAGCATCAGTAGTAGTAGCAACAATAGTATTAGTAGCAGCAGCAGTAGAAGCAACAGTGGTACTAGTAGTAGTAACTGTAGTAAGTAGTAGCAGTAGTAGCAGGAATAGCAGAGCTGTAGCAGCAGCAGCAGCAGTAGTATATAGTATATAGTAGCAATAGTAGTATATAGTATAGTATATAGTATATAGTAGTTTGGTCAGGGCAATTCATACTTGTGATGCTTCAAATCCCCAGGATTCTCTAATAATATCAGGTGAAGTGCTCTCACGGTAGACCTGCGGTCCTTTGCTGCCCTCTTCTCCCTACTATATTTCCTTTCCCAACTCAGTGCTCACATGGAAGACAGGATTGGATGGAATAATCAGGTCTGTGGTTTAGTGAAGTATTAAATGAAACGTTTACAAAGTTTTCAAAATCCATAGTTTTTCCCCTGATATAGTCCCTAGTGCCATAAGACCCTCTCTTGTATCAAAAGGAAAACAAGCAAAATTGCCTGACAATATGGTCATGTCTGACAAAGCATGCTACCTTCTGTCCCAGTTGTCCCCCTCCTCTCTACCAAGATGAGAGAAGTGTGTTTCCTCTTCGTTCTCTGGCACCAAGATCAGCCATACATTGGGATGTGTGTATATTTTATTCTGTGGGGTTGTATATGTGTATGTTTGCATGTGATCTACATGCCACTTTTATACTGTTTAAACTAGACACTAAATGAACATCTATCTGCCCTACTGGAAGGAGCTGATTATACTTGTCAGTCTGGGCTATTCACTGAACAATGGAGGCTGCGGCTGTCATTTATGGTGCTTATTTCCATCTGTGACCAAAAGGTAGTATGGGACAGTGACAAAGGTCTGCCTCTTGGAACAGATGATCAGATTCCAATCCTACCCCTAACACTACGTGTGTGACCTTGGGCAAGTCAGTTAATTTCTAAGAGCCTCAGTTTCTTCAATTAATCGATAGGAATGTATTAACCACCTGCTATGTGTCAATTAATGTGTACTGTGCTACATGCTGGGGAAACAAAAGCAAAAATGAAACAATTCCTCTCCTCACAGAGAATCTATTCTAATGGAGAAGACTTTAGATAGGACTTTGTATACAGAATAAATACAGTGTAGTTTAGGAAGGGGATAACTAGCAGCTGGGAGGAACAAAAAGGCCTTCCTATAGAAGGTGTTGCTTCAGCTGAGTCTTGTAGGAGGCAAGGAATCCTATCTATACGGTGGAGGAGAGGAGAGGGCACATTCTGAAGAAATGACCAGCAGGAGTGCTAGGAAATGAAACACCATGGGTGGGCTTATCTTGAAAAATGAGGAGACTGGACTCAATACCTCTGGCACAATAAGTTCTAAGACCTTAAAGACATGAGCCCACCCCAATTGACTTCCTAGGATGTCATCCTTCCAGGTTGAACCCAAGTTTTGCAAATCTTCTAAGAGGCTGTCCCATCACTCACTGATCTATTATGTGCCACAGTCTTCCTTAAAACTATTATCCCTTGATGGACCAGTAGGTAGATGAGCCCCTACTGAAATACATGAACTTTGCAGTGTTTGAGGGATCCTAGACTTTAAAAAAAGTATTTTAAGATATCCAGATCAAAGATTACTTTTTCTGTTAGTTCATCTTAAATCATTTTAGGCATTTAGTTTGGAGAGAATACTTGGGGAGGGTTGGGCTAATGTGGTAGCAGTAATAACGGCATCTGTCTTAAAGTATTTAAAGCACTGTAATGCAGAAGAGGGATTAAACTTATTATGTTTGGCCCTAAGAGAGTCCAATTTCAACTTGATGTAGGGAAGTCTTCCCAACTGCTACCCAAAAGTAAAATGGGCTGCCTTGGGACATAGACCATCACCCAAAGTCTTCAAACAAAGGTTGGATCACCACTTGGGTCCAGAGTAGAAGGGATTCTTGTTCAGGTGTATTAGAGTAACCAGTCTATGAGGTCTCTTCTAATGCTGAGATTCTGCATTATTGTGTGATTCTATTTTAGTATTTCGTCTCTTTTACCAATGGGCACTCCAAACATTGAAAATTACATGGAAGTGTTACAGAACACAGGAAATTTTAGGATAGGAAATCTCCCTAAATCTACTTGACTCTGTTGTAGTCTACCCCATAATTACTTTCCTTTGTAATACTTGTCTCCTTAAAAAATATATAGTATTTGCATAAATGCACATATGTACAGAATGTATGTATTAGCATGAAAATGAGTTTGGTGGCTTGAACCATAAATTCACTCTTTTCTTTGTAAAGAAAGCTTACTTAAATTCCTCTAATACCCTGTTCTTTCTGGGCTCAGGTACATGCCCTTCTTCTTGGCTTCTGTGGTTAGTCCTTGTAAATCTCCTCCACTTGGCTATCTAGAAATTGGGGGAGTTCTCAGAAAATTCCCTTTCTACTTTATTCTTTACACAGGAATGTAAAGCAAATGTGTTTCCAACCTTTTTAAATAATTAAGGTCCTTGAGTCCTTGTATCATTCTGGCTGCCCTCTGTTGTACCTTCTTGATTTCGATAATATTCTTTTCATATTAATGCGATCAGTCTTGTAGAACTGCTCTCACTGCATTCCAAATGGAGACTCACCACTGGCCCCCCTCCATTAGAGTGTGATAATTGGCTTTGACCTGCATTCCACAGCTGTAGGGCTCACACGCTTGCTTCTTATATTTCCAAGACCAGTTTGTAATTCCTCCTGCCTACTACTGCTCCTTCCTGCCCCAACCTTCCATAGCCATTGGGATTTCCCAGGTCTGAAACCTTGCAGGATTTAGGTATGTTTGTTCTGTCTCTGTCTCTGTCTCTGTCTCTGTCTCTCTGTCTCTCTCTCTCCTTTGTCTCTTTCTATCACTATCTCTCTTTGTCTCTGTTTTTCTTCTCTCTACCTGTCTCTGTCATTATCTCTCTGTCTCTATGTCTCTCTGTTTCTCTTCTCTCTTTGTCTCTTTCTGTCTCTCTCATAGACATTCATACACAAATGGTGCTGTCAAAATGCACTTATTTCACATAAGCCAGTAGAAATGAGAGAAAAAGAAGAGGTCAGGTGGAGACAGAATTTGAACTTAAGTCTTTGGGCTGCAAATCTAATTCTCTTTCCACTGCATTATCTGCCTCCTAAATGATATACTGGGGAGAGATTTATTTTTGTTTCTATAAACAACTTATAAATAATTTTTTAAAGTATAAATAATTATAAATAAGATTCTTCATTTTAAAAAGTGTCTATATCATCAGAGTCCCTGTGATAGTAAGCACTCTGGTCTCTTTTAGAATTCATTGAGTTTGCATCCTGATTCTGCTCCTTACTACCCATGTGACTGGGTAAATTGGCTGACATCTCTGGGTCTCATTTTCCTCATCTATAAAATGAGATGGGTAAACTAGATGACTTTTGGGGGTCCCTTGGGACCCCCTTTTGGGTGTCTATGATCCTATGACCTCAAGAACTTTTCAGGAATCCATTTACCCTGTAAAGTAACACCACCTGAACTCTTCTGTTCTCCCCTGCCTCCTAGAACTTCCATGGAGGCAGAGTCAGCCCCAATCACCAATGAAGGCCCTATGGCCCAAGTGGAAGATAGCATTCACTATTGTGCCATCAGTATGGGCAAGACAGAGAGATTTCCATGTGACAGGCTAGCAGGTAAAGACACATTGTGTCTTGAAATTCAGTCTTAGAAATAGAATTTCTATTTTTCAATAGCAGATCAATAACAGTTCACCTTTACATAGTGTATTATGGCTTGTAGAGCACGCTATTCTAACATGCATGTTTGTACAATGCAGCAGCATTTGGGTCTATGTGACTTGTCCTATATTTGCACTTTTGGTCTGTGCCCATTTGCTTACGTAGCTAATTAAGTTGTTGGTCCCACAGGACTATTCCTTCATTTATTAGGGGTGATGGTGAGCCTCACCAACAGTTCTTTAGACCTCATGATAGCAGACTGAGAGAGAAGCAAGTCTGGCCTTAAAATGGCCTCACCTTAGATTCTTTGGGGGATGATGAGAAGTTGGGAAGGTTGGGAATGATGTTGTAGGTAATGTTGATTGCACTGGCTAGATCAGTACTATTTGAAAGATGTCCTTACAATCATCCTTCATAGATTTAGAACTGGGATGTCGTCTCCATGGCCGTCAAAGTCACAAGAATCCAGAGGCAGGATTTGTACCCAGGTTTTCTGACTCGAGTGAGTTCTCTTCCTACACTACACCTTCTCCCCCTCCCCCCCAACCCTGTCACCCCATCTTCAATAATACCCTTATCCATCTCAGAGTCTGTTGTGACCAAAAGAATGTCCTTGCAGTTATTTAGTTGTTTCAATCGTGTCTGATTCTTTGTGACTCCATTTGGAGTTTTCCTGGTGAAGACACTGGAGTGGTTTTGCCATTTCCTTCACCAGTTTCATTTTAGAGATGAGAGAACTGAGGCCAACAGGGTTAAGTGACTTGCCCAGGGACACGCGGCTAGGAAGTATCAGAGACTAGATTTTGAACTCAGGTCTTCTTGACTTCAGGCCCAGCATTCCGTCTACTGTGCCACTAAGCTACCCTGACCTAAGAGATAAACAATTATATTTATGTATATATCTATTTAACTGTTTGTTGATCTCAGTCTTCATGGTGGATCTCTAAGTGGACATGTCTTTATAGTTACTGGATGTAGATTCAGATCCTTATACTGAGACGTCACAAAATCCTACTCTGATCCTTCAGCATGGTGTGGAGGTGAACCTGAGAGATTCGTACTAGGTTCTTCCATGTTGGAAAGACTTTGAGTACAACCCAGCAGACCGAGTTTGCTTTCTGAGGGACTGCCCAGTCATTAGAGAGACTCCTCATCACTAGACTGGCCAGTGGTAACAAGTGTTTTGGCTATGGCAACGCAAGAAACAAATGAAACATAAAGTGACTTTTCATCCTGCCTAGCCCCCTTTTGCTTTTGGAATGACAGTGGCAGAGAATCACAAAAGGACGCAGAAAGTGCTAAGAATGACACAGTTCTTAGACCACTTCTAAATTTCCGTTTGATTTTTTAGGGCAGCTAGGTGACGGTGGTTAGTGCTGACCTGGAGTCAGGAAGACCTGAGTTCAAAGCCAGCCTCAGACACTCACTAGCTAGCTGTGTGACCTTGTGTGAGTCAACTAACCTCTATAATAACAGTATTATACCTTACAGGATTGTTGCAAGGATCAAATGAGATAATCTTTGTAAAGTACTTAGTACGGTGCCTGATATAGAATAGCTGCAATATAAATGTGTGGTTCTAAGTATGAGACTGTTATCCAATGACTAATAAGTAAATGGTATGCTGTTGGAGGGGGTGAGCTATAACCATTTACCATTCTTGTGTAATATCCTTGAGGCTATACCACCTTGCATTTGTAGATTGAGTTCCCAGAAGGCAATGCTACAATAGGATCAAGGGGAACCCTTGGGTACTCACTCCTACAATTCTACATCTTAAGCCTCCACTGGTTTGAATCAGCCAATAGACTCAATTAATTCTTAATAAAGTATTTTATTAATGTCGTAGAGTAATTGCTCCAAAACATTACTATCACAAACCTGGGATATACCCTCCCACTGACACGCATAGACTCTATGGAAAAGTGGGCACAAATTTAAGAGTACAGTGGTAACAGGGCACACATATATGGCCAACATGGCTCACAATTCTGCAACTGTGGACCCTCAAAATCCTTTTCTCCTTATTCAGTCCTTTTTGTAACCTAATTGCCTATTGCCAGGCCTAGCTGATCCTCAGCTCCAGAGTTGATATTATTTTCTGCCATCAGGAATCATGGTCTCTGAAGCTTCCTCTGGCCTTTAGTGACTGTCTCTCTGCGTCTGTATATCTTCCTCCAGTATTCTTTCAAGTTCCTTGAACTTTACTGAAATGACTCTTTTGACTTGTGATATCTTCTCTTAGATAAGTAACTTCACTGCTACACACTTCCCTTAAAAAGTAAGTAGACGGGTTCTTCTCTAACTACTGACTTTTTTCTCACCTAACTCACCCAAATGGCCAAACTCTTGAAATTCTATTTCTCTACTATTTAAAGATACTAAGTGAATACTTTCTGTTGTTGTCCTACCAATCAATTTCCCTTTTATGAATCAACCAAAGATGCTTTTATGTGTCATAATGGGATCACTGGGTATGACTATCTGCTTATAACTCATATCTGTGTCAGTAACTCATCATCTGTGACCACATCCCATGACTAGTCATCTGAGCTGAGGGATAGGGAATCAAATCCTCCCCACCCAACTCCTTGCATGTGCTATAAATGAAAAAAAAGAATTATGGAATCTGCAGCTATATGGAAAGATAGATGCTCCTTGAAGGAGTAACATAAAGAATTTGCAAAGTTTGTTGTTTTCCTATGTCCAAGGGTAATAAGAAATAAGAAACATCATTTCTTAGGATAGCTGGTCATCTCATATTACAACATTGATAAGTCTGTGCAAAAAAGACCACCATGAAAATAATTACAGATTAAAAAAAAACGTTTATTGCTGAGGATGAAAAGGAGCAGGAAGTCCACAAAACCTTGTTAAGATTCTTCAAGATAAATCAACATACGCTTAATGTAAAGATGAGAAAGGGTGAGAAAGACAAGAATATATGAGAAATCAAATTCACGGAAAAGAACTTCAGAGTGACCAAAGTCTCCTTATATGACTACATAAAGGTCTTATGCTTTCATATCACAAACCTTTTCTTCAAGAAAAGAATTGACAGGCACATGGAAAGCAAATCAACACCTTGACAGGCTCTGTGTCTAAATACGAGAGTTAGCAAGAAAAGCCAGAACAGTCTCTGTCCTCAAGAAGCTCACATTCTAATAAAGGAGGCAACATATAAATAACCACATGCATACAAGATTTATATACAGTAAATGGAAGATAATGTCAGAGGGAAAGCATTAGAAGCTAGGGAGACTGGAAAAGTCTTCCTGCAGAAAGTAAGAATTGATATGAATTTTGAAGGAAGCTTGGGAAACTAAGAGGTGAAGAAACACCAAATAACATTGCCAAAAATGAAATAGATTATATTTCAAGACAGAGAAAAAGAGATATTATTGATATAGGAATTATCTTTGAATCAGCTATTTGTGTATACTGAGACCACAAAGTTCGAAGAGCAAAGAACAAAATTACTAAAAATCAAGACTGAGAAAAAAACCCACCAACCAAAACTGTGATGTACAACTGAAACAACTTAATTCTGAGCTATTTAAAATGGGAAACTGATAAAAGTAATGACATTGAAACCAATTATAATAATTTCATACAGAAGTGTAAATTCAATGCCACAACAAGAAAATCAAAAGAGCCCCGTGAGTGTAATATTATTATTTGACTTATTTGCCAAGTAAAGAGAGATGGTGACCAAAAACAATTCAAGTTTAGAATATAAACTCATTTGTAAAATCTTATGAAGGTTGATTATGAGTAGTAGCTTCTCATAAAGTAGAAAAGCAGAAGAAGATAAAACCAGCTCAAAGAAAGTTTAGCAAGAAATCTAATTAAGTAAAGTCATCTCTGGGATATTTAAGGATATAAACGGAAGGATAACATAGAGAGGAAAAAATGGAAAAGATATGTAAAGATTATTATAATAATTTTCATAATCAAAGATATTATAATTAACATGAACCCTAACATTATAGCCCCAGATATGCACACATATATTCATGCATGAGTGTATATATGTGCATGTGTACATGTGTGTGTGTGTGTGTATGTGAGAGAGAGAGAGAACAAGAGGGAAAGCTGAAATATCACCAATGAGAAAAATACAGTAAAAGCAGCTGGATTAAACCAAAGCGATCTATGCTGGAGAAGACACAATTGCGAACACATTGAAGAGTTGATAAGGAGGAGAAGATGCCAAAGGAATGGAAAATATTCAGACTTTACTAATACCAAAGAAAGGAAATGAGAAAAATTCTCCTACCTATACAAAATTGTTATGAAAGCCAACTACACCATAATCAAGAATATTCTATTGGGAAAGAAAAAGGAGGCTTTTATAAGTAATAGTAATGGACTACATCTCAGCTATCTCACAATTGATCAAAAGATATTTAGAATAATCTTGTTTTTTTATTCTCATATTTCCCCTGTGTTTACAATTATTGACTATGAAAAAAAATTTGACATGTTAAAAAAATGCTGCTATAAGTGCCCCATCCATCCAACAAAATCACCCAAGATTTCTTGAAAGATGTAAGAATAGGAGGGAACATTCAGCGTTTAAATAAGGTAGATGTACAATTGCCAAAGGTGTTTACCACTGTGATAGAGAAGATCCATCAGTTCAAGGTTTCCCTGTCAATTGTGAGGTCTTCCAGATGTTCCTACTTGGAGACAACATTTTGCTTATGACGTCAAGCTCCAGAACACCTCAGAGCCTCCTTGAAGAGATCAGTAATTAATAATTCAAAGTACTCGCTATCTACATGGGAAAAAATCAAGTGGATGAAGAATTTTGAATCTTACAGCATGCATTTAGATGGAGAAAAACCTACAGATTTTTATAGACCAAAATTTTACGTATATATATATATTATATATATATATGTATATATGTGTGTGTATATATGAAACAGTATAGGTGGACAATTGGCATGCATTTGGATCTAAAATTTATAGTTTATCATTATATATGTGTGTGTGTGTGTTTGAGTGTATGTAGATACACAGACACCTGAGACAAACAGTACAGATGGACAATGGGTTGTGGTCCAGAGAGGAATAGGAAGTGAAAAGTAGGCTGGATTTCCCCTCAGGAAATTGCAAAATTCCTTTAAAGACCCTAAACTTCTCATGGAAACAAGAGTTTATCATTTAAACACCAATCTTCTTTCCTTTTTTGCAGTATGATAGAAAAAAAGGGGATTCAACAGTTTCCAAAGAATTAAAAATAAATGGATAGTTACATGGTACATATGAATAGATTACAACATGGAACCAAAGAGAAACTTGCAAGATCTAGGCTGAAGGCTGTCACTGGTGAAATGTATCCTAGAAAGAGTGACAAGGGAGAAGGATGATTGGTGGACAGCCAGAGTGCTCTACTGGTGCCCTCAAAGTGTTAGGAGAAACTAAGGAAGGCCTTTGGCTTTCCCATGTATGCTCCCTGTGTTAAACTCATGGTAAGACATGAACAAGAGACTCACAGACATAGATGGATTTCAAGTTGCATCTTTGAAGGGAATTCCTAAATTGATGACATCATACAGCCATTTAAGAATATGATTTTGGCAGATGGAGGCAGTTCCATGCTGGGGATTACCTGTACCCCTAAAATCTCAGGCCAAAAGCATCATTCCCTTGAAAAAAAGAGATAATTCTTGAGATGAAAACTCCCTTTACTGATGTAGATCAGCTATGTATCTTTGAGAGTAGCCTGTGAATATTATGAGGTCAAGTGACTTTCTCATGGTGACATAAATGGTATGTGAAAGAGAGAGGACCCAGGACTTCTTGACTTAGTAGGTGGAGGACCTTCAAGGCCCATCCTTTATCTCCTACAATCAACTGGCTGCCTCTCTAGACACTCAAAGAGATAAAACACACACACACACACACACACACACACACACACTACCTTTCCTTGTATGGCACACCAACTTTTCACTTTTCTAAATGCCTTGTATACCAGCTCTTTCTTTGCTAGATTGTTGATTGAAAAAAAATGAGATAGAAGGGAGAGATATTCTAGACAGCTGGGATCAAAGTGGGTATGTATGGGGAGAGGGGAGCCCATTCCTATCTGGTCGTGGTTATAAAGTCAAGTATTTTCTCAGGGTTCTCTTTCTCTCTTGTGCTCAAGTGGGGATATCCCAAACTGGACATGTTGGGCTGACTCAGCACACTTTCTACATGCCTTTGAGATACCCCAAGACGAATAAGGGTCCTTGAATTTAGATCAAGTTTCATTAAAAAACAAAACTAAAAAGCTAATGATCTTTCCATGTTGTTCAGCTGTTAGCCTTCCCTACCTATTACCCCCTGGTTTTTATTTTCCTATGTTCAATCTCTTTTTAAAATCCAAATTTTAATACACACATATACTGGTGTAGTAATATACATATGCACACACTCATATTTCCAAAGTGTATTCCACCCTATCCTTCAATCCTTGGTAGCAATTTGTGCTTGGGGCTTTTCAACATTTGCTTACCATGTATTTACTATATGCATATAATCTGTGAACCACATCATTTTCTTTGTGTGTTCTTTCTCTTACTCTTTCTGTCTCTCTTTTTCTCTCCCTCTCTTTCTTTCTCTCTCTCTTTCTCCCCCCTCCTTTTCCTGCATCCATACACATCTTTGTGAACACAAATAGATGCCGACCTGTATCTTTGAAACTCTAAAATATTTCATTAGGAGAAGGGAACAAAACTACTTTCACCTATAAATAAATAAAATATAGATTTAATTAGTAAGGGGGCAAAATACACACAGAAAAACCACCTTCTGGAGAACAATATATTGGAATCTGGAGCCACGTAACCGCGTCAAGGATCTAGCGTCCTATTACCAGTTCATATTTATACTTCTTATATATTCTTTCTCAGCCAACACTGTGAAGCCTGATTCAGTAATTAGCATCTTTTCTACAGCAAATTGTCATGTTCCACCCAGGCTAATGAAGGAGGGGAAGATGTACCTGCTGGAAACTGTTGCTTAGACAAAAAAAAAGAAAGAAAGAAGAAAAGGAGGACAAAAAAGAAGAAAAAAGGGAAAAATACCTAACCCTGAGCAGTGCCTCCTACAATATGATTTCTTCCTTTGAAAAATGCCTCTATTATTACCTGCGGTAGGCCGGCAACACTCACATGCTGTTTTGTTGATTGCATTGCCCTGAGAGAATGCACATTTCAGTCCCATTTGTGGCAAAAGGGCCAGCCCAGGGACTCAAAGCTAGAGGCTCCTGGGATTCCAGTCTCCCAGCTCCTGCTCCAGTGGAAGCCCCTAAGGACACTGGTGCCATTGCCAACCTTGGAGAAAGGCAGAGATGGGTCAAGGGAGACTGAGAGCCCACACTGGATGAAAATATATTTACAAAAATCAATACAGTTTTTTATTCCCACTCCCTTCCCCTATTTCCCTTCACAGAGAGATGAAGAGGATGGTCCTAGGTTGATATTTGACGAATTGACTCTATTCAGAAGAGTGCTATCATTTTAATGTCCTTTTGGAAAACGCACCCACAGTGTCTGAATTCCCATTAATGCAAAGTTCAGATAAAGCTGATGAAAAGCAGCTGCCATCTTGATAGTTGCCATGGCAGATGGCATCAGCCTTTATGCCTTTATCAGTATTAGTATCAGAGCACACTCTGTGTTCCAAGCTGAGATAAAAATCAGTGAAGCTGTACCTGGAAAGGCAGAGAAGGGCTACCCACTGCAGGGCTCCCCCCGTGTGGAATCTTGGCTGTGCAGATCCTGCGACCAGAGATGCTCTGAGACAACACATTCTTGGGATGCATCACTTCAGTGGGGGTTATGGTACTGGGCAAGCCCCACAGTGGAGAGGGCTTTCCTACAGAACTGCTCCCTTTTCCACCCCTCCTACCAATCTCCAGTTTACTCCCAGGAATGTCCCACAAAGCACACTGCTCAGCCTGGCCAGTCAGTGTGCTCTGTGTATGTGTGTGTGTGTGTGTATGTGTGTGTGTGTGCATGCCACTGCCAGTCCCCTTTGATGAACCTGCAGACATTCTCCCACTGGGACTCCAGGCTGCATCCAAGGGGATGAGGAGGACTTCCCACACACCAAGGGCATCGATCATAGCTTAGCCTGGTGCTCAGTCAGGGCAGCTGCAGATGCCACACATGCAGACTTTTTAGTGGTTTATGGAGTTTATATTATGAAACCTGCTTCCAGCCATCTACTCTCTCTCCCTTTCTCCCTCTCTCTCCTTCTCTCTCTCTTTCCTTTTCCTTCTTTTTCTCTCTTCTCCCTGCTCTCCTTCCTCACTTCTCCCTTTTCTCTTCCCCCTTCTTTCTTTCTCCTTTTTCTCTCTCTCTTCCCCTCTTTCCTTCTCTCCTCTACCCGATCCCCACCCCTTAGCCCAAGGGTGCTGGCAGATAGCAACCACACATGCTGATGCCATAGCCATCCAAACCATCATTCTTGGCCCCTGTCCAAGTGGTCTCAGCAGCCTGCACGATGACCGACAGCCCCCCACCCCTCCTCCAATCTACATTGTGACAAGTGCCCCATAGAATGTGATTTCCCAATATTAATCCTTTCCCACCAGCTCTTTATTGCAGGTTTCAAAACATATTGACAAATCTCCCCCTCCTCTTGCTTTCTCCCCCCCCCCCACTTTTTAGTTATGCATATAGTTATTTTTGGTAACATTGTTGCTTGATAAATAGAGGGGTTGTTAGATCTCGAGTTATTATGCAAGTGTTAGCGACACAGGCTGCTAAAACCATTTGGCTGTTGCTTCAGTGGGGATAAAGATAATAACAAAGGGGAGGAGGCCATGGGAGTTATTTTAAATTAAGTGCATGTATATGTATCCATATGACATTAATAATAAGGGTGGAGAGCCATTGGAGTTGGCTTTCCTCTGGCATCCAGATACTTCCCAGAACATTTTATGAAAAAGGGAATCATTTCCCTTGTTCATCCCCCCCACCCAGCTTCCAGGGTAGCAGATTTACAGGGGTTTCCCTTCCATATCTCCCTCCTCGCCACCTCTCCACTCCACTTCAAAAGCGATCAGCTCTATGCACATCCCCCAAAGCCACCGGCCCGGTCACCTGCCTTATTCATTTCCTTCACTCAGTGCTTGAAGCAGCTGCAGTCCCAATCCCACTGATGAATTAGGGCCCATGGGAGCTGTGGGTTGACCTTCACCCTGTGCGGGTATCTCATACTGTAGCTGGGTCTCTCAGCAGTTCTCTTAATTTGAGTTTAAGAAGATGGGGTTAATGGGGAAAGATTAGATGTGGATCCATGGAACATGGCCTTTTGTTTACTTTGGCTTACAGATTTCCCATATTAAAAATGATGAAACTGGAGATGTTAAGCGTGGAGAAGGGAAGATTGGGGGGATGGCAGGATAGTTTTCTTTAAGTAATATAAAAATCTATATTCATGTGCAGACTATATGGTATCATGCCAGTTCAGTCTCTGAGAGTTCCTGAAGCTCTTTGTAACTCTTTTATACCCAAGTAACTAGTAAACTAGGGGCAGCTAGGTGGCAAATTGGACATAGTAATGGGCCTGAAGTCAGGAAGGCTCATCTTCCTGAGTTCAAATCCAACTTCATACATTTGCTAGCTGTGTGATCTTGGGCAAATCACTTAGCCTCGTTTGCCTCAGTTTCCTCATCTGTCAAATGAGCTGGAGAAAGACATGGCAAACCACTCTAGCATCTTTGCCAAGAAAACCCCAAATGGGATCATGAAGAGTTGGAAATGAAAATTACCTGAACCACCACCACCACCATCTCCACCACCATCACCACCACCATCAGTACCACCACCATCAGTACCACCACACTAGAACTAGGAAGCCATGTTAACATACAAGGCTTTAATAATTGAGTCAATCAATTCTCAAAGATGATTTCAGTGCCTTGTAAGTAAACAACTAGTATAAGTTAAAAAACTAACCTAGCCCATATAGTGAATGGGATGAGATGATGCTAGATAATTCTCCTATCATACCAAAGTTGGCAAGATGTTGAAAATCATTAGAAAGAAAAAAGTACAGGTTATCCCACATGGCACCTGAAAAGAAATGTTCTGTCATTTCCTATTTATATCCCATCATACATTTTGGTCCCCAAATCACACAAGTTTGGGGAATTAGCATTAAAGTCATTAGCCTTTGATTTCAATACAACCTTTGAATTATTTGCAAGGGATTATAGAGAAGAAAGAGGCATGGGATTGGAAAAGAAGAGAGGATAGTAAAGGACTGTCATTTGAGAGACAATGTGGTGGAGGGCAGGGACACTAAACCCTTCTTATTTTTTGCCATGAACTCCTTGTTCAGTCTTGTGAAGCCAACAGCCCTTTCCCAAATAATATCTTTAAATACATAAAATAAAATAGATAGGATTACAAAGGAAACCAATTATATTGAAACAGATATCAAAATATTTTTATTAAAAGTCCACAGATTCTCCAGATTAAGAACTTCTGGTGTAGTGGAAAGAATATTGTACTTCCAGTCAAAAGGATTTGGATTTTAATCCTTTCTCTGACACTTCATAGCCGTGTGACCATAGGCAAGTCACAACCTCTCTTTGACTCAGTTTCCTCTTCTATAAAATGAGGATAGTAAATAGAACCTCTCTCATGGGACTGCCATGATCAAATTTATATCTATGTATCTATATATGTACACACACATACACATATATACATATGCACATATATGGTAATTTGTAAATCTTAAAGTATTTATCAATGTGAATTATTAATATATTTATTATAATAAATATATAATAAATAATAACTATTTATATAATAAATATAACTATTAATATAGTTATTACTATAGTGATTACTTACAAACAAAAGTCTGAGAGTCTAAAGGTTTCTCACCATGACCTATAGCTTAGCTTCAATGTGAAACTGTACCTGGATTGTGTTCTCTAGGGATAAAAACAATCCCCAGTTTCAGACCTTGGTGAGGGCTCCCTGTCTAAGAGTTCTGAGTTTCCACGTACTTAGCTCAAGGAGGAAGATCCAGTGACAGATGTGGCAGTTTACCCACGTCCAGTCAGTCCTCTGCACTGCCATGAATTTTCCATATGGCTTTATGCCCAGGCCATCACTTCCTAGGGACCCTGTTTATTATTGTGTGACATAGGGGCCAGTGGCGTTGCTCCTCCAAGAAGTCCAGTGCAGATGAATTAGGGAGAACTGTGAATTGGGTAATTATCGTTGTGAGGCTTAGAAAAACTGAGTATTGAGCAAACACTGAAATGAGTCTGTACCTGCAAAGTGCTGGGGTAAATGCCTTTTCTGAGGCCAGATTTGGAAAATTTGACCTCTTGACTATAGCATTTAACTAATTAAAAAAGCTATTGAATCGTTGAATTGTTTTTTTTCTCTTCCTAAAGCAAGTAAACAAAAGGTCTGAAGGGCTGTAATAGAAAGAGACCCCAGCTGTAGATGTCTGGATTGGCTGTTTCAATGATTGTATTTCCTATTGAGACTGCAAAGTGCTTTCAAGGTTACCCTGGTCAAGGAGACAAGCAAAGTCTTATAATCATGATAATAGCTGATATTTATACCATGCATTAAAGGTTTACAAAATGATTTACAGACCTTATCGCATGTGATCATAGATTCCAGAGCTCTCCAGGACTCAGATCCTACATCTAATGGGAAGCCTTTCGTCTTTCCCTCAGTTGTTGGCATTTCTTCTACATCCTCTAAAATAACTTAGCATTTACTTTGTATATAGACTTATCTGTGGTCATTTATCTCCCTCTCTCTCCCTCCCCTAGAATGTAAGAGAGGGTATGTTCCTTTTTTTTTGTCTTATCCCCACCATCTAGCAGTGTGTCGATGTAGCTGGTGATTGATAAATGCTTATTAATTTGTACTGAGTTCTCACAAGAACCCTGAAAGGCAGATATCTCAGTTTTTTTAATCTACATTTTACAGATGAGGAAACTGAGGCTTGAAGGAATGAAGTGAATTACATTTGATCACAAAGCTAGTAAATGCCAGAAGTGAGAATCCAGTTCTTGATTCAAAATCTATCACTCTCTGGCCATGATGATTTACCCTGCTACCCCAAGCAATTATCGAACACCTGTTATGCACCAAGCACCAAGTAGGGGGTGGGCACAAAACCAAAAATGTAATAGTCCCTTTCCTCAAGGAACTTTTTTCTTCATATAGTTTATGGTATATGAATGTTTTAAATTATTGCTGTGCCATGAGAAATGATGACTATAATGTATTCAAAGAAATATGGGAAGACTTATATGAACTGATGCAGAATGAAAACGTTTTTGTGGTACTGGGGAGATTACATGAGAAGTACAGGCATAGGAACTGGATAAGGGCTGAACTCAAGATTTAGAGAATAAATTCAAAGAAGTTTTGGGTAAAACTCCACGAATAGCTGGGTTGGTGTTAGAGAGCATAATGAAGAACTTTGTATAGAAGGTGGCACTGAAGTGGGTATCAAAGGAGAGGAGGGATTTTAAGAGGTGAGGGAGTAAGGTACATTCCAAGGTGGCCGGTTCCAAGACACAGAGATGAGACAGAGAGTGCAGTATGTGAGAAATAGCAGGAAGGCCAGTTTGGCTGGACCACAGATGGTGGGAAGGGGAGTAACATACAAAGAGGGTAGAAAGATAAGTTGGGACTAGGCCATGAAGGGCTTGAGCTTTCAATATCAAGGAATAGGGTTTACAAACAATGCTGTTAGTAAAAGAGAGCCATTGGAGTTTATTGAGTGGGGTGGTGGGGGACGACAGGGTCAGATCAGTGCTTAAGGAAAATCAATTTGGTAGTTGTGTGGAGGATGGAATAGAGGGAAGGGAGGTTTGAGGTGGGGCAATCAACTAGGAAGCTGTTGCAATGGTCCAAGTGAGAGGTGATAGGTGATAAAGGCCTAGACTAAGGTGGTGGCTGTGTGGGTAGCAAGATCATAAGATTTGGCAACTAATTGGATACCTAGGGTGAGACAGAGTGAGGAATTGAGGACAGTGCCAAGGGTGCAAACCCTGGAGATCCGAGGGATAGTAGTGCCCTCAACCAACAAAAGGGAAACAAAAGGGTGAACTGAGGGGGAAAGACAAGGAGTTTTGTTTTGGATGTGTCAGGTTTGAGATTTCTATGGTATATCCCTGAAGGACGGACCAGAGTGTTGGAGGTCCAGGAGAGAGACTAAGATTGGATAAATCAATCTGAGTCATCTGTACAGAGATAAAAAGTAAACCTGTGAGTCCTGTTGAGGTCACCAAGTGAGAGAATATAAAAAGAAAAGTGCCTTTGAGTATATTCAGAGGTAATAAGTATGACGATGAGCCAGCAAAGGATATTGAGAAGGAGCAGTCAGGCAGCTATTTGGAGAACCAGGAGAGACTAGTCCCCCAAAATCCTGTAAAGAAAGTGTAGCCAAGAGGAAAGGGTTGTTGACCATGCCAAATGTTGCAGAGAGGTCACAAAGAATGGTTGTGGATTCAGAAAAGAAATGCATCAGAAGAAGAAACAGAAGGTCAGAGTGGTTCCCCAGTTAATGCTTGTCAGACTAGGTCTCTCTTTCCTCTATGGCCAGTACTATTTCCACTCTAACACACTGCCTGTTATACTATTTGTGTCTGATGGTAGCCATTTCTAAGGTTGGGATTGGGGAGGGAAGAAAAGAAAAGAAATTTGCATGATAACTGTATTATATATTCAAAAGGAATGACAAGTTGTACATAATAAATTTGCAGTTTTGTGTGTAACCATCTTTTTATTATACTATGTTATGGAAATGCTTGTTTCATTCTATAGATTAAAAAAATTAAAAATAGATTCAAGGATGGATTAGAAGTCTGTTACACCTAGCTTGGTATGGTGAAAAAAATACTGGAATGAAGGTCAGGACACTTAGATTCTTAGCAAATACTAGTCACATGACAGTGAGGAAGTGATTTCTTTGTTCATTCAAGAATTTATTAAGTACCTACTATATGTCAGGTACTGTGCTAGGTGCTGAGGATTCCAAAACAAAAACAAATGAGTCCCTGTGCCCAGGGGTCATACATTCTATCAGGAGGATACAACATATTCACTGGTCCATTCACAGAAATGATAATCTAAGTAATTTTGATGGGGAGAGCCTGTAATGAAAGGAGATGAGGGTAGGTTCCATGTAGGAAGTAATGCCTGAGCTGATCTCTGAATGAAGCTAGGGATTTTGAAAACCCAGCTCAGGAAGGAGAGCATGACAAGAATGGGGGGTGGGAGGATGGGGGGTGGGGGTAGGGAGGTGGGAGGTCAGGCAACCTGTGCAATCTGTGAGTCTCCGTTTACTTATCAGCAAAGTGGAAGATGGAGCAAAGGTTGGATTAATGATCTTTCCAGTTCTAACAGTCTCTGATTCTAAGACAAATCATCTTAGTGGATATATATTATTGTGTAGTGAAACTCCCTCCCTGGGACACCAAAGGATCATTATACAAGTGGAGTTTTAGCTCAGAATTATAGCAAGGTTCTACTGTAAATGTTTAGTTAGAAAAATAAATAAGACTTGACACCTACTCTGAATTAGGACTCTTTCTGGAAGCAAGAAGATGTGCCCTTGATTCTGTGTTTCATTTGTCTGAATTTGCTCCAGGTTTTTCTTCCTGGTTATAAGGAGAAGAAAAGGCATAAGGAATGCCCAGAGACTTTCCTCCCTAAAAAGTGTAACCCCATTAAGTAACTAACTGGCATCCTAGAATAGCTTTAATTTTATATTTGCTCTCTTTCTGGACCAAAAAGAAGTGGACAATTTTTAGAATTTGTAGGATATTATAGATTAAAGAGAACTTCATCTAATATCTTTATTTTACTGATGAGGAAACTGAGGCATTGAGAGGTGAGGTGATGTGCATGAGATCACTCAGTGTATTAGTGACAGATCTAGGAAAAAACACCATTTTTCTGGCTACCTATCTGTTAATCTGTCCAAGAAAAGGAAATAGAGTACAAGTCAAAGAATGCTGAATTTGGAGACATGGGCCCTAGACTCAAGACCTCCTTCCACCTCTTATAACATTAGTAAATCACTTTGTGACTCAGTTTCCTCATGTGTAAAATGAGGGGATTAGACTAGATGTACTGTGAGGGCAGCCAGATGGCACAGTAGGTAGACTGGTAAACTTGGAGTTTGAAAGACCTGAATTCAAGTCCTGACTCAGACACTTACTAGCTGGATGACTGTGGGCAAATCACTTCACCCTTCTCAGCCTCGGTCTTCTCATCTATAAATGGTATAACAGCACCTAATTTGTGGGGCTATTGAGAAGCTCAAATTAAATAAGCTATGTGAAGTGATTTGTAAACCTTAAAGCTCTAGATAAACATTAGCTATTATTTTAATTATATTATTATTGGATTGTCTTTTAGGACACTTCTAGCTCTAAATCTGATTTGAACCCACCCTTGAGATTCATGGGAAGTAAAATGGTTCATAGTAGAAAGATCATTGAATTTAGAACTAGAAAGTGCCTTCAATATCTCGTTATCTTATACGAGGAACCAATGTCTGGAGAGGTCAAACACTTTTCCCATTGTCCGATAAATCATAAATAGCAGAGCCAGGGTCTGAAATCAGGTCCTCTGACTGCAAATTCAATGCCCTTTGCCCACCACCACACTGCCTCCTATTTTACTTCTCCTTATTTTCGGTCCTTAAATATTTTCTAAGTATCTCCTATGAGATTCTATCCATCGCTAACATAGATTATCCCTAAAACTGTTCTGTTTCACCTGTTTATAACATGAAGCCTTTTAACAGATTTGGAAGAACCACATTTGCAGTCTAGTTTTCCACATCTGTGTCGTCCTAATGCTTCCAGTCAGACTTGTGTTCCAAATTAAATGCAGTAGCTTTCCTAATGGAAGACATAGTATGCTTCCATTAAAATAATACTGGCTACACTTGGGTTTGGAATTTATGTACATATTTATGGACTGATCTGTCTACTGATGGATTTCATTGATGGCCATTCTTCTGTAAAGTGAATGCAGGTCTGGCGCCATAAAATGGTCTATTGTGTTGGCACTCTGCCACTGTTAGTGCACCCACTCTGCTGGGTTACACACTCCCCCTCCTTTCTTCTCCTACCCCAGACACTCATTGTCCATGGGAAGTTCCTCAGGTCAAATTTTCACTCCAGACATTTGAAGATAGATCCAATGAGTATGATGTGCCCCGAAGTGCCCTTACCAAATTTTTGTATCTTTTAATGGGAAGCCTTGTAGCTTGGCACACAGAGTTAGCTACAGAAGATTATTTTCAGTGGACATCTTTCATTCATGAGCTGTGGCTAGACCAGAGAAGTTATGCTGACATCATAACGGAGTTGGTGTTATCTGTCCCATTTTTGGAGCACTTTGTTATTAGGAATCTCACCTTGATCGTTTACTTCATTGGCATGTGAAAATTTGGGTTAATATTTGTTATAGACTCATAAAATCTTAGCCTTAGAAGGAACCATTGTAATCATCTAGTGTAATATCTCGCATATTTTAGATTTGGAAATTAAGGCTCAGTGACTTCCCAAAGGTCATATAGTTAATGAGAGATAACATCTCTGTGATGAGCTGAAGTAAACAAAAGAAGAGCCATGAGATTTTGTCGATGTCAGATAAACATTTAAAAAAGGAATGTGAACTAGCAGTTGGAGGAAAGAAACTGAGGCATAGAGATTTGGGTTGTGTGACAAAAAACTGAGAAGCATAGTGGCAAAAAATGTGATAATTTTAGGCATAGGATATTCTCTTTGTCCTGATTCAGAGGATTCCAGTTCTTACTGTAGCAGAGGTCAGCAGAAAAAGCCCAATCCAAGAGAAATTTATGACCAAAAGGTTTTTGCACTGTGGTATAGTGGAAAGGACAGTGATTTGGAGTGAGGAAGCCTGAGCTAGCATCTTAACTTGGTTACTGTATAATCTTAGGAAAGTCACTTATCTTCTCTGTCTTGGTTTCTTTATTTGAAAATTAAATTAAATTAAATGATATCTTAAAGTCCCTTCTTGGTTCTCAATCCCATGGTTCTATATGTAGGTAAAAGGAAGAAGAAACAAAAGTCTAAACAAGAATCTGGACTTAATCTCTGATTCTCTGCTTATGGAATGACCATCTCAAAAGCACCAAAGTTATTTCCCTGTTCTCAGATCTTCCATAAGACGGAGGCCAAAGATGTTACATTGAGGCACTCATTGTTATTGTTTGCTCATTACTTCAAGTGAATTAATCTTGCAGCCCCAGTAAGGCTATGAGCTCCTGGAACCATGGAACTATGCCTTCTATTGTTTTTTTCAATCAATGAATAGGCATTCATGAAGAGCTCACTATGTGCTAGACACTGTACTTGTTGTTGGTGGTAAGTTGTGTCCCACTCTTTGTGACTCCATTTGGGGTTTTCTTGGCAAATATGCTGGAATGATTTGCCATTTCTTGCTCTGCAGACACTGTACCAAACTTTAAGAAAAAGTATAAACAGTCCCTGTCCTCAAGCAGCTTACATTTCAGTGGGTGGAGATGATATGCACTTGACGGGAATTTACACATATGGGATCAGTACATGTATCTATGGAGTTTATGCAGAACCACACAAATCTGTTTAGACGTCACTGCCAGGAAAGCATGTACAGTTGTTTCTAGAGTCTGTTTTGCCCACCCTTTTCCAAGGGAGACTTTAATTCCTGCTATGAGAGAAGCGGAGATGGGGTTATGAAGTTCTCTGCAGAGAGGGGACACTAAGGCAGAATTATATCTATCTGTCTCTCTAGTCTAGGGGAAATCCTTTTTAGGTTCAAACTATGCTCCTGATCACTGTCCTTTTAATGGGGAAAGATACTCTAAGCTACGCATTATTTCCAAGCTACATATTGATACTCTGACTCCTAAGTGCCAGTTACACAAGTATACATGGTGAAAAGCAAAATGAATACAAGCATTTATCTTATCTAATAACATGAGAAATCAGAAAAGTTATACAGATTAGGATATGCACAGAGTGACTGAGCTCTCTCACTGCGAATAAGATGCTTTAGCTCAACCAAGAGAGAATCCACAAGCTCAGCTACTGGAAAACTCCCCTAAGTCTAAGCTAGGGATAGAGGCATGATTAAGGGGCCAGCTCTCATACATGTTGGCTTTATCCTGGAGACTTGCTCTCCTTTCAGGAACTTCTCCCTAAAGAGAAACTGAAATGTGTCTTCTCCCAAAGCTAGAAGCTAGAAGAATAAAGATCTCTCCTCTCCCAGGCTTTTTGTTTTTTTAATCAACTCTATCCCACAAGAAGACAAGAAGAAATCATTCCTCACCAATGAGGAAAGTCTTACACAAATGAGCTTGAGCCTCAGGTTACATAAGAAACATACACGTAGATACAGTATACTCAGAGGAGAAAGCACTAACAGATAGGGAACCAGGAAGAGCCTCCTGCAGAAGGTGGTACTTGAGCCAGAAATCCTGTAGCCAGTTGCCTACAATTAAACCTATATTAGGAACTCAGTCAATATTAATACATTGATTAAAAAAAATAAAGCACTGGATTTGAGACAAAAGACCAAGATCCCAACCCCAGCATTGTTACTTACTATCTGTGGGACATTGGATGAATCACTGTCTACGTAAAATTAGTGTATTAGACTGGATGGCCTCCATGTTCCTGTCAGCCCTAAATCTCTACTTCAATGATTGATGTTATTTTGCTTCCCTAGAGACAGTTTTTCCACTTTCTCTGGGTCAAAGATTCTTCCAAATTACTGACTTTTCCCAGTAGCTACCAAGAAAAATGCCTTTTTGCCTAGACTCACCTCTCATCATTGGGAAACTCCTAAAGTAGGATGTATGCCTTATGTAAGGTATGGTTACAATCAGGAAGACCTGAGTTCAAATCCTTCCTTAGGACTTCCTGTCCTGGGCAAGTCATTCACCATCTTTAAATCTCAGGGCTTCCTCTGTAAAATGAGGATGATAATGCTCCCTACTTCCCAGGGATGTCATGAGGATCAAATGAGAAAACTATGCGTTATGTACTTTGTAAATCTTAGACACTATGCAAAGATTATAACTATTATTATTAGTGCTTTTTATAAAGTGCTCACATCATATTCATTGCTCTGGAAATGAGGATACGTGCTCTCATCTGATGACATCTTGTCCACGCATGCACAGTCATTTCTTTGCAGAAGGATTTCCAAGCCAATCTAGACGCGCTTCTGTGAGTTGCGTACTGCAGCCCTATCAATTTGCCAGATAATACTTCTTTCTGGATTCTCCTTCTCCTGAATCTAGGGCTTTGCCTATCTTGTTCTATTAAACTTAGTGGTATTTTTAGAACTAGAACATGTCCTTTCACAACTAGGCTTTGCATTTTGGGGATGGGGGAGGTTAGCTGAGAGACAGCACTGTTTATGGTGCTAATCTGGGGGTCAAGTTCCTTGATAGCCTCTCTAAATGAACCCATGATCCTACACTGACTAGTTTAGAGACGATCCAATGAAGATCCACTCCAGATCAATTGGGCTCTAACGGATCATAGATTACCTAGATCCCAAAATAAGAAACACTTTCTATCTTATGGGACTTCAACCACTTCTAGGAACTTTCCTAGGCAGGGAACAAATGCATAGCCTTCATTTGGGCAGTGGGGATATGTCCGACATTGTGTCACCTATGAAGCGAGGGTAATTGAGGCTCTGCTCTTCTTTTATCTCTGCCTATGAATTTCTCTTTTCAGTTTCCTCTGTCAGTTTTTGCCCCATACCTTCAATGATTTCCAGTCCTGTATTAAGTCCCTGGCAGGGCTGGGGTTGCTTCCTACTCCTTCCTGCTCTCCTAAGGGGTATGTGTGTGTGTCTTTTAAACTTCCTGGATGTGACTCATGTCCCCTTCTGGCTCAGAGATCTCATAGTTCAATTCACCCTTGGGGCTGGAAAGGAACTCTTTTTCCAGTGAATTTACAAATTCCATATTTCTAATTGTAAAACTCTTATTACACATAAAATGAGGATAATGATACATACAATGCTTATGTCCCAAGGTTGGTGTCAGGATCAAATAAGGTAACAATATATTTATGAAGAGCTTTGCAAACCTTAAAGCGCTTCTAAATGGTCTATTATTATCACCATCGTTACCATTATCTTCCTGTGTTCTGGTCATACACTTGTACTCCAATAATTGGCCTTTGCCTTACCCACTTCTATGCCCCCCCCATCTTCTTGAATTTATTCATCCATTCAATGAGCATTTATTAAGCACTTACTACAGGCCAGACACTTTTCTAGTCACTAAGGATACAAAAAAGCAAAATTAAAAAAGAATATGATGAAACATAGTGTAAGGGAGTACGGGCATCTTCAGATCTGGCCTCAGACACCTACTAGTTGTGTGACCCTGGGCAAATCAGCTTCCTCATCTATAAAATGGACTGGAGAAAGAAATGGCCAACCACTCCAATATCTTTGCAAGAGAGCCCCTAGTGGGGTCATGAAGAGTTGGGCATGACTGAAAACAACTGAACAACCATAACAGAGCAGTATAAAGAGCCCTGGCTCTAGGATCCAAGGATCTACATTCAAAACTTCCATACTCCTGCCTCTGATACTAATTGGCCAGTCATGTTCCTCAGTTCCCTAGTTTGTAAAATAAGAGAGTGTTGGACAATATGGCCTCTTCTGAAGGCCTTTCCAGCTCTTGACCTAGTGATTCTTCAGGGGGCTTACATTCTATTATGGAGAAACAATACATTTACCCAAAATATAGACCCATTTACCCAAAATATAAAGAGTGATCTTTGGGATGCCCTGTCTCTCCTCCCTTGCACGGTCCTCCTGTTTTCTGAAGGCACAGAGGCAGTCAGTTTTCTATTCCTCAGGTTATGGATGATGAGACCCTTTGTCTCTTTTTCCAGTTGCCTTTTTGCAATTTTACTGTTCGTTAGCACCTCCACCATGGCACTGCAGGGGGTTAAGGAAGGAGAGAAAAGTGAAATC